>OZ024903.1:76432885-77007885 GCA_964017125.1 Flabesymbios commensalis
ATATTGTAGATCTGGTAATTTTCGCGTGTTTAGATTTTCGCGAATTTGTGATTTGTGGACTTTTTACATTTACAAAGTATAAAATTCGCAAATTTTCGATTTCGATGATAAGTATAACACGCATAATTATAATTTTCGCGAAATCCGTGAAAAATAAAACCTCGCGAATACTCCCAGGTCACTGAATGTCGAACTTGACCTTCAGATTAGTTTCTTGCACATGAGGTAAAAAATGAAGGCCCTAAGTGAAGGCGTTTTGAAGTTATAGCGCTTACAAGCCATTTTGGTTTCCGTGATTTGTTGACCTTGAAATTAGGTCAAGATCACTAAATGTCAAAATCGACCTTCAGATTAGTATCATGCCCATGAGCTAACAAAATGAAGGCTCGATGTGTTATGAAGTTATCACACGTACAAGCCATTTTGTTTCCCGTAACCTTGAAATTAGGTCAAGGTTACCCGACCACCATCACACCCCCCCCCCCCCCGGTATCGTGTTTACTGGAGCGTTGAGTTTCGAGGCTGGGACTGTGTTTGGGAGGATTTACACATCCCACTACCGTAAAAAAGTGTCACATATCAAGCTATTGCTAAGGTTATATATTGGATATACAGCTGGAATCATGATAACAGTTTCTTTGATATTGCACTGTGACCTGACAGCTTCCATTGGTGTTGAAGGAAGGAGAACAGTTTATGAAAACACGTTCCCAGCAAACACGATATAATAATTCAACATTATGAAAATGACAATAGTAAACATCCTAGAAGTGCAGTAATTACCCAGCAAACACGACACATCGAAACAATGTTGGTTTAATGTGGGGCCATCGTCGAAGACGATGGGCCATCAATAAACCAACATTGTTTCAATGTGTCGTGTTTGCTGGGAAGGCATGGTCTCCTAGGGTGGTAGGGGATCCAGTGGGGGAGTAATTTTCAAGGCCTGGAGATGCAAAGTCAGTCTTCCCTGTGCGTATAATTGATAAAGCAACTTCAAAAAGACTTAAAACTTTCGAGATTTCAAAGTCTGAATCTGCTATACGAACGTCTGCGTCTGCCGTCTGCGTCTGCCTGTCGCGTCTGCCGTCTGCCGAATACAAGCGTCTGCCGAATACACAAAGCCCGTCTGTCGTTGATGTTATGGTTAACTAATCTGCACTTGCCATATACCATGTAACAGGTAATGAGTTCTAATGATATATCACACATTGCAGTAGAATAAGTGGTTGTCTCACCACATACGCTTAAGCATGATTTTGTATTGTGAAATAATCAATATAAAAAACAAAAGAAACGATTCAACATGTTGATAGGAAACGACTTAAATAAAATATAATTATAGTATATATCCATATATGGCCTATATTTTCAGAGCCCAGATGCTGGTATTCTTAAAAATGAGTGTTATTTATATTTATAGATGTCAAATATATTTTTATTGAAATACTATTGAAGCTTTTCATGAAAATATGTGTATTTAGCATGGGCTGAAAGCTAAAACATGATTTTTTCTCGGATTTTTTGTGTATAACTTTTTATCTACTTTTATTTACTCTGTCAAATAAGACAAACAACCCTGTGTAAGGTTGGGCTAGAACCCTGAATTTATTACTGAGCCGACAGAGCTCAGGACTCCATACGTAAGTACAAAACAAAAAACAGTATACATTACAGAGAACAACAAATATCGTAAACAATATATAATAATAATAATAATAATACAAATAACACTCAGAAAACGGGCGGGTGGGAGGGATTTAAATTTTACCGCCACAAAGCGCACACGCCAGCCGCTGCACAATGACCACCGCTGGTCGTGAAAAGATTGAACCCTAGCACCCGAAGGGTGCTGAGAGTGGGATTGAGGCATTCGAAGCTTGTATGAAAGCGATCTCTTAGCCTATCCAAATACTTCATTAGTATATAATACCCATTGGAAAATGTCTGGTTGGCAAGGGAGGCAAGGAACCTGGAAACAGAAGCATTTTAGAATTTAATTAATTTTGATGCGCCCTCGGCGAACAGAGGGTCGCAGTGGTCTAAATGAGGTGTTGAATCAGCCGGTAGCCACCCTATATCTCGTGTCTTAACTCTCGAAATCTGGATGAAAAAGGCCGATAAAGTTTTAATTTTGACAGATCCTTTAAATGAACATTTGAGACATTTCTTTTATTAAACCTATGCCTCTCGTGTACACTTAAGTTCACTTAGTATGTTTTACATACTTAAAATTGCGTTCTAAATTTTGGATCAAATGTGTTCAATTTACCTCGTGTTGTTTGCCTGACTGTCTGTGTGCCATCGCTATACTCCAGCATACTCTGAGAAAGAACGTCAGAGTTATGTAATTTCATTGAATTTGAGTGGAATGGTCTAAAAGTGTCTAAAGTTTCTAGAAGCGTGTCATCTTAATTGTGAAATTAAGAAAGTTCCCTTGTTCTCTTTTCAGAGGCAAAAGGGGATTTAAACCCTTGCTTTCACTCACCATGGCAGTCCTCGCGGGGGGCGACAATTATGTTGATTATCGCCCTCTGCGATGACATGTGGTGAGTGACAACAGACTGTGACGTCTGTTGTTATCGTGACGCGGTGGCTGACCAGCGCCGTAGGTGTTGGCCCGTCAACGCGTCAACGCTGGTCGCAATTAAGCCACCACTTATATAATCCCTGCTGGCCAGCCACACCCGAGCAACGCACAAGAAAAAAGGGCTAATTAAATACTGCGCCTCTATAGACGGAATTAAACCGAATTTAACGAGTCAAATCCACCATTAATTACTCTGTCAAATAAGACAAACAACCCTGTGTAAGGTTGGGCTAGAACCCTCAGTTTATTACTGAGCCGACAGAGCTCAGGACCCCAACCCCAATATTAATAGTACTGTAAATACATAAGAAAAAACACAAGTAATGTACAATAGAGTTGAACGTCAATCTTTTAGATATCAAAATCATTTAGACAAACAAAAACGACACGAGTCGAGTAAGATTCTGCAAATACACGATAATGACATATTGTTAATCAGAGGTATATACCTAGCATGAGGTGGAAGCATAGTGATGAATTTATTCAAAAAACGTCTATCTTTCAATCTGAATATCGCATCAGCAACAACATTAGAATGTCCAGGAATAAAGCTAGCTATCACATGAAAATTATATACAGAAGATAACCAATGCATAGTTCTGACAGCTTGTTGAACAATATCATTTTTACTTGTGCCTTTATTAATCATGCTCATTGCTGCCTGATTGTCTGTCCTAATAATCACGCACTTATTACGCCACCTAGGAGCCCACCTTTAAATTTTACCGCCACAAAGCGCACACGCCAGCCGCTGCACAATGACCACTGCAGCTGGTCGCAATTAAGCCACCACTTATATTATCCCTGCTGGCCAGCCACACCCGAGCAACGCACAAGAAAAAAGGGCTAATTAATTACTGCGCCTCTATTGACGAAATTAAACCGGATTTAACGAGTCAAATCCAGCAGCTTTTACATAATTTATGTGTGCTAAATTCGAATCTGTCCGATAACATTCTATATTTGGTGACTTTCACCTTCAAATTAGCAAAATACAAAATGGTTGCCAAAATGTAAAGAAACCCCCGAATTTTCTGTGTTTTTTTCGCACATGAAAGCACAATTGATAGTTTCTGCAAGATTTTTATTCTATATTTTTTTAAGTGTCTTTGGAAAGAAATAACCTTTGCTTGACCTTTAAATACAAGATGTCCGTCGTTTTTTGTATATTTACTGTTACTATAAGTATACCGCTAAATATGTTGACGATTATAAAATTTATTTGTAGTAACTTAGTGGATCAGAAAAAACGTTACTGACGCGTGAAATTAAATTAAAAAAATCCAAAATGGCCGCGAAATTTACTTTCATATGAACAAGAAACAAAATGACTATCAAAATGGACATTAAACCTCTTTTTTTATTTGTGGCTCTAAATTGCTCAATGTTTTTCTTTTGTAAGACTTGGGGTCGAAACAAATATTTCTGATGTTTATTGTTCATCGTCTGACCTATAGTTTATCGTAAAATCCCAGATGGACGCCATTTTACATTTTCACTATTGAAATAATCAAGTCATTTTAGATACTAAGCACATCAAAGCATGTTAAAATATACTGTGATTTAACACAGTTTCGAATGCCTCGCAACCTAGTCTGATGTGATACGTAGTCTATTTTTTTAGTTTTCCATTAAACAAATGTTGTTTATGATATCATTGTGTTGGTGGTATCCATTTTGAACTTCAGATATAGGTCAAATATAGGACATTTTGAGCGAAAAACACGAGACATAAATTTATCAACTCTAAATCATGCAGGAACCAGAAATCGTGCAATAATGTGTAGCAAAAATATAGAACAGCTTTGGTTTTGGCGACCATTTTTTGTTTTGCTTATTTGAATGTGAAAGAATGTTAACTGACACATTGTACTTCAGCACCCCAAATTATGTAAAAACAAGAGAAAAAAAACAAAGTTTAATATTTCATATTTCAGCCGAGTCTAAATACACACATTCTCAAAAAAAGCTTCAATATTCTCGCATTTAAAAATATATATGCCATGTACAAATCTAAATACAACTCACTTTTAAGCATATACACATCTGAATTCAGAAAACATCAAATACAGATATGGCCAATAATTCTGTTTTATTAAGCCGTTTATATTGACCATGTTAACTATCTTATTTTGTTGTCAATTTTGAATATTTTGTAATAAATAAACATGTTTCAACGCATTTGTAGAGATAGCCCTTCAATCCATCATTGCAACATTACATCGGAAAAAAATACCTTTTCTATGGTATATTTAATTGGTATATTAAATTTTGGACAGGTTTGGGGGTACCCCCCTATAAGGGGTCAAAATATAAAGTTCGTCCCTATTTTTTCCTGTTAACATCTCATTTCATACTTTGGACATATCAAGGTTTAAAATTATTATTACTCAAATGCATATATCATCGGCTTATGATCTAAAATATCTAATATACCTTCTATTTTAGTTATTGTACCTATTGTACATAATATGATAATTGTTTAAATATGTGTTTTCATGTATTATGTACATGCACGTCATAAAACAGGGCACATAATTGCAAAATAGCCAATGGCTAATAATATTTTTACCCTGTATAAATATGTTTGAATGAATAAATAAATGAAGACACGTGATTTATAACATTGTTTTATTATAACATAATTAATACAAGATTATAACTGATACAGACAAAATGCTATTGTGACGTACGTTTAGTTACATTCATTTGTGCTAACGCGTAAGGGTCTGTGATTGTGCTATGCTGATCATTATTATTATGTACAAAATATGTGGGATAATGTCGTAGTAATATGAACAGGAAGGCTGTGTGGTCACTAGCTGTCTAATGCGTGAATAAAAAAACTACAATAAAGTGATTCAACTCTACGTGTATTGCAAACATGGCACAGGTCTTATATTCCTAAACATTTTATCATTGAAGCTATTTTCCTGAAATGCTTGATTGACATTGAATCGTGTTTTTATCTATCCCTGATTTAAAGGTTTGAGTGAGGGGTGAGTGACAGCAAACAAGGTCTGTTCTTAGAAATGTTCTCAGCTATAACAAGTGACTTAACCGACTTTGCTAACAATGGACTGGTTGTGAACCCATTATCAGGATTATAATTTTGGATTATATAAGACCTTGATTTGTATAAGCATAGCTCACATCATCTCTATATTATTATTTGAAAAAAAACAATAATGCATATGGTTTGGGTATTTTGTGTATGATACAACTTATTCTATATTATTGAATCGCTCGTTTTTATGGGGTGCATGATCTCGCTATGTGTGTTTGATGGAATATTTTAACAGGATTCCGTTACCATGGTTAATGTGATGATTGTCCGAACATTTTCATTCGCCTTAAAATTTATCATGGATGCGATTTGGTGACGTCCAAATATTGCTGAGGAATTTCAATGCACCCCCCCCCCCATTTTACACTTTTCACAGGTTTTTTTATTATATAGTCTCATTTTTTATATATATTTAATTATTGATCATGGCCATTTTGGTTTATAGTAAACCTTAAATTTCCAGGCAGGGTCGTGTCGATGTCATGTTGTTTGGGATTTGTGACTGATAAGTTTCATTTAATCTCTTATTCTATAGTTATGTATTTTACTATCTCATGCGTAACCATCCATCTAAAATAGCAAGTAAGGTGCGCGATCGAATGATCATTTGATTTAAAATATTATATTGGTCCAAGTGATTTCAAAAACACTTTTCCAGTAGTTAGTAGTACTTTTGTAGTTAGTGCCTAAGTACATTTTATTTGCTTTTGCATTATTTTTTATGTGTTTATTTACAATATAACAGTTATTGTTGAAAGGCTCTGTGCCTGACGATGTGGAAAATCATGATACATCAGCGTACGCAATCCTCTGTTAATCCTTATTAACTCTGAAACAGAAAGATACACCCAGTGAGTGTATGTTCAAATAAATGTAGCATACATAATTTTATTGCTTATCATATACAATGTGATGTCAAGAATTCTGAACATAGTACACGATACTTTAGTTTAAACACGACCATTATATAAATCTGATTTCCTTGTGACAAGATGACGACAATCGCGCCTTAAGCCAGTATCTCACTGATAGTCCGGCAGCCAAATGGGGATTTTAAGGTAACTTTGTTTTGGCTGATATATTTTCGGGTTTCTAACCCTTGAAGGACTTTTTGAAAACGCAAAATTCAAAATGGCGGCCATAAAATCACTAAAGTTATCATATCTTCCTCAATATTTGAGATAAAGACTTGATTTTCCCACCAAACTAAAATATACAATAAAACACCCGAACATTTTATTGGACATTATTATCATGCAAAATTCAAAATGACCGCCATGAAATAACTATTGTTACTATAACTTCCTCAATATTTGAGATGAAGACTTCATTTTTTCACCAAACCATGTTTCGTTATCGAGGAATAAAGCTGCCGGACTTTGAGGACTGCTTGGCGACTGTGACGATACTAACTTTACAAACTACTTGACATGACTCAATCAGTGACAGTGACCAGTTTACAGCGTTAGCCTACTGTGATCACAGACTTTGTTCGTTCATATCCTATGTCACTGTGGCAGCCGTCCGTGCTGTCTCGATGTCTTCGACGTTGGTCCAACATCGAGACAGCACAAACATGGCAGTGTTGTTTGATTTATACATAGCGGTATACTAGCATACTCACATAAACAGCCACCACTTTGACACTCTTTGGTATCGGGGTTGAAGGTTTCACCCTCTGGGCAGTCTGTTGTTTTGGTTTGTTCATTCTTGCACTCTATGAATTTGGAGCAGTCCTCCCCTGGATTTGGGTAGTTACCATTAGGGAGTCCTTGACATGGACCTGTTACCAGAATAGATCAACAGCATCAAGTTTTTATACATTTCCTGCATATTACTACTCATGTAAATATATTAACTAGCTTGGAAGTCGTCTATGTAATGCACAAATTTAGAATTCAGATCTGGCATTCAGCTTTTATTTTTTCTCGAACCGAAATCTGCTAGGTTACCAATGAAGAAATGTATTGATGAATGACTGTTGTGATGGTTATCAGGTTATGGTTAATAAGCTATTCATGATGGACACGTTACGAACAAGTGAGGTTCAATTTACTCCCTTCTCCAGTACTTCATGATTGTCACTGGTCCGGTCAGAGAAAACACATCATTTTTTTAATTGGCACGATATAATTCTTTTAAAAAACGGCTGAAATTTTTAGTTGTTTTTCAAAGTAAAGTGAATGATCATTTTTTAAAAACATTGCGCTCTCTAAAATAAAAGTATGTATTATAGGACTATTTATAATAGTCTAAACTTGTTTCAGAGCAAAAGATATAAAGCGGCCCTCATTTCATTGTCGTACTAAAACGTGCCAATGAACGTGGTAAGTCACAAGCTTACATTGACCAGTGAAAATTAGTAGGCCCAGGTCCTTAGGAACAAATCAGGAAAAAAATCATGAGATACCACCATGTTGAACCACCGTCTGGCCCAACATCAAATCAGAATTGGCAAAATGTCTCATGCTTACAGGGTTTAGTAGTCACACTGACCTGGACACGATTCAGATATTTTTGCACATGACCCTTTGCTGTTGCTGAAGAAGCGATCTTGTGCGCAATCTTTCAATTCGCTGACTCCATTCTTACAGTTCACGTAGACAGTACAACCCGTGGTACTCTGGTATTTGCCGTTTGGTAATTCACTACAGTCGGGCTCCGATGACTCGGCGGCTGTGGTCATGTCTGGTAACAGACACATGCAGTCATGTTATGAACATGCCATAAACATTATAATTATCAACATTTGGGAAATCTTATATCAGCTCATTAGCCAATGCCAACTCAATCCAATTATCAAGTAAGCCTGTCAGCTCCAAACTAGGTTAATAACAAAAAAAATATGTACTCGAGCAGCAAGGTTGAAGACTACATGGTCTCCGATTGGACAAATGTATGCAATTTTCACATGTGGATCCTACCAGCGAGGCATAATATAGCCAATGTATTTAGTGGTAAAATAAAAATCTAAATTTAATTAAATGGTTATAAATAACATACATCTACTGCAAAGCGATTGACTTTATATATGATTACAATATATTATACTGAATCTGTAAAGCTCGGCTACCATAATCTTAAATATGATTAAAATTATTACAAAACAACCTATGGAATAAAGGGGCTCCGTGAGATGACATGTCAAATCTGAAATTTAGTTGTCTATGAAGTAGTGTATCCGCAGATCATGATTTAAAAAAATTCATAATGTTCTGATTTTTAAAAACATATTTTTAAACATTTCTAAGAATCCAGATAAAACCCAAACAAACTGTTTGTACACGTAAAGGATAGTTGGGCATTGGGCGACATTTTGATGCCGTCGGCTCAGCGGTGGACAGACAATCGCTGCCATAAATTATTATCCTTACGATAGATTCGTACAACAACAATAGAGCTTGAAAAGCTATAACTTATTATCCTTACATTTGATTCAGTCAACAACGATAAACTTGAAAAACTATAAATTATTATCCTCACGATAGATTCTGACAACAACAATACATTTGAAAAGCTGTAAATTATTATCCTCACTATAGATTCAGACAACAACAACAACACACTTGAAAAGCTATACATTATTATCCTTTACGGTAGATTCAGGCAACAGCAATACACTTGAAAAGCGTCAAATTATAATCCTTTACAATTGATTCAGACAACAAAAACACACTTGAAAAGATATGAATTATTATCCTTACAATAGATTCAGACAACAAAAACACACATGAAAATCTATAAATTAGCATCCTTACGATAGATTCAAGCAACAACAACACACTTCAAAAGCTATAAAGTATTACCCTTTACGATAGACACTACAAAAGCTATAAAATATTATCCTGACAATAGATTCAGACAGAAAAACACAATTAAAAAGATATAAATTACTATTGTTACGATATATTCTGACAACAAAAACACACTTGAAAAGCTATAAACTATTATC
Source organism: Flabesymbios commensalis (assembly GCA_964017125.1). Classification (NCBI taxonomy): domain Eukaryota; kingdom Metazoa; phylum Annelida; class Polychaeta; order Terebellida; family Flabelligeridae; genus Flabesymbios; species Flabesymbios commensalis. Next base: position 76,442,495 of record OZ024903.1, read on the forward strand.
CTTACGATAGATTCGGACAACAACAACACACTTAAAAAGCTCTAAATTATTATCCTTACGATAGATTCAGACAACAACAACACACCTGGAAAGCTATAAATTATTATCCTTTAGGATAGATTCAGACAACAACAACACACTTGAAAAGCTATAAATTACTATCCTTTACGATAGATCCAGACAACAACAACACACTTAAAAAGCTATAAATTATAATCCTTTACGATAGATTCAGACAACAACAATACACTTGAAAAGCTCTAAATTATCATCATTACGATAGATTCAGACAACAACAATACACTTGAAAAGCTCTAAATTATCATCCTTTACGATAGATTCAGACAGCAACAACACACTTAAAAAGCTATAAATTATCATCCTTTACGATAGATTCAGACAACAACAACACACTTAAAAAGCTATAAATTATCATTCTTACGATAGATTCAGACAACAACAACACACTTAAAAAGCTATAAATTATCATCCTTTACGATAGATTCAGACAACAACAATACACTTAAAAAGCTATAAATTATAATCCTTTACGATAGATTCAGACAACAACAATACACTTAAAAAGCTATAAATTACTATCCTTTACGATAGATCCAGACAACAACAGCACACTTAAAAAGCTATAAATTATAATCCTTTACGATAGATTCAGACAACAACAATACACTTGAAAAGCTCTAAATTATCATCATTACGATAGATTCAGACGAAAAACACTGTTAAAGAGCTATACATTATTATCCTTACGATAGATTCAGGCAACAGCAATACACTTGAAAAGCGTCAAATTATAATCCTTTACAATTGATTCAGACAACAAAAACACACTTGAAAAGATAACAATTATTATCCCTACGATGCGTTCAGACAACAACGACACACTTGAAAAGCTATGATTTATTTTCCTTACGATAGATTCAGGCAAAAAAACACTAGAAAAACTATCAATTATTATCCTTACGATAGATACAAACAACAAAAACGCACTTGAAAAGTTGAAAATTATTATCCTTACGACACATTCAGACACAAAAACACAATTGAAAAGCTATACATTTTTATCCTTACGATAGATTCAGACAAAAACAACACACTTGAAATGCTATAAATTATTAACCTTTACGATAGATTCAGACAAGAAAAACACAATACTGTCTTTCACAATACATTATATTCGGACGAAAGAGACACTTGAAAAGCTGGACATAAGTATCCTTACGATAGATTCAGATAACAACAATGCAATTTGACGTCGATTAATGACCTTATGATTAGATTCCATAATTATTTTGACAAGACTATCGATTTGTACAAGGCTGTAAATTGGTGTATTTGTGCTATATCCAGACATCGATAACAAAACTTCAGTAAAGATTGTTTTACATAATATGGTCTATAGCTTTCTAAACGTATGACAATACCGCGACAGATAAAATCGGGAAACCCATACAATGTCAGGCTCTTATTGAGTGATTTAGAATAGTTTTATGGTAGCGTACAGGTGGCCAACACTAAACATTTTGGTTACATATTAGAAGTTTTTTTACCGGCAGACTATTATCCAACATCACAACAGAGGAGGTGCATGATTGCATCTGATAATATTTGTACTTGGACAAGCACTTGTGGATGTCAGGCGTGCGTGTGATAATTAGTCACACTGGGACGCGGATCGACACGCTGCCCGCGGTTTGATCAAAATAGCCGAAATCGGCAATCCGCATCAGACCGTCTCCAACCGCGTGTTTTAATCCGCGCGGTGTGCTTACACACCCAGACGGACGAAAAATGGTGTACGCATACCGTAGAAATCGTATGTGAGCGTCTGAATCGTGTATAAGCGTGGATAAGTGCACACGCACCGCAGGTGGCGTAGGCATACCGCACGCGGTGTGCGTACGCCACCTACGGTACGTGTACACTCATGCACGCTTCCTACGGTGTCTCTACACTTATACGTACGCTCACTCACGGGAACCGACGAATCGAGACGGGCGATCGCGACACTTGGAGACGGTGTGAGCACTCTACGTCCAGACGGAATGCCTACACGACGCGACGGTCTGCCTACACATAGAGACGGTGTGTGTACACAAAAGTGCGACAACCCGCGCACGTCCACGACATTTTAAAAGCCGCGCGCACATGACTTTTTCCATTGGGTTTGTACACGCTGGTCCGTGCGCTTGTCCGCATGTTTTACACTGGCTTGTCCAATATTCTATTTTAATTTGAATTTTTCTATATTATGCCTATATATATATATTTATTTTATTCCTTTGTTGTGTAACAAATGTAGGCCTACATTGTAGAATATCTTTTGCCCTATATAAAAGATATCCTCAATTTATATTTATTGTAATGCCTGTTATAATATTTGATATGAGATTAAAATATATTTTTATAGCAAAAGATATCTTCAAATTATATCTCATTCCAGGTGTCCAGGATACCTGGATACCCACAAAAACTATGGTAGCCATGTGGGGCCTTCAGATGTTTATTTTAGTCGCCTAAACCAATTTCCAGGAGTCCACTTAATTATTTTGATCTTTGCGGCTTATGCGCCTTAGAATCAATTGATAAGATAAAGCAATATAAATTCCTTTAATAATAAATAATAATGATAATATAGATTAACATGATCAATGCCTATTTAAAAAATTGAACACAGTATATCTAAAAAAAATGGTATTTTTTAGGATAAGCCAGTGTGGTTCTCAAATCTCGGGAAATATCACTCTCGACGCGAGATCATACGAGACAAGGCCTGGTGAGATGGGAGTAGTTTCAACATGCCTGTCAATCAGCCCTGTCGGTTAACTATCAAGAATGACAGTGATCCGTGTCAGCAAGTAAATATATTCATGCAACAGCTTTAAATCTACATGTATTACGCTAATATAATTTATAAATTATTTAACAAAGTAACATGTTTATTCAAATCGTGTAATAAAGCATTATAACACGAAATAATAATCTGTTTAAATCGGGCAGTAAAACATCACAACACGAGCACGACGTTCCCTTACATTTTTCTATTTAAATCGTGTAATAAAACGTTACAACACAAACACGATGTCTTTGCATTTTTTTATATCGTGCAATAAATCAGTACAGCACTAATATTATGTTTTTTCAAATCGTGTAATCAGGAGGTTCTCCTGGCCCAGTTTAGCCTATATGTGCACAAAGGTGGCCTAAAGCCCGATTCATTTCATTTATTTGTTTTCTTAATATGACCATTATATGATATTAATGATTATATGATTAATATGATGTCCATTGACTAGAAGTGCGTATATGTTTTCAAATGTTTGTGTTGCGCATTATATACCAGTTAAGCGAGATATAAACACATATAAACACATATTCCCGTATTTCTTACTTTGGACATACATGTCCAAAATAATAAATCGGGAATTTCGTCTCTATATCTGCTTCTTTGCGGCTTTTTTTCTTGCTTTCCCTTTTCTTTTCCAAGCCCTCAGCAAATAAGATATCGGGAATTTCTCTTTCATATACCTGCTTCTTTGCGGCTTCTTTTTTTTGCTTTCCGTTCTCTTTTGCCATGAGACCAAGTTTCACTGTAGTAATTCGTCAATGCTCTGCCAACTGCATGCAGCTGCCAAGCCATCAACTGCATTTGACGTGCGTGTTATTGTACCACATCCATGTTGGAGAAACAATCTATACAGCACTACCCAGAGACGACGACGACAATGATGGAGCAACAGAAGAGCAACGGAGCAGATGGAACTTGGGGAAGGTCAACAGGGAAGAATGAAAAATACTCCGATCCACGACCTTTTCATACGCGGTTCGGTAATTGACACATTTGGGTGGCGGACACCGCAAAATTATGTACAGATACAGCGAGATGGCGTACATACACCGTATATAGCGTGAGGCGGCGTGACATACCGTGAAATAGCGTGATATGTCGTCAAATGGTGTACAGAAACCGTACATAGAGTACAGAGACCGTAGGTAGCGTGACTAAGCGTGACTAAGCGCAGCCAGTAGCTACGGATTCCCTACGCTGACCGTCTCACGGTGCAACCAAGATATTTTGCGCTGTGCGTAGGGTAGCGTAGGCTATTGTATAACAGTGTAGAACAGCGTAGGGACAGCGTGTGCCAGTGTAGGGGCTCCGCCTTGGAGAGTGGTGCAGGGTGAGCCATTTCTGGTCTACGCTCCGTCGCGCACGCCCACGATACCTACGGTGTATGTACGATGTCCACGGTGTATGTACACCATCTTGCTGTGTCTCTGCGCTGATTCACGGATGATTGGGCTCCTGCGGACAGCCACGCTTGGCCACGAATTTTTGAACAAGAAGTTGATTCGCGGCAGCCGACGGATGGACGCGCTTGCCGCGAAAAGTGACGCGGTGATAGCCTGGAAATGTACGATCACGGACGCTTACCGACGCTTACCGACGCTTACCGGCGCTTATTTGCGCTGATTCCCGGTGCGGGGCTTAGGCCCTATGCTCCTTCCGCGTGTGACCGTGTCAAACCGTACCCCAGTGTGACCGGGCCTTGAATTCTCATAATTGACATGATTCTATACCATATTCTGTAAGAAAGCCTTCCGCTATAATCGTAACACAATAATTCAATACGCATGGCATATATGCATATATCCATATCACCCATACTACCGCAACCTATATTGACAGAGAAAGCTTTTCGCTATGCTTTCCAAGAATGACAGAGGTTTTCTGATTTGTCGATTTTTATGTGTTGGCAGCCGAGGAGCCACCAGTCCATCTAATATTAATATTTTCTTAGGATAACGTGCGATTTTCTTCGCAGCTATTCCTAGGAGGCGCAACGAAAATGCACGGTGTTGGGTGGGTGTCGGACTTGGCCGGGACTGGGTTGAATTTATTGGCTGGGGACACGTGTAATTAGAATGTTTTAATACATACTTCAGCAATTTCGCATGTTTTTATACGTGTTCTACTTGTATTGATTCTAAAAGTTTCTACGCTTTGCAGAGTGTCTTTTTTGCTAGTTTTTTTTTAAATATGTAGCTATTTTATCTCTGATTTTGGCGCAGGAAACAAATATAATATGTATATATAAATTAGCTTTTACACTTTAACTTGAATTCAAGTGTGTATAAAATTGTATCCTGGATGCCAAACATAGTAAGGGTGCTTGTCACCTGTATTTGACATCCTAAAGTACACAATTTTATTTACAACTGCATATTTGTACTTTTTACTGTATATATTTGTGTATATAAAGCTTGATAAATAAATAAATAAACATCACCTGCATCAGGCGTGGTGGTTGTAGGCGTGGTGGTTGTAGGCGTGGTTGTAGTCGTCGGTTCGGTTGTGGTTGTAGGCGTGGTTGTGGTTGTCGGTTCGGTTGTGGTAGTAGGTGTCGTGGTTGTAGGCGTAGTTGTAGTTGTCGGTTCGGTTGTGGATGTAGGCGTGGTTGTAGTTACCAGAGGAATGTCGCCATCTGCAATAGACATCAATGAGTCACCACACACATCAAAACAGAAAAATACGAAACGGTAAAGACATAATTATATGAATGCAAGAAATTGTAGATCAGACGTATTTAAACGTAGGCCAATGATTTGTATTGTCAGTGTGACAGTGGATACATACTATACAGGTCTAAGGGAATATCCCAGTAAAGACGAGACGCTCACCAATGTTGCTGTATTGTTGGGCCAGAGTCGCAGACGATGGCACAACATTAGATCAGCATTGGGTTAATGTATTGTGTTTGCTGGGTTAATAGCATGTAGAAAGACAGATACTATGTAAAACTGACCTTTACAAGTGCGACTTTTCCTCACACACTGCTTCAGATTATTATCAAACTTCAAATTTCCTCGACATGATTTTTCCGTGGCTTTCCCATTCCTACATCTGATATAGTTACTGCAGCTATTGGGGGATTGATGCTTCCCATCAGGCAGACCAGAGCACTCTGGATCTGATGTCATTGGCAGAAAAAACAGTATTAATTTTAAAGCACATTAGTAAATTATAAATTGTATGCGACAATGTTGCAACCGGGGATCGAACCACCAATCCCTAAATTGACAGGCAGCTACTACCATTGTGCTGAAATAACTGGCTAAGCTCCATATCAAATGCATCTATCGTGATTTTGTCTTGCTAACAACACGTTAATGTATATATTGTGAGAGCAGAAGCCACTAGCCATGGAATAATACCATAATGTATGTATTGTGAAAGACATAAACCACTAGCCATGGAGTAATACCATAATGTATATATTGTGAAAGACAGAAGCCACTAGCCATGGAGTAATACCATAATTTTATGTATATATTATGAGAAATAGAAGCCACTAGCCATGAAGTACAGACATAATGCATGTATTGTGAAAAACAGAAGCCACTAGCCATGGAGTAATGCCTTAATGTATGTATTGTGAAAGACAGAAGCCAGTAGCCATGGAGTAATACCATAATGTATGTATTGTGAAAGACAGAAGCCACTAGCCATGGAGTGATGCCTTAATGTATGTATTGTAAAAGACAGAAGCCCCTAGCCATGGAGTAATGCCATAATGTATGTATTGTGAAAGACAGAAGCCACTAGCCATGGAGTAATACCATAATGTATGTATTGTGAAAGACAGAAGCCACTAGCCATGGAGTAATACCATAATGTATATATTGTGAGAAATAGATGCCACTAGCCATGAAGTACAGACATAATGCATGTATTGTGAAAGACAGAAGCCACTAGTCATGGAGTAATGCCTTAATGTATGTATTGTGAAAGACAGAAGCCACTAGCCATGGAGTAATGCCTTAATGTATGTATTGTGAAAGACAGAACTCACTAGCCATGGAGTAATACCGTAATCTATGTATTCTGAAAAACGGAGACCACTAGCCATGGAGAAATGCCCTAATGTATACATGTATTGTGAAATACAGAAGCCACTATAGCCGTGGAGTAATGCCCCAATTTATGCATTGTAAAAGACAGAAGCCACTAGCCATGGGGTAATGCCATAATTCATGTATTGTGTGAAAGACATAAGCCACTAGCCATGGAATAATGCCCTAATGTATGTATTCATACTATTAGGTTGGTGTTTAACTCTTTCAAGGTATCATGAGTTTTTTTCAAACAAGTTGATAGTAATGCTTACCTGGGGTCGGTCTCACAGGGTCATCTGTAAACAAATAAGAAAAATGAGTATACAATACAGAAACACAGACCCCATACTTCCATCCCAGACATCCATGCAAAGCTAAACACGCTGAGGTGTCTGCTACATCGGAATGATAAATGTTGATCATGTTGGCCCTTTTTATTTACCAACCATATTATTACATCATATTGACATTAGAGCATTAGAGAGGGGTAATAAGTAGCATTACAGTACATTGTGTTCGCATGAATGGTTAAACATAATAACCATTACACAATGCGATAGAAAAATTTATTTTATTCATAGGAAAGATGCATTGTGGAAATAAGAATATAGGGTCTATGCATGGCGTAACCTTTTTGTGGTGGTTATTTTGAGAAGTTCAAAAATGGTGGTAATACGCTAAAACGCATCCTAGGATTTCGATATAAGTCTTATCATCAAAATGTCTGCATTTTTATCAGTCCTGCATAATAACGTATACGAAGACGGTATTTTGTGTATTGTGTCATATATATCTACGCATAAAATGTGGCAGTATTAACCCTTTGACTTCCAGGCCGGGGTGCATGCCAGGATCCAGATATACTAGTGTAGGAATTCTATTTTTCGTCATTAGAAGCTGGAATTGCTAACGCAATTTCCAGCTTCAAATGACGAAAAATACATAAATGTAGTATATATTTGACGAAAATTTGTGTCATTTTATGGTTACGTTCATTGACGAATGACGACGGAAATTTCCGTCATGTATGGTAGTGAAAAGGTTAACATGATTAAAAGATGTGATGTTTACATAAAAATCATTTAGTATTGTTTTCTCTTACCAGCTGGGTCACATGTTGATGATTGAATCTCGCATCTCTTTAAGTCATTGTCAAAAAATGACCCGGGAGGGCATGGTCTTTTGTCGAATTTCTTTCCTCCTGCACATGTCATAAAAAACCTGCAGCCATGACAAGAAGCATAGTCCCCATCTGGTCTTTTATGACAACTCTTGTGACATTTTTTTCCTGGACAAAAAAAAGGAAAATTCGTATATATATAATTATATGTAATTACAATTAGACAACATGCTATGGCTATAATGTGAGGATTGGTTCCGCATATTCCACCCACATTAATCACAACCGGGGCCTTTTATAGCATCTTTCTCACGTGGATTTTTGTCAAGAGAAAACAAACAGGCACTGCATAGTCTCAACCTAGCATCACATCAAATGTGGTCAGTGAGAAAGCCCACAAGTCTAGCACGATACTAAATAATGTTCTATTTCACTATCCTCAGATAATCCACAATTTCCATTTGAAGTTCTAAAGTTTTGTTCACGAAATTACCACATCTGTGTATTGTTTGCCAAACTTGAGCATTTTTGGGTTAGGGGTCACTGTAAAAAATGGCGTTATGTCAGTTGGCACTCAACCCTTTAACCGACCAAGTATTCATTTTTTATTTTCACCCACTTGAAGCTGTGTCGCGATCGCTAACGCGATCCACAACTTCAAGTCAAAGGGAGTTATCCAGGTTTGACAACATTTTGAAATCTTGTTGATTGATGTCTTTAACATGTTCAAAAGCTGGTATTTAATGTGCTAATAAAACATGAAAAAACGAATATCATCGGGACCGTTAACACAGATATCCATAAAATCAATGGTAAAAAAATGTGTCAACATAGTCATCATTAAATTCCGGTTTGCACAACATTTGGTGACATGCGAAAATTGCCCATATTACAATGAAACATGACGATGAAGAAATAGATTAAATAAGATACAAATAAGTAGCCTCTTCTTATACAGATGTAAATCAAGTTGTAATATGACGACAATCACATGGTTATATCGCATACTAAAATGGTAATTTTATATTTATTTAGGAAAAAGCTGTCTAGTCTGCAAATATAGATATTTTTTGTTCCAACTGATTATATTCCGTAAAATCGAACCTAATAATATATTTATTTTTCTCGATTACAATAGCCGTTTGAATTCGCCATAAAATGGCCTTACAATCATCCTTGACACATTTATAAATCACATTTTATAAAACAGCGTGTGCGCTGTTTAACCTTAAATGACCCACCATTAACATTATTGGTATATATATCAAGTAGTTATAGTTCTAAAATAAATCAGTTGCCACCTGACCCTTTAATAGCCCGGGCGATAAATTTAAAGAATGATAATAATAACGACAATAGACAGCTCTATATCAATAAATCGGGTGATTTGAATCAGATAATAATGTCTTCCATACACACGTCATTGAAGATCCCCACAACAATGGATTCTTCACGAGCAGCACTATCTCTGATATTTACAAAACATCACTGCACCACTCAGCGCTATAATCTCCAGTTTGGTCATCAACCACCATCTGGAGGCCGATGATACCCACATTTACATGACTTTATCAGTTTTTTTATACGCTAAGGAATCTCTTGAGAAGTTACAACATTTACTAATGGGTATGTCGGCTTAGATGACTGAAGCCTAATCCTGGCAAAAACAATTTCTATCATCGAGTACAGACTTCAGCAAGTAAAAATTCAAATTCTTAAATAATTTGCCATGCTTTAAGCGACACAATCAGGTTAAAAACATCAAAGAATCATTCATTTTATTTTGTGTTGCGCATTTACCAGACGAGGACGAAATTTAATTTCGGATTTGCATGTCCAAAATACGAAATACAGAGATAACTGATAAACGGGGCTTTCAGCATCCTTGCTACGTTGCCACAGCAACCCAAAATTTAAAAGACTATTTTATGGATTCGCTACCGAGAGGTTCTCCCGGATTATCAGCGACTGCTGATATGGGGTCCTATATTATGAACTGTCGACTGTCATCACCGTGGCAGAGCAGTTATCAGTGCGATGTTATTTGATAATTTAGTGCACACACATTTTTTGGGAAGTCAGAAGGAAAATAGGCCTAAACAATTTATTAGAGAGGAAAACAATAGTTTCCCTGAAAGTTCACGTGGTCATAGGGGTGGCCAACATGTTTGTGGACGTCTCCGAACGTAAGAAGAGCAGCAACATTGGTATGCTCATTGTGACTTAGTCATGAACCTAGTCCTGCATAAGATCAAATCCACCGAGACGATGTGACATGAATAATATTGTTTGGACTAACGGTATGACTGTAAATATTGGCATCTATTTTTTTATAATAATATTTAAAGTTTCATACTAATTCCTATCGTTTTGGTGGTAAGCTAGCTGATAATATTAATAAAATGGTATTCTTGTTATATTAAATCCCGTTGTTAAGTTGCTCCAGAAGCCACGAAAAGCAATCAAATTTGCATTTTTTTCCTGGAGGCCCTTGACACATCTACCAGTCGTCGGCCCGATGATACTTTGTAATGGCCAGGCCACTTCTAATTGAATTTCTGCGTCTTTGAAAAAATGTGGTGTGAAACCGCCATATCCTGATATTAAAATGCACTATGAGACGTATATCGGTATCAGTCCATATCGCACTCTAGTTGTACTGTAATGCATGGTGGTTATGGCGGGGCGTCCGCAGCTTTCCTATACGGGTGGAAGGGTCAGGAATAAAATTTAGAAATCCCCGGAATATCTTAAAACTCTGCAGCTCTAGGGGGCGGCTGACGCTCTCCCCTGTGCATGTCCTAGTTATGTCATGTGTGACTTGATAGTGTGAGAAAATACAAGCGTTCTTTATTTTTGCTTCGATTTTCGTAAATACAGCACACACGATTAAGGTGTTCGGCAAAAGGCTCACACCTTATTCATTGGACGAGTGTTGTATTATCCCATATCGCCAGATCATGTGCTCTTAATGACGTAACGTTATTTTCAACCAGCATCATTCTGATTTTATAATGCTATATTCAGAAATTATATTATCACACTCGGACATAAAAAGTCATTGCATGACGATATAATGATAAAGCTTGAGATTACAAAGCTATATCGTGATATTATAATACAATATGCCACAATCCTTGTCATTTTAATGGCATATATCGTGGCGTTAATTAACGGTTCCTCCTACTCTCACCATTTGAGTTATAGCTCGACATTAAACAACCATTGAATACTGTCATTATAATGATATATCGTGACATGAAAAGCTATTCTTTACATTCTTACACTCTGTGCTGTGGTTTTCACTTTAACACGTATATTGTTATCAGCCCATGTCGCACTCTATCTGAGCACAATGTATGCTAGTATATATCATGTGTGACAAAATATGTGAGAAAATACAAACGCTGTTCATTTCTAAAGCGATATGTGAAAATACAGCACATGTTTAACGAAGGCTCACACCTTACTCATCGAATAAGTGCTGTATTTTCCCATATCGGACTCAAATGAGCACCGTTTGTATATGTTATTATGCCAGTTCCTGACATTCATGTCTCTACCTAAAGGTTCAATGTCGCGGGTGTACTGCATGAGTAGGTGCGACACGGACGTGGCAGAGCTCACCAGCAGTACTTGGGAATGTACTCTTAAATTTAATCTTAGATGTTTTCAGTACATGCCAAAGAATAGTAGTATTTCATTGACCAATTAAAGAGTGGCTCACGCGAAGGATTCAGCTAATTACCCCCGTCAATCAGTTGTTATGTAAAATATTAATAAGGTGTTTGCCCTTTTTAGTCTTTTCGGACAACTTTTAAAAATGTACCAGTCTAGATTTACTCTAGAGATGACAGGCTTTAATTTAGAACCAAGAAACCTAGCCTAATTAGCATAAAAGTTTTACGAAAGTAATGTGCATCAGGCTTGTAATGTTACTTGTCAGATACAACAGCAGTTGCGATGTGATAGTTACAGGTGTCTTTTAGAATTTTGTTATGTTGATTATTATATAATATACTACAGGATGTGATGACAATTGAATTTATTGCAATTTATTTCAGCTTTATTTATCAATCCTGCATTATCAATCAATTATTTATCACTCTCCTTTTGCTTTACAACTTGTGGCGTCTCAGTGACATATTATTATATATTTAAAAAAGGTTCATCGCATCCGTTTGATTTTGGAAATAAAAAAACTACACATATTTGCGTATCCAAAAAGTTATATTAAATACAATTTATAAAATCTCAAAGCAATCAAGTAGTTTTCGTCGCGTAAAACGATTTCAATAATAAAGACAAAACACCCATCCAAATAAATATTCAAATACCAAAGATAAAGTTATTGTTTGAAAGAAAGGTATTTTTAACAAAGCATTATCTTTATCAACGTACCTGTAACGGGAGCCAGAATAAACGCGAAGACCACAATTATAAGTATAATGGTGAGGTGTTGTAGTCGAACCATTGTCTCCTGGAGATGGAACTGGTAAGTTTGAAGGTGGTTATCCTGCTTCTCACTCACGCGAGATATGAATGCCACAATGTACCCCTGCATGCCTTTATAGCTTGCTGCTTGATCGCATCTCAAGACAGGATGATCATGTGATTCACCAGCCAGTCAACGTGGTGCTAACAATAAATGTTGACCCAAGTGTTTTTCAATTTAATCGTTCAATTAATTTTAAATTTGATAATTTTTATTTTCCGATGTGAGATGTGATCTGCCATACCAATTTACGGCCCCCAATGAATAACAATAATTATTCGATTAAATTCCCTGGCATTTATAAGGGCTCAAAAGAAAATAGATTCAAGTAAAACAAGGTAAAAACAAGGTAATTACATGGATTATTTACTACAATAATAATTATCTCCCCCGATTTATCATTTCATAATTATAGAACATACACGTGAATGGTGTGTGCTTGGCGACTGCCATTCACAACAGGTAGTGTCATGCTGACTTGACTATTGTTATTTCGTGAATTATTCTTTTATGGTTTATGGCTCTATTGTGAAGTTACATGTTCAGTACAAAGGATAAAATTGGTGGAGATTAATTTAATATAAATTTATATGTAGGCCTAGAGGGCAGGGGCCCTGGTGCAGTGGTAAAGCTGCCTGCTTGGAAAGTCGGAGATCGCGGATTCGAACCCCGCTCTGGCATTCAAGCTCCACAGAACCCTGCTCACTCGTAAAGATTGAATATTGTGGGGAGCCTCTGTGACCGAGAGGTAGCGTTCTCGTCTTCAGACCGCCAAGGCGCAAATTTCAAATCTTGTATCTCGAGGGCAGTGTCACCTCATTCCATCTTCAGGAGGTTGACAGTGTGTCTTAATTTGTGGCGGTAAATTTGAATCCCTCCCTCCCACCCATTAATTCAGATGTCATTTGTACTAAGTTTGATGTTCTCTGTTAGTCCTGTGGCAGATTCTGAGAACTGAGCAAAAGCAAGAGTTTGCTGCATCGCCCCCCCCCCCCCCAAAGAACATAGGTTTCACACTTTCTGTATCATTATTTGGCACTTATGTAACTAGTTTTCAAACATCATACCTCGAGAAATGTGTCCGCAAGAAAAAAAATTGCATGTGAGTGATTACTCGGTTTTTTGCATTAAAACTATTTAAATTTAATTTATGCCTCGGTAAACATCAAGTGTCCAGGAAATAGTCATCAAAGGGTTTTTTGGACACTTTTTCAAAGGGGTAATGTTTATAAAACAAAGCTGGTGGACCAAAGACATAGAACATACCATAAAACCTATGTTCTTCTAATATAGGGGTACAGCAAAATCTAAATTTTTAGAATCAGCCCCATGATGTATTGTGAGCTGTGTTGTTACTTTGTACTTAATTGAAGTAGCTAGGCCCACATGCTGAGAGCAAAATAGTAAATAATTCAGCAAAATATTCAACTTCCTGGTCTGTGGAACGAGCAGACATTTGACCTATATCTATATTCGTATGAATGAAGTTAAGTTTGGTCCGCGTGTGTCAGCTTGGGCCCACTAAATCATATTTATTCTGAAAAGCGAGTAATCATCAGTATTTGCGTTGTATAGTTGTCACCAAGCAGCCATTTTGTTGTTTATGCTGTTCTCTTTGATTCGTTTTGATATCTTTGCTTGTGGAACCTCTGCTGCCGTGCATTATAGACAAAAACAGCAGTAACTGATTTCTTGTTACAGCTATAATTCGTGATATTTTGAGCATTTGAAAGCTCTTAGTCGCAAATCGTTTTGATAGAAGAATATATCTATTTCCGGGAGATCAGACCATCTTTTAGGGGTACTTGATAATATTGGTCGTTATTGGAGATATATCGCAGTGAACACTAAAAATTGTCCCTGTTTTGGCTCTATGTTGGGCCAGTGATGAGACGTCGCCCCAGCATCATTCCAATTGTTGGCCGCTGTACGGGTTCAGTTGCTGCGATCGGACACCTTTTCTGACTTCACTTCTACAATACCCGCGTTTAATCGTCCAGAAAAGTGTCTCTCGTTAATATCCCAGCAAACACGAGACGTTGTATCGATGTTAATCCAATGCTGGGCTAGCATCGTTGACGGTAGCCCAGCATCAACCGAACATCGGGACAGCGTCTCGTGTTCGCTGTAGCACACATCTGGAGTTAGCTCCACACCATGTTTTACACAGGTGTGTGTATATTTTGTCCTATAATTGTTTCTTCGACGGGCTCAAAAAAAATATTAATTGCCGATTTGCCTACTACGTGGATTTTATAAAGAAAAGTGATAACGTTTAATCAACTTTAAGGACACTCTGTATCCAAGACGTCCACTGCATTTAGTTTACCAACTGTATGCTATCTGGGTACACTGGGCTTTGCCATTATAGCTTAGGGTGGCTTAGTGAACATTTTCGGCAAGTTCGCAGCATAATCACATTAACTCGCAGATTTGTAGTCTGTGTCACTCTCTTGCGATAACCATAGAGTTAATTATTAACTCTATGCGATAACTAAAGCGATTGATTTGTTGTAGCTTGCTAGTTTGTATGCAACTGGTTTGCCACCGCACTGCGACGGGCGACAGTCTCACAACACTCACATAACACTCCTAGGTTGGTCGCCGTTTCAATTTGTATTGCATTGTTATTGACAGCGCTACGATATAATTATATATATACAGTGAAAAAATAAAGGATTTAGCCAAAGTCTGAGCTGCAACTCCTCCCAAACAATCGCAGATAGGAATCAGACTGCGCCACACTTTTTTAGTCCTCGACTAGTGTGAGACTTGTCGCATACAAAACGGCAAGTAATCGCCAACAAAAAAGAGGGGTGTCTCATTTGAAATGTAAAAATAAATAAACGGTGGGATCAAGTCATCTTTTAGCTGACGATTGCTACATTTAGTCATTATTTTCTGGCAAGCAGCGCCTCAAGCAACAGTTACTTTAGAGAAAGTAGAGTTTGATTGTATCTATCTGTTTACGTTATTTTATTTCCTGTTTTATTATTATGTGAAAGTAAGTCTGGTTCTACATGTATTTAGGCAAAGTCACTGTCATGTTTGACTAAGCGATATCGTCGTGCTGATAAACTAGCAGTTTTTCGGTCAAAGTATAACTGGAATTTATCCTGATTAATAATCCGAAACAACATGTACTGAACCATGTACACAATATCATTGTCATTGTCACACCATGCTCACCAATACCTGCGTGTGTGCATGACCAAGTCCATTTGAACACTTTGTGTTTAAAATAACCTATAGTTATTCACAATATAGTATTAACATCGTATGTTATCTTAATTAGTAGATACATGTGGGAAAAGACTGTAAAGCACTTAATAAAACAAAAATTTATACCTATAAATTGGGTTTATAAGCAAGTTTATGTAGATATATTGACACAAATATTTCTATTACTTTGGTCCTGTTTGCTGTGCATGTTGTTGGTGGTGCTGGTATCTAAGTAGGGACCAAGGATAAATCTAATGCTAACCAGGAAATATCACAGATAATTGATAGTGTGATTTGGCCGTACTAGTATAACCCATAATCAGATAAGACGTGTATTTTAAAAAGCAGACATCTACTTTTCATTCGAGAATAAATAATATTGAACGACGGTGGATTAATTATTATATATCTCAATATTCTTTTATGAGTATTTATATGGGAATTTATAAGATCAATGAGTATTTATTTTGCCTTTAGACCCACCATAGGGGGTCTTCCTCAGTACAGGCTAAGGGATTAACAATAGATCACTTATCATAGAGCTAATTATCCAGAAACACAGCTATTCTTCCGCATTTTCATACATTTCAAATAGCTTCCATGTAAAACTATGCCAAAAACGCGTTTTTTAAAACTCTATAAATATACTAATAAATTGAACACGCGTCATGACTAGTTGTATTTTAATAAAACTAAACGTGTGTTTCATGACAGACATAAATGTGTAGAAATGTCATATGGCATTACAAGAAAAGTGTTTCTCTATGTATACATGTGTTGAAATAGGCCTTTATTAATAAACATGAAGTGCGTACAAAGTGTTTTTTTTTAAGATTTTGTGTAACAAATCTTGCTAACAAATCGTAATGTTATGAACTTTCAGTCATATAATATACTGCCGACAGTCCAATTTATTACTTTAGTTCGCAATATAATATTGGTTGTAAAACTACACAATTCATAACATAAAATGTTACAAGAATTATTTTGGAATGACTGAAATGTAGGGAAAATAATGCATGGTCAAATATTTGTCGGGGTGTATCCTACACTCGGACAAAGAAACAGAGGGGGACCCATTTTTACGAAATTATTATACTTGCCCACGAGAAAAGCCTCATACGTTTCAATTTTCTCCGATGGCTCGGTGATGCATTTATTGCTATTTTTAATTTGAGCGCATAGACATTTTATATCTTGTATATATATCATTATAGACTCTGAATCTGAATATCCGAAAAGTGATTGCGTAAGTGAAATTGGGAATTGACCTTGAATTCTACTGATGTGTGTTATCTACTGATTCTATTAGGGAGTGTTTTTTGAATATAATTTTTGTGAGGACACAGATGTTTGTAAAGCTGTAATCACTGGTGACTCCATGAACAGGAGTTAACCTTTTATCCTTAGGCCTACAACGACGATTTTTTCGTATTATTTTTGTATAAACTATGGGGACCAAAGTGTTTATTTCAATTTGAAATCATCATAAATGTGTCAGTTAGCTCTTTCCGATTCATTTGAATACCTATGTCATGCGTCTACGGCTATTATAATTATTTCAGGTCTGTTAGTGCGGAATCGTCTATGTACGTCAGAATCTGACGTATACAGACGTCAGATTATGACGTATGAAGACGATCCCCGCGCTGAAAGGGTTGAATCGCGGAAATATTTTTGTGTAAATCATGGTGAGCAAAGGGTTTTTAAAATCATCATAAATGTCTCAGTTAACTCTTTCCGCTTCGCTTCATTTGAATACCTATGTTATCGGTCCACGATCATTATCAATTATTGTTAAATTCTTTCATTGCGGGGATCGTGTATAGACGTCTAAAGTCTATCCCCGCGCTGTAAGCAGCTGGTAAGGCTTAATGCAACATTGACCTTCATCTATCCTCGGCACTATGACCATGATGACTGAGAAAGTGAAATATTTAATCGGTTTAGGCCTAACATTGGCCCAACTGTAAATAATCCCAAAACATCAGTATCGATCGCGTAGTAACGCCCAGTGTGGCGTCCATATAGATATTTGTCAACGTGAAGACTTTATAATGCACATGGGGGGTGGTCCAGGGTATGATCACTGAGAATGGTCGTTACATTCATCAGTCCCAGGTCTAGTTTTTACAGGTTTTTATGTACAAGATATGGCGTAGTAGAGCCAAAGTTCGAATTAGTAAGAGTAACCACTGGTAACAGAGACATTAACTTGTCCAGCTACTCCATGTCATTGTGTGATGCAGCAACCCAAGATGCACGAGACACTGACCCAATGTTAGTTTGATGTTGAGCCATCTTCGTAGACGGTGGCCTAGCATTTAAATGACATTGGGTCAACTTCAATGAGTCAACTACATTGTTTTTTAATGAAAAATTCCACCAGAAAACTAATCTACATAAATAATAGATTGAACAGAATTCGCAAGGAAAGCCAAACAAGCTGTATTTTAATGTTCAGTTTTACGATCAGGCTATTTATGAAGTTAATAAATTATGTAAATTTGTAGTTCTGTAAATAAATTATAAGATACACTTAAAACATTGTCGATTGTTGAAAACAAATCGTCGGAACCTCAAGTACAGCTGAACAAAATAAAAAACTATAAGAAGCTTGTGATACTGTTAATTGCTTAGAGGCTGGACTACTAACTTCATAAACTGTTTTATCTGAAACGAACGGTGTTGAAAAGTGTTAGGCCGGGAGCCAGATCTAGCCCTCGTACTCACAAAAGCTAAGAAATTTTCACTGCTATTTTTATTTAGCTTGACCATTGGGACATATCAAGCTTTGTTACTTTTTTACCAAAAAGGACACCTTAAGCCCCAGGGCCTATTTTACCGTTTTAAGAAGGACACTAAAATACAATTGACAACAATTCGAAAAATTGTTCAAAATAGTAGTAGTTTTATCTATTTTCACTATTGTTTTGGTTATAGCCCTCGGTCATATACACATCTAGGTCACTGAAAAAATTTTGTGCACAGATTTTATTTTGAATATTTTTTACAACCATTTTATCAATACGGGCGCCTAAAAAAACCAAACATTATAAAATATGTGTCAAGTTTGAAAATCTGTCATTTTTGTTGAGTGGTACTTAGAAGCAGGCTAATTCGAAAGTGTCCCCATTATGTCCCCAGGGGACTGGAAGTTAAAAAGTTTAAAAATCTAGGACCAATTTTTTTTTATAACTACATATTTAGGATACGCGCGTCATTATCGCTAACTCTAATTTGCAGTACAATTCAAATGTGCTGATATCTCTGCGTCCAATAAGCTATTATAATAAAGTTAACTCATGCTGTGGATATTTATCATCATATTTATTATGAATATTTTATGTAAATCTCTATTTATGAAGAAAAGATAGATTAAATGACACTTTGAATGCTAAGACCAATTTTTTGCTTACAGTGTATATAGGCCTACACTATGGATATTTAATATTGTACGTAATATAAATATTTAATATTAGTCTCATAGTGATGTATATCTTTAAATGTTTGATGGAAAACCAAATAA
The DNA here is from genome assembly GCA_964017125.1 of Flabesymbios commensalis. Lineage (NCBI taxonomy): Eukaryota > Metazoa > Annelida > Polychaeta > Terebellida > Flabelligeridae > Flabesymbios > Flabesymbios commensalis. The sequence goes on from OZ024903.1 coordinate 76,461,773, forward strand.
TAAGTATAATGACACTTTGAATGCCAAGGCTGAATTTTTTTTAATAAATGTATAATGATATATAATAAAGCACAATGCTTAAGACTTGTATGTTGACCAATGTGGCGTTATCAAGATATCCATAGAAATTATAACAATAAGCACAGGATACATATATTATATTTAATAACTGACAGGAAGAACTGGCTAAAATTTAATTGTTTTATACGGTTTGAATGCTGGGGCAGATTTTTTGTTTGTAAGATACTATAAATAATCTGGCTATTTTTATGATTAGTATACATATTTTATGTTAGTCGCATATTGATGTTTAATTCTTTATGGAGAACAACAGTAATATATATAAATGCACTTTAAATGCTAAGGCTATTTAGTTTTATTTTAATATAAGGGAACAATGCTTGAGATTTAATATGTTGTACATTGAGCATTATGGGCGGGCGCCTTGGTGCCGTGGTTAAAGCTGCCTGCTTGGAAAGTCGGAGATCGCGGGTTCGAACCCCACTCTGGCCTCCGAGTTTCAAAGAAACAAAATGTTTCTTCCTCACTTACTCGTAATGATTCAATATTGTGGAGAGCCTCCGTGACCGAGAGGTAGCGTGCGCTGGATCAGACCGCCAGGGCTCGAAGTCTCGAGAGCAGTGTCATCACATTTATCAGCCTATATGTACACAACACCCCATTCATTTCATTTTATATTGAGAATTTTGTCATCAATCCGAGTATCTCTACATATAATAAAACAAAAACAAGATAAATATATTATATTTAATAAGTGACTAGAAGAACGAGGTGTGGTTGACATTTAATGGTATGCGCCGAAGCAAACAAACATGGGTGTATCGATACAAATCACCAGGACAGATGCAAATTTGGTGCTAATGAATGTCAAAACCATTCTACCAACTTTACTAAGCGTCGATCTGTACCCAAAAGTTATAGACCTAAGTGTACCTAGCGGCATATGAGCAAATTAAAATTATTGTAAAAACAAAAAATAACGGAAACTGACAGTGGAGTGGGCTCGCCACCAAGGAGGGGGTATTATGTCCATACAATTAATCTTTCCTCACATGGTATAAGTGTGTATGTACGTTATGTATGTCCATATTGTCCAGACATAATTCATGCAAGATTTAATTATTAATAGATGTGCATCAGAAATATATGTCGATTTGCTTTGATTATACAAACATAATATGGGAAAACTATGTCACCAAGTTAATTGAGCAAATAATCTTCGTCAGCTGTATTATCATCTTCGTCAGACTGTGCAATATTTGCATAATCTATTTAATTGCCTGGAGATGACCCCTGCTGCGTTAAAATGTCAACTAATTGCTGTAGAATTATGTAATCTAGAAACGACAGTGTTTTTTAATCCACTCTCGTTTTTAATGGCACATCCATGATGTGTAGCAGCAAGTGACACACTCAAAGAGGATTGATGTGATCTTTTCCAAAGGCGTCTTGGAAATGTGCTATTTTGGTTTGAAAGTGCGATGACAAGGTGGATAATTGAATAAATCAATTGCTGCTGAGGATTTGGTGACTAATGTCTCAAACATTGTTCCTTGACATTCGAAGTGTCATTATATATACATATTAGTGTGTTCTCCATAAAACATGTAGACAGAAATTTCCGTTTATTCTTATAATCTTTAGGTATATTAGGATAAGGTCATAATGATCAAGATACAACCTACTAAGTCTCAAACACTGTGCCTTATTTTACATTTATTTTTAAAACCCAGCCTTGGCTTTCAAAGTGTCATTATGTATATAATTTTCCATACAACATTTAAACATAAATATCAATATGAGATTAAAATGAAATAATCATGTTAATTATAATAATAAATAGCCATAGTACATATAGTATTTTAGAAACACAAAATCAGCTTTAGCATTCACTTTATATATTATTTAGTTCTCCTTAAAAATGTAAACAAACACCAATATTAGATGCATGTATAATAAATAAAATAATAAATAACCATAGCATGTCGAGTTAACCTAATTATAATATCCAACTGGAGGCAAACATATCAGCACATTTGAATTTTACCGCAAATTAGAATTAGCGGTAAAAACGCGCGTATCCTAAATATGTAGATATAGAAAAAAATTGGCAGCAGATTTTTTTTAACTTTTACTTCCAGTCACCTGGGGACATAATGAGGCCACTTTTTGCGAATTAGCTCGCTTCTAGATAGCACTGAACAAAAATGACTGATTTTCAAACTTGACACATATTTTATAATGTTTGGTTTTTTACTTTAGTGTCCTTCTAAAAAACGGTAAAATAGGCCCTAGGGCTTAAATCGTCTTGTTTGGCAAAAAAGAACCAAAGCTTGATATGTCCCAATGGTCAAGCTAAATAAAAATCGCAGTGAAAATTTCTTAGCTTTTGTGAGTACGAGGGCTAGGGGCGGGGGCCCTAGGGTAGTGGTTAGCACCGCTGCCTTTCACCGGGGTTCGGTTCCCGGTCTCGGCGGTTTGAAAGAAACAAAATTGTTTCTTCCCCATCCACGTGTGAAAGTTAGTATTGTGGGGAGCCTCCGTGACCGAGAGGTAGCGTGCTCGGCCTCAGACCGCCAGGACTCGAATTTCGAGTCCTGTGTCTGGAGGACAGTGTCATTCCAGTCATCTCACCATCCTCAGGAGGTTCTCCTGGCCCAGTTTAGCCTATATGTGCACAAAGGTGGCCTAAAGCCCGATTCATTTCATTTTTACGAGGGCTAGATCTGGCTCCCGGCCTGACACTTTTCAACACCGAACCTGTGACGTCATTTCACGTAGTAGTTAACTACCAATAACCGTCATTTCTTGGTAATTTTATTTGCGACGATGATGACACTTGTGCCGTTATTTCTTTGAATTATACCACAGACAGAAAAATAAATTGTCTAAATTTGGAGTACCTATATTTTACTACTGATTGTGCAACAACTTAATTGGCGACATAATTATAGTTCCCGACCATTATCTAATATTGCAGAACCCCATAGCAGGAATAATTATATTAATTGTGTTTAGCACACGTTACATCAAATCCTGAGCCATGTTGTTTTAATGTTGGCCCACCGTCTTCGACGTCGGCCCAACATTAAAACAACATTGGTTCATCATATCCTATACTCTGTAATCTGGTTATTTACATAATATACTTTGTATAGGTCTAGTCACTTGTTGTATAATCACCATTTTACTAAAAAAAATACACTACTTAAAGACTGTTAAAGTGCTAATGCTTAGGCTAAAGCTAATTGCAGTCTTGATTATCATCAGTCAGTCCTAAGTAGGCACAACACTTTTGTATAACATTTATACAACGTCAGCCCAACGTCTTTGACGTTGGACCAACATTGTATATATGTGATACAAAGTAGTTAAGTAGTGTTCATTTAAATACAACCAATTTAAATACAAGTATGTTTGTCCCTTTCAGAATAACAGAATAACAGAAGCAAACAGTAGTCTACTGCTTACTATACAAGTGATCAAAATACTACATTTTAGCTTTGAAGAGTATAGTACAGATGTTAACTCACACAGCGCGAGGATCGACCTTAGACGTCAGAATCTGACGTCTGTGGACGTCAGATACTGCCGTCTAAAGTCGATCCTCGCACTGTAAGAGTAAAAAATATTTATAGTAGCCGTAGACCTAGAACATAGGTAATAAAATGAATCAGGTAGAGCTAATTAGGACATTTATGACGATTCCAAATTGAAACACCCTTTGGTCCTTAGGGTTTATACGAAAATATTGCAGCGCTTAAAGGGTTAATACAGTTAGCTACAAAAACGTAGGTGTGTTCAACACAATCAAAGATGACATATTTTATATCCTCATACCTAGTAAACAGCAAACGTTGATCCAATGTTGGGCTAACGATGGCCAAGCATTGAAGACATAAGGTACATATGCCCTTTTGGCTGTTGGATCGATGCGTTATACTTGAGCTTTAGGTACATCGTTTAAACCGCATGTCCTAAAGCGACCCTCCGCATCCACAATGTCTGTCCCCACGTGCCCTGTGACGCACGTGTATTAAAATACATTGTAATGTGCCCCCCCCCCCCCCGTCCATCCCATTGTACTGCTCTGCAAAGCTAAGATGCAGTATATGCTTACTTGTAAAGTAAAAAGATACTGTTTTTTTACTTTGCATGACAGATAGGTGTAAGCTATCCCCGCGGTTGACGCTTGAATTTATTAAATATTTATGGCTGTCTGTAGGACATGTTATATTACGTGTAGAATTTTACAAGAAAAAATGGAATATCAGGTTCTACCGTGAATTCACCTGTAGGCCTATCTGTTATCTCTGGTAAGATTTTATCAGGTGTAGATTTGATAGTTGACATAATGCATACATTTCCACTAACTCTACAATTTTGTTTGGGCGAAAGCATTGAATCGAGATTATATAGCCTAATATGACGCAGATCTACAGTTACAACTGAGTAAATAAAATATCATAGAAAAACATAACCAGTTGTAATTGTAAACAATGTGAATGTTAAATGTCTACATGTGCAGACAAAAGATAGAGAACATAAATTACTTGATTTAGGTCTACATATCCCTGACCTTATTTGAGGACACCGACGCACGGGTCAGAAAGCATTCACCATCTATTATAGCAAATTATTTCGTTTTGACCGGAAGGCTATTCCGGTAGGTCTAGTATGCCTAAACATACAGGCCTAATCATCATTTCTCATTATTTCCATTTTTTCTCACATTGGACATAATGATGACCATATGATCAGCGTATTGAATGTGTTCGGGCACTCCCAGCAAACACGAGACGTTGAACCAATGTTGATTTAATGTTGGCCCAGCGTCGCAGACGATGGGCCAACATTAAATCAACATTGGTTCAACGTCTCATATTTGCTGGACTATGGTCTGCCATTTTATACATTTACAAGCCCAAACCATGATACGATGGGGTCATTACAGGCGCAATGTACAATTTAGTATGCACATCAAAGATAGATTGTTAGATTACATAGCTGCAGCATCGTATTCGGTATACTTTAACACATTTAGCACAACTTGTTAGCCCAATGTTGTTTAACCTTGGTCCACAGTTTCTTAAAGCAGACATTGTGGACTGGTAGAGCCCTTTTAATGACATTTCAGTGCGTGACAGGCATTCGAGCGTTTTAACATTCGCAACAAAGCTATGCACGAAAATAAATCAAATGTGGACGTGGAGATCTAATTACAGCACAAATTAATTGTAAGGGGGGGTTTCGTGTTTAAATGTATGTTGTTTATTCATTCTAACGCAATTGCCAGATGCAAATTGATAAGCTATTCCAGGGAATGCCACAGCATCTAAATAGTTAAATACTTTAAGGTCAATTGTTATAACGGAGAGTTCTTTTATGCAACCTACTTACTAATTTAAATTATTGTATGCTATGGCGTTTGGTATATGGGTACTTATTTAAATGGACAATCGACGTGAACGTGAACTGTTTGAGAAACGAGGCACAAAGCACGTGTTTTCAAACAAAAAAGTAACCACTTTGCATAAAACGGAAATCGAGCCACAAAATGTATTATCAAACAATCATTCCATGAGAGACGCACATACCTACCGAAATATTGTCATATTCACCCGTCGGCACCCAAATTCAAAAGCATAATGGCTGATAAAACAAAATTACGTAATTCAGCGAACTTTATTACGATTATTTTAAAAAGTGTGAAATGAAAAACTGTAATTGATTGTGTAATTATGTATACATTAATATGTGTAATATTGTATGTTCTGTATAATATATTCACTGTTATTTTATTGTATTCCTCCATGTGAGACTTAAAAAAGAAATTCAAAATACTTGAACTTGATAAAGAAAAGTGTTTCGTTTTTCTACTTTTACTTCTATGTTTGCAATTTAAATTCATGTACAATGCTTCTCCTACTCTCAGTGACTGTTTGATAGCTTTATCATTAAAATCATATATGAGGTAGTTTTAATAATGAGGTCATGTTAATTGAGGTGAGGTGAATTAACCAAACGTTTTGTTGAATAGCTATTGGAGACGATCCTGGTCAACACGATACATTTAACCAATGTTGTTTCAATGCTGGGTCACCGTCTGCGATGCTGGCCTAGCAGTAAATCAACATTGTCTCAATGTATCGCTTTCGCTGATACGTAATCTTCATTAACCTTTACAGCGCGGGGGTCGAATTTAGACGTCAAAATCTGACGTCTACAGACGTCAGATTCTGACCTCTAAAGTCGATCCTCGCACTATAAGAATTAAAATATTTATATTTGCCGTAGACCGATAACATAAGTATTCAAATGAAGCGGAAAGAGCCAATTATGACATTTATGATGATTTCAAATTGAAAAAAATGGTTTCCATGGTTTATACAAATATTATATTAGCGCTTTAAGGGTTAACATTGCTGATGAACGAATGTACAGTGTACCCACACCACATCTCGTCGCCTCGGAGCTAAAGGATCCTATCTGACACTCGTCAGAGTGGCAGATAGGATCCTTTAGCTCCGAGGCGACGATCTGATTACTGCCCATATATAGGCCGAGATGATTAGTGTATACCGGATTACCGGAGGCTAATGAGATTAAAGGCAACGCCCTTGATGATCAAAGCTGCTCTCACTAACCACCCTCTGGTAATCTAAATGTCCTTGATTTTAAGACGATTCAGCTATGGGCATTACGCATACTATATCGGCCTCTTTCGAAAAAAACCCCAGTTGTTGCAACAAAAAGCACAATCTTTTTAACTTTTTTTACCTTCCTGCACAAAATCTGTCGTATCCCGCAATTTATAGAAATATAAATAGTTCAATATTTTGAATATACTGTGAAGATAGATTATCCAATATTGTGAAAGAGAGTAAATTGGCTATTTTCGTGGTCCAATCAAATTAGGAATTATCGTTATTAAAACCACAGATTTATGGAATTTTGAATACAAAATGTCCAGTCGCTGTATTAGGCCTACAGGTGCTTTGCTACATGATATGACATGTTAGATATCAGATATGTTATTGACCGTCACGGTAATCCTCAGACGTCACATATTATATATAATTATCACCATAAAAATGACTGATATCCTTGTTATCTTCAATGTGAGAAGGAAAAGAACCACTAGCACGTGTTACTTGGATATCACACATCTAAATCCACTACACGCACTCATCCTTCTCCTATCCCCTTATAAACGTGTCTATGCCTCTACTGCAAAGACAAACAGCAGTAACTGCTTACTTGAAAAGTAAGCAGTTACTGCTGTTTGCCTTTGCAATGTATATCTATTGTAATTTAGCTAATGTGTATGTTATATTAGTGTATTTAATGTTATATTAATATATCAGTTCAGTTTAATGCTACACCTCACATTGTTTCCCGTGGCCTGCACCACATCAATATCAGTTGTCACGACCACAGAACATACATTATTTCTATGGTCACGACATCGTACGAACTGGTTAAAACCGTTACAAATCTACGTGCTATTATCTATGATAAACTACGTTTTATTCTCACATTAAATTGTGCCACAAATAACATCACTCCAGCTTACGTACATCAGTTCGCTATGCCCTATGGGCATGTGCGAACCGTCTACGACGTTAGGGCAACAGTAAACCAACGTTGGGCCATGTTTGCTGGGTATAAGCTATTATTTATTATTTATTACATGTACGCTATCTGTCACTCTTCAACTTCTGAGAAAATAATTGAAAAAAAATACATTTATCCGTACTATTTGTATAAGATATTTTATTTCCATTCTATACATATGGGTTTTTTTGCATACATTTTTCTGTCTTAATGTTTTCTGTGTGACAACATGAGTTTTTTCTTTGAATGACAATCACTACTGTGATCATCTGATGTTTACGTTGTCTCGCACATCCAGGGGGAGATATGGTTAATATTTTGGTAAAATAAAATACACTTATCCTTCCATATAAAGTTATAGAAATCTTTTGATTCATATTTCCAAAATGACTTTTCTATGACTAATTAATTCAAATTGTGATGCGACCAAGTTTGACTTGTATTTCAGAAAATTGTGCAAACAATGTATTATGCCTGTATACCATGTAAAGGTGTGTGTATTCCATTGCATAATCTACGATTATGTCAATACTACAGCTAGATTGCCATTCAACCTATGGCTGATTGTTATTATCAGATTTGTAATTACGTTTTTTCAAAACGTACACACTAAACACAAACCATCATAAACGGACCAAATATTTAGTCTATGTCTGAGTTAAAATTCAGTCAACGCCACCAATCACCGGCAGACTCAGTCATTTCGATCTCATTCAGGAGAGCTTGATAAACTCAAATGTTCGATGGTGGTTAAAGAACTGATTGAATTAGGACTGGCAAGTGTATTTTTTCCTTTCTTTTCCCTTCGAGCAGGATCATTGTCCTTGCTTTTCTGTGATTCTTGTTCCCCATTCTCCTCCTCGTCTATGACGGTGGATGACCTAGTCTTATGCCTCGTCCTGAGAGGAGAGTCTAATAACATAGTAGCCTGACTTCCGCCACTTTCACTCATCAGCCTCGATCTGGATCGTGGTCTCTCCAACACCACAGCAGCACTACAACGCCTCCTGGCGACTGCCATGTCAACTGGTTGTAGTGACGGAGTACTCTGGCGACCGTGCTTGTCTCCCAATAACGGCATACGTGGGTTGCCTGTTAAAAAATAGAGATTTAGCCACACACCCAGGGCGTGTTTAAATATTAAAACAAAATCGAATTCTAATTTGATTATCTTTTCATCTATTTTTTTAAGATAAGGAGAAGCGGACAGTACCATGAGCCAAGGCACATCTTGATAATTATCTTGATAATTGATATATATAGAAGTGCACGCAATATGCGTGAACTTTTATATATACCTGTACTTGCAAAATGAGAAAACATTAGTGTGTGTAAATGGCACATGAATCTGTTTTAATGATTCCATTTAAATATACATTTATATAGTTATTTACTAGTATTTATTTCACTATAATATCGTCATACATTTTAAAACGGTTTCCGTTTACATAAAAGTGTATGGTGATCACATCTCGCTTAATACCGTGTGTCAAGGTAGTATAATTATAATATTTAAATGGTATTATTAAAACAAATACAGGTACCCTTTCCACACACTACTGTTTTCTCATTCTGCAAGTATATAAATGTATGTTAAGCCAATTGATGTGTGTGGTAATTTATTTTCTGGTACTGTGTTCTATGGCCCAAGTTTTGTAATATACTCCTTATCCGTAGCCTTAAGGAACGCCCTACCTGTGCCCATACGTGTCGAAACAATTTTAACATTCCGGATATCACTTAAATCTCACTTATTTGATCTGGCTTTCCAACCCAACTCCTCAATGAACCATCCGGTCCCATGTTGCCGAGCCCGATTATGACACATGGTCACGCTAAGGATTTGTGCGCATCTGAGCTCGGTCCGCTGAGGATATATGCGCTATATATTTTTTTTTGATTGATTGATTGACTCCAATTTAAATAACAACTGAATGATGTAAATAAATCGACTGATAATAATAGGCCTACTAATTATAGGCCTACCAGCGTCAATTCGTCAGACAACCTCATACATCATAATCTTGGTGCTCGCTGAGGGGCCCTGATTAACTAAAATGGTATATAAGTTTCCGTTATTTAGTTTTTATCTGATTTCCTTGTGGTCATTATGAAAATACTCAAGGTAAAATTGTGTTCGAAATATTATTAAAAGCATGCCAAAAGATCGATGCGGGCGCAAACACGTAAAATCGTGAAATCAACATTTCTGTAAAATTAGGATTTTCGTCCATGATGTCGCAAATCATTCAAGATGGAACTACGGACAGTACATTTTAAATTCAATAAATTATATTCCCAAAAGCGAGATATTAAGGGCACCGTCTTGGAATACATCTAATTAAATGTGAATAGAGCTTGACCCCGGATGACCGGATATCTGAGGCTTTTGTCTCAAAGTCCGTTTTCACGACGAAATCCATCAATATATTAGTGAGTTACATGTGACACGATTTCCTCAAGCAATATGTCATTGAAATAATTATATTTCCATCAGAAAGACGAAATCACCACCACCCCACTCCCCGTGACTGTCATGTAAACAAAGGGCATTATTGTTGTTACCGAGGAATCTATAGGGATATATTCCTTGTTGTGACTCACCATCTATATCATGTCTCATAACAACCATGCTCTTACGTGGTGTGCTGTGCGCCATATTCACCAGGTGGCCCTGAAGTGTCGCCTTTCTCAGAGCAACTGTACCTATGATGATAGTCACTGGCAATGTGAAGTCATCGACCCAGGACGAGTAGCTCAACAACAACTACAAAAAATAAACGATATCAGTAGCAATAAGCCTTATCCATTGTCGGCATTCTTGAACACGAAGTTCCAAATTCTAGGATCAGTCAAGATCGGGAAATCTAGAGAATACTATAAATGTTTTATTTTATTTTGAGACCTGAATATATCAGTGTATACATACATGTACATGGCTGGAAAAGAGTTGAATCTTGCTTATACTGAAATGAAAACTGCCTTTTGGCTTAGCAGAACAGTATAGACCCTGATATAACACCACGTGGTACATACGAGGTAGAAGTAGACCTATTCATCATAATATAAGAACATATATGTTTGCATTTGAATAACATTAAAAAACTCTTATTCCTGGTAACAAGCTTGAAAATGACATAAACAACCAGCTGCTTTGTGGAACCATCGCAAAAACTCCTTTGCGGTGTGACTATGGTCCTGTCGCACCCTAACACACGCCGAACGCAATTGGCCAGTGCAGTGTCGTTTTGTAGACGTGCGTCAGAATTTGTTACTGAATGTTTAAGAAGATTAAATTAGCAGTTAGAAAACAAAAAGTGAAACAACTATAGCAAAAACATAACCGTAGATTTGAATCACTCAACCTACACTCGTAAACACGCTTTCAAATATAATGTTGTGAGTAAAGATAATAATAACATAGGTTCTGTTCTGTCCAAAGAAAAATTGACTTGAATTATTTGTATTGGCTTGCAGGGTCGTATCCAGGAGTTTTGTTTGGTGTCTGTAACTCCCTATGCATATCCCCCCAAAATTGCCATTAATATAAGTCAACTTTACCTGTATATTGCACCAGAATGCACCTTTTCGGGACTTGTTTCAAAACTCCCCCCATTACCGGATGCTCGTCCTGTAGCCATTCCCCCCCCCCCCTCTTTGTCTTAATCTGGATACGGCCCTGCCTTGTGTTGTATTTTATAGCAGGATACTGACCATCACCCTGTAGCGTATCTGGATCAGTTTACTGGTTTGAGTAGAAGGTAGTATCGTAGGGGGAATCACCAGGCTATCCCCGTCCCAGACCTCACTCTGACCAGACGGGATATCCCCACGTCCCAGTGACGTCATCGTCTGAGATACTTTCTTGAGCTTGTTGTCAGCTTTAAATGTGACATTCTTCAACATATCGTTTGTGTATTGTTGTTAGAGGAACGTACCGAAAACTTACACACAGTAAAATAACAAATCATCAACTATATATACATTAATCAAAAGTTATTCAATTCAATGTTTTACACACTGGAAGTTATTTAAGTAATTGTACTCATTTGAAGTTGTGGAACCCGTCAGCGAGATACATCTCGCTGACGGGTTCCACAAGTTCAAGCTAGTCAAATTATTTAGATTTATTAAATCAGAAGCCATGTATTTCCATGTGACACATACACTTTTAAAATCGGGTATTTGTTGTGCTGTTGAAGGAGGATTAACAGCGATTTTAGTGCCTAATGTGTTAGCAGAGCCAACAAGCAATATATGAACTATATTATAGTCATTGTTCGAGCATACAGCTCACATATCGTGACATATATATAATAATAGTTATGAAAAATATTTTTTGCCACTGATAAAGCGAAAAACACACCCATGCGAAAGCTAACGAAAAAAAGTATGAAAATATTTAAGCATTGCCGAAACAAACCCACGCGAAGGCGAACGCGAAGACTAACGCGAAACCTTTAAAATTGTTCAGATCATTTGCCCGCGTTCGAATTTCCATCGATGTGGCCTGCGTGCTCGCTGTCGCGTTCACCAGTTCACGTTCGCGTTCGCGTTGGTCTGTATTTCACTTAATACGTCAGGAATTTTTGTGAAAATGAGGAAAAAATTGTTCTTCTATCACTCATTTGTATGACACATTATCTGTGAAGCAGCGGTTTGTATTCACTGTGTAAATACTCCTTACCTGTACCAGGGCAACTCTTGCATTTAGTTTCTTACAGCTATTATTTTCAATCTCTGCATAAAATGGAATCGTGTCTCCGGCCACGTATCCCCTTTTCCTTAACCTTAACTCTGTGGACACGGGTTCGCCTCCACAACACACCAGTCCTGGGCGGTAATCCCCCAGACCACCTATGGGCCTCTAGATAAACATACACAACCATATATAAAGCAGATAAGGACATTGCTGATCATTACTATACATATTCCTGGACGGTACTTACGCTTTTCCATTTATCAAATAATCTGTATAACTGTAATCACTTTTGATTCCTATACTCTTAAACTCTTGAACGAATAAACCAATATTATTGTTTTATACGTTCAAGGGTTTTTTTGTAAATGCTCCAATAGAAATCAGAAGAACTGTTGCAGATATGTGAGTAGTTTAAATGTGCCGGTGCTATAGTCCTATGTATTATTAACCGCTATGTATTTTATTAGAGCGCTTAGTTATACAATTTAAATTATTATCTACTTGACATTGTGTATCGCTACCGCGACCCACAATGTCAATGTGATTTCAAGCTATACATATGCGAACCCAGCAAACACAACACATTTGCATAACATTTGTACAACGTCGGCCCAACGTCTTCGACGTTGGTTTAACATTGTGCAAATGGTATACAAAATGCTTTGTAAGCTATTTGCTGGGAATGTAACACATTTAATATTTCATTCTCCTTAAAATGTTCTCGCTTGAATGAAAATACAGCGACTGAAAACGTTATTGACGTGATTAGCACTTTAACCCTTTAACCGCCGGTACCGATTATATTCGGTTCTTATGTTTTGATTACCACATCAAGTGCCACATTTCAACCATGTTAAAGATAAAATGTGACAAAAAATCAGCCAGTTTTGAAAATAGTTGACGTCCATTTTGTCAAATCTGAGTAATTTTCACTCACTTGAAGTTGTGGATCGCGTCAGCGAGACACAACTTCAAGTGAGTGAAAATTCAAACTGAATAATTTGGCGGTTAAAGGGGTGCATGGCTAATCTAGTCGTGTTAACTCACGGCCGCTTCTGCCTCCTCATTAAGGTCAAGGACGCCATTCACCACCATGTCAATCTCTCTGTCGATGTCAAATTTCCAAGGTCGTTCCAGGGTCACCTTTATACCGTACCGGATCTGTCCCCATTTGCCGTCAAATGACGAGGGCAGAGTTGTGGGTAGGGTATATTTGAAGGGGTATACATGCAGTCCTGTTGGTATAGTGACACCTTCTTCTTTTTCTTGTGACGACAGCTGACCTAGGAAGGGCGGGGGTGACGAGCTACTCCCACAGGAGCGCCGAGAACGCTCTCTTTCTGAAAACGGCAAACACATATGGCATATTACATTCTGCAGGGTGAAGAGATATGTCGAGGGTAGATTATAATTAGTCTTTTAGCTAGATCTTGTCATTATCGATCATAATCGAATAAAGCATAAGTTATTTTAATGGAACTATGTCATACTGATTTCCTACATTGTCCCATCTTGGCCCAAGTTCGCAACAACGCGAATTCTGGGAAGCCATCCAAGTTCGCAATAATACGATTTTCATACATTAAAAAATCGGCTTACTTGACATTGGAATGACCTTGAAATGACATTGGTGTCATTTTACTACGCCACATTAAAGGCCTGAGCCTTGTACAGCCATGTACCAAACTTTAATATGCAGCGTCTGATGGTTACTTATGAGGGTCGAATTGAAATCACGATTTGTTTTTAAATAAACTTGAGTTAAATTTTTGGAATACGTCTTTGGGGGGATTTGGGCAAAGAAGAGTTGAACTGTCAACCGACTGTAGGCTATATTCCTATTTTGTTGAGGATTCATCTACATGGATCCTTTCAGCGCGGGGACCGTCTGTATATGTGAGAAACTGACGTATACAGACGTCAGATTTTGACGTATACATACGATCCCCACAATACGTTGACCCAATATTGGCTTAATGTTGGTCCAGCGTCGTAGACGCTGGACCAACATTAAGCCAATATTGGCTTAAAACGTATTTCGTTTTTTTTTAATGGCCTTAAATCCATAAGATAGGTATTCACATGAATCAGAAAGAGCTAACCAAGACATTTATGATGATTTCAAATTGAAAAAAACATCTTTGGTCTCCATGGTTTATACACAAATATTTCAGCGTTGTAAGGGTTAACACATATTTAGATGCATCTGTTGTTTATATTTAGATATGAATAAATAAAATCACACTTTGTTTGCAAGAGCTTTATTGTTTCAATTGAAATATATACTACTAATAATCGTCATTTTTTAACAGACAGTTATTTACGATTTAAATGTGGCCCATTTCTCTACAAAAATCGCTTTGCAATATTTGAAGGATTAATATTGACAATGTAACAGAAGGAATAAAAATCAAATAATGTTGGTTTGGTATTCTGACTAATTCAAAATGAGACATGTGATCAATCCTCTCAAATCCAGGGATGCGCAGACGATAAATGTAAGAAAACTTGACTGCTGCCAAAGCGTTCAATAACGGAAGGCCACCTATACATATGGTTTATATTTACACCTTTTCCCCATCTAGAGCGCAGCTATAACTCCTATGTGAGCGGATCTCAATAAACATTATAAATGAAGGCTAGCATAAAAATAATTGTTTTTTCGTGCATATTCTATTTAGCGTGAAAACACGGGATTAGTGATGAGTAAATCTGTATACAAAGTTACAAAGACGACTTTTCTAATAACATAGTTGTCAAATCGCGCCAAAAAATAGGCGTACTTTCCAAAAAGTAATCTGACACTGACAGACACTGTGTAATCTATGAAACACTGAGGATAGACCGACACATTGACGGATGATATGCAAACCACACAGTGAAGGAATAACCCACCCTCTAAGTGGTGGAGCTCTGTGGTAGTTCTTCTACTGCTATTTTGTAACGCACGCTATTGTCAAACTAACATTTAGTTATTCTTTGTGATTATTTTGGAATTTTTTCAACAAATAAACGTACCACAACTAGAAACATTAGGTTTACCTCATCCCTTGATCATACAATATTATGTTTAAGTACCCAAATGACGTCATTTTCCACGGTGAGCTAGAAGGTAAGATATCATAGTAAGGATTTCATTTATTTACGTGACAGCCATCTTGGGATTTTTTCTTTTTGATGTTGGGGACGTTTTGACAAGCTTACCCTGTCTAATTGTTTTTTCTAATATATCAACCTATACGCGACAAAACAAGAAAACCAATAATATGTGGGACTTGGCCACGAGGATAAACCTATCCTGAAGCGTCACCTGGGGACTACAAGAGTTTGGTGCGGGATACCACACTGGCTATGATCCAGATCGTACTACAGCCATCTGTGGTGCGCTAAACTACCAACACCTGTTTCTCTGAAGGTGTGCTGTATGTACTTTGGGAGCCACAAATAGCAAAACTACGATCTCAACCAGATATGAAAGCATATATGGAAGAATTATTCGAGCAAGTGAAATGACAAAAAAAATTAAAAACAACTACAAACATATGCTGAAAAAGGACGGTATTTGTAATAATAGCCTATTCTGTTTATGTTAAAAGCAAACATTTTGTCATTTTTACAGCACAGTAATGATAGCAGGCTTTACTTAGCTGTGTGTACACGCGTTTCACAGCAAAAAAAAGCTTGAAAACCAAGACTCAGAGTCATTCAGTATTTTAGGACACATCCCTGCAAACACGATGCATCCAGCCAACTTTGTTTTAATGTTGGCTCGTCATTTTAGACGTCGGACCAGCAGTAAAACACCATTTGTTTATTGTCATGTGTTTGCTGGGATGGACACTATGGACATATACAGTACTCATCATGTACAATATAGGTATAGTGGGTGGTGGGGTGCTCCATGTGCCATCTAAATTCGATTAACATAGCGGCGCCTCTGATCTTGTCTCAGGGAAATTGAACATACAAAATTTCTGAACGACATCTTTTGGGTCATAAAATTGTGTCTTAGGCACGGTACACACGGTGAGATTCACCATCCAACTTATCTTTAGAGACAAATCTCATGAGATAATTTCACCATGTGTACCGGATTTTTGTTCTCATTTTTAATAGTAGTTTGCCTAAAAACACGAAGAAATGACATTTTAATCCGAGCTGTTTAATTAGCCTATACATAATATTGTAGATAACAATGTTACAAGAGCAGTTGTAAATTGTTTTTCTAAGGGCAGACTATTTTAATATATTAATTTGCGCTGGATTTTCGGGTCTTGTCATTTCTTTCCATGCGAGTCTACCAAAAAAAAGCTTTGAAATATACAACAATCGCCACACATTTATATATTTATAACAATGAGCACAATAGAACATTATATATAACTGGTCAGCAAAGTCAAGCAACAGTGACCGCTTACTTTTTACATAAGCAATTACTGCACGGCAAAGCTTCTATGAGTTATGACATATACATATATTAATCAAATATTAATACACATTTGGGGCCTGTTAACAGGCAATGATTTCTCTAAAACGATTTTTCAGAGAAGATATAAAAAACTACAGGTTTGTGTCAAACCTAAATTTAAAAAGCATTCTTGGAGAAAATCGTGGAATTCGTAACCACTTTTTTCGTTAGCCTACAAACCAATGCATTCGACAGATACATCTTTGCTGAAACTTCACAATTATCCAATAATAAATAATGATACGGGAAATATCAATTTTGCCAATTGTGATAATCTTTGATACCCGCTCTAAGTAACATCATTGATCTGTCATGGCCATTTACAGTGATGTAGGTCAATATATCAGGTCACCAACAGAAGTTGAAGATAAACAAGTAACTGTACACAGGTGAACATATTAAGATTCTCAAATCTATATGTGTACACAGACCTGTTCACTATTGAGTGATAGCCTTCGATATGTAAAAGCACATTACATCACATATTTGTATCTCCCAGCTGTTATCTCACAGGAGTAAAGTTTGCGTCGCATACTAGGTTGGGGAGTTTATCATTCTTATACCTAACTTTAAAGGTGATCTATCACCCCTTATACAGTATGAATAATTTGTGACAAATAAGTCAAAGTTGCCACAAGATGGGTGTTTCCTTATATGGAGTGATTGGCTATTGTAGCCAATCACCCCATATAAAGACATAATTATTCATACCATATAAGGGGTGATAGATCACCTTTAATATACTCACGTGTCGATGATCCTCTTTTCAATAGAACTATTCCATGGTCCAAAAATACTTCTGTATTCTTACGCGAAACTGACGGGGCACTGCCCTTTGTGTAGGTTCGCCGTTCTTCCCAGCCTGCTCGACCTGACCCAGAAAATCTGACACAGACAGCTGTAACATCAGTAAATCACAGGTAATACATTGATGAGCAACATGTAATAATTAGCATGCTTAGTGTTGGAACAATCGCTGTGTGTCGCTGGCGACTGCTGTGCACTGTTGCACACCACTTCGGTATGACACGACACGTTTAAAAAAATGTTTTCTATTTAAATCAAATAACATCACAAAACAAACTGAAATAAAATTATGCGTATTTCTCAAAAAAAAAACAGAACAGAAAATAATTTAATGTCTTTGCATTGCTCAAAACGAACGTGTATAGGGTGTAGCTGAGCAATTTTGTGTACACTACAGAGCAACAAAATTAGTGAAAATATCAAAACTTTACATCACTGCTCGGCTCACAATGACCATAAAACATATCGGTGTCTGAAATAGGATTTGTAGGGAATTCAGTTGTGATGTTTCCGAAGGTCATATAGCTACCATTATTAAACTGGGGAATTGCATCTTGAACCTCTACTGAGCAACATACTAAAAGTCCCCTAAATTTCACCTTGCGCATTTGCCGCTGGAGAATAGAATCTAAAATTGCCGCCACTGCAGTGTAATGTGTCATAACGTAGAAATAACGTAGAAATGTGTTTTTGGTGCCTACATATAGGTTTATCAAACCCAAGAAACCAATTCAGAGCTGCGATAACATCTATTATCAATATCTCACAAAGTTATGGGGAAAAAACAAATCTTGCGGGAAAACGACACATTGTACTCCAGCTTGATAATTTATTTAAAGCCATTTATTCACATTCAGAAGCCGAGGGAAACCAAAGTAATAGGCATTTTTTAAGAATATATAGACTACTGACAAAAACTATTTTATGATTGTTGATCACTGCCCGGCACTAGATAACCTGTCGCTCACCATAAACCGCTCTAGGCATATTGGTATGTGGCCTATGTGATATCCACCTGTCTCGTGTTTTTACACTAGAGAATAAATGTATTAGGTTAATTTAAATGTCTATTGACCACGGGTGGCACCCTTCAAAGCCGAATAGCAAACTTATTACCGGGATCTGTTAAATTTAAGTTATATAATAATGGTGTTTATATTGTATATGTGTAGGCTATCACGTGCTGTGTGGTTGGACGTACTTTGGTCTTACTGAAAAGAGCCAAACTTTGAACTTTGTAACATAATTCTGCTTGCTTTAGTTGAAAAAATAACCATTATATGTTTTAACATCCTAAACTGTGATGTGATTGCTCCGTGTAGTCATTCTATATCTCATCTGTCAAATCGTGTGACAACTAGCTGTTATCGGTTTGATGAAAACAGCCCCTCTGTAGAAATAACAGTCAATTTTGACAGAATGGCCCCTCCCCTCACCTCTTGTGAGCAACTATGGCCCTAAAACATAGCATGGTACATAAATCTATATGAAATATCAAACGTCACATCATCTGGTCAATGCAGCAGAATTAGGTGGTCAGGAAAAATTACATAGCCACATAATATAAGCATATAATGTATTATGTTCAACGATCTTGTCTTTATTAGCAAGAACGTTACCAAAGTTTAAGTCTACTATAAGTTATATTACCATGTTAAATTAAAATGTGTGAAAAAAGCCAGCAAGCACACCACGTTCTCTCAGTGTTGATTTAATGTTGGTCCACCGTCTGCGATGCTGGTCTAACGTTAGACCAGCATTGAATCCATTGTTGTATTGGTGGCAATAGCCGTGAACCGATGGACATGTTTGTGTTGCACACCAGAAATTGAGGCAATGCTGGTTTATTGTTGGGCCATCGTCTTCGACGCTGGCCCAACATTAAACCAGTATTGTGTCAACGTCTCGCGTTTACTGAGGTAGTACCACCTGTAAGGGGAGCATGCTATTTTTTCCACCTTTTTCCCTGATAAAATAGCAGACCGGACTTGAGACAAACCCGTCTCACATTTACGATCCTCTGGCTCTCCTGCTTTTCTATTGTTATACCCAGAAAACTGTCTTTGTTTATCGACCCTCTCTGGGGGTGTGGCTATTGCAGCGATAGGCCAACGGATAACCGAGAGTGCAACCGAGAGTGGTTCCTCTCAGCGGATATAAGACGTTCAGCCAATTGTGGCTTAATGGTGGGCCAGCTACGCAGACCGTGGACCAGCATCGTGCCAGAATTAGGCGAATGTGACGTGTCAATCGGGCACTCATTGGATCAGCGGATAGATAAGCTGGAGATAGAATAGCGCTACTGTTCATATAGTTGGCTCAATGCCGAAACGTTGGCCCAACATTGAGACAAATTTTACCATATCGTTCTGTTTGCTGGCATGATCACAGTCGAATGCATTTTCTAAATCTCAGGTAAGAGAGTTTCAGCCCTAGTGTATATGGGGCCTAGTTTTCGTTCCCGGAATGACTCTTTGGATTTTTTCGCTCCATTTTAAAACATCTGAGCACAGTGAGCTGAAGACACATTTACTAGTATCTACATAAACAATGTGATGTGTGCAAGATGTGTGGTAGAACAACTACTTTTCCCACGCCAGCCGAACTTTATCTGTTCTTTATTTCAAGTCACTGCCCCGATTGACGCGATCCATAGCTTCAAGTGTCTGGTATTCCACCCCTAATTTAAATAATAACTAAATGACAGCGGTGATTGTCTGATCTCGTCATGTGGCAGACTCAACCACTCTTAGATTTACCGGAGGTGGAATACTATACTAAAGGATTCAAACTTCTCAAATTGGAAGCCAAGTATTTTCAGTTATGAGACATTGTACACTTGAACACCTTTTTTTAATGTGGTGATAATAAAAAAGGTTAAGAACTATGATGAGCGTTCTTAGCACTAGAAAGGTTAACCTTTTCACTACCATACATGACGGAAATTTCCGTCGTCATTCGTCAATGAACGTAGCCATAAAATGACACAAATTCTCGTCAAATATATACTACATTTATGTATTTTTCGTCATTTGAAGCTGGAAATTGCGTCAGCAATTCCAGCTTCAAATGACGAAAAATAGAACTCCTACACCAGTATATCTGGATCCTGGCATGCACCCCGGCCTGGAAGTCAAAGGGTTAACAACGAATAACTGGAAATACGTTTATTCTGTATTAATCATGCTTTATGTGAAGTGATACTACTTACATTTGACATTGACCTCTTGTGTCAACGTCACCTTTATACGACCTTCAACCACATCTCCTGCGTTATAAGTGGCGTCTTCTTTGTCAAGGTCAATAACAACATCTGACTTCATCATTCTAGCTCTATATTATTATATCCTGGAGATATGGAATCAATGGACATCTAGTCTGACTCAAATAAATAGCTCATACACATTGTATATGTGTTTCCATGTATTTTCAATTGTTTTGCAGTAATTATCTAGGTGTCAGATCCAAGTTGACAGACCAGCAAAAAGCAAGAAGGAAAAGTTAGAAGACACTCTAAATACATCATTCCAAAAACTGAGATCATGTGTAGCCAGGTACTTTGGTGGATGTTTATAAATATTTCTGTGATCAGACCATCACAATGTCTGTTATTTGTTGTCTAGCCGTTCATATCTCTGGAAGTTCACCCCTTATTAATCCCCTTGTTCATAACTCTCCAGCATAGGTAATCTGGGAATGAAATTATAGACACATGAACATTTTAATAAATGTTAAATCGCTACGAGCGACAATAGTACTTTTTAATTTGTTTTATTGCCTATCAACTGTTATTGAGAAGGAAACATCAAAATTTGCAAATGTTTGCAAATATCAGTAATTAGATCTACTTAGCGGGATATAAGTGTTATCAAATATGTTATTTACAAAAATGTTATTTACGATATCACTACCCAGCAAACACAAAACGTTTGTATAACATTTATACAATGTTGGACCAACGTCGAAGACGTTGGGCCGACGTTGTATAAATGTTACACAATTGTTTTGTGTTTGCTGGGTAGGTTATAAATATAACGATTAGCTAGAGTTGCTCTAACACAGTTGAAATAACGTCTCCTCGGACTCCAATCTGCAAGGCTGAGCAATATGATTAAAATATGTTGTGCTGTAACGTGTCGTAAGCTTTTTCACTTAAAAAATAAATAGGCTTGACAGTTTGTTTCGTTGTGGGTGATGTATACATTATACATTATTACTGAACCTGTAAATAGCTAGCCAAAATATAACATGTATTACCTGGACTATTGATGTGGTTCTCAAATATAATCTCCTTATCACTATGAAGTTACTTACCTGCATTGTACAATACCTTGATTTTTTAGGTTTACAATACAAATATATAAATAGTTCCAGTGGGTTACTAATACTTTACTAATGCCGTCTTTTGGCAGTATTTCGCCAAAAGGGTGGGGGGGGGGTAGTGTAGTGGCTAAACGATGCAGTCTGTCACGCCGGAGCTCGCGGGTTCAACTCCCCACTCGTCAAAGAAACAAAGGTTTTTTTCCCGACCACACGTAAAGATTGTGGGAAGCCTCGATGACCGAGAGGAACGTCCTCAACATGAGATCGCCTGGACTCGAAATTCGAATCCTGTGTCTGGGGGGGGGGGGTTTCTAATTTATTCCACGTCCTCATTAGATACTCCTGGCCGGTCTGTATGTGAAATAATCTGCACGTGCACTCTTACAGCGGTTGTACTAACCCCGCACGAATTTTCAGTTCCTACATTTTTTGGCGTTAGTAAACATAATTATCTCAAGTTTCAAGTTTTTATTTCGAATTAAACGTCAACGTACGGCAACTTTGCCAACTTCGTTATAAGGTTGCAAGAAAGAAAAAACTGAAAAATCTGTAAACAAGGTGTTCCCAAGGCGAGGAGCTGAAAATTCGCACGCTTTTAGAATTCCTTAAGAAGAACAAGAGAAGACGTAGTTCTTACGGTGTTCCTAAGGCGATTGTACGTCCACCCTACGATGAGGGATTTTTTCTTTATTATGACCGCCTTGGGATGTCCGCAAGAAATGGTCGCAAGATCGTTAGTACGGCGTTCGCACGGATCGTTGTGACCGGGGCTTGATTCCCCTAAGATTTGTCCGACGCTCTGATAATGATTTAGCGAGACACAACTTCAAGTGGGTGAAAATCTGTGACAAAACGGGTCTTTATTAACCTTTTCACTACCATACATGACGGAAATTTCCGTCGTCATTCGTCAATGAACGTAACCACAAAATGACACAAATTTTCGTCAAATATATACTACATTTATGTATTTTTCGTCATTTGAAGCTGGAAATTGCGTTAGCAATTCCAGCTTCAAATGACGAAAAATATAACTCCTACACCAGTATATCTGGATCCTGGTATGCACCCCGGCCTGGAAGTCAAAGGGTTAAGTTTTTCCTGTAAATCCCAAGGGGTTGTTTTCTTCTTGACCTCTTCCGCCCGGGCTACGTACATATTATTTGTGTGCTCTGAAATAAATTCGTTACAATCACACCAACAAAAGCAAGACATTGGGCCAGCCTTTATAAAACGTTGGGCTGAGGTATCGTACATCGAGACAGTGGCGATCGGTGATCAATGGCGAAATCCAGGAATCTGTAGAAGAATGGGGATGTCTCTAGTACTGGATCCAGTAATACACAGGGGGAATCAGATCATAATCACACCCTCCACGTCACATTCAACTGATCCTATCAGATAATACCATCCACACAGTATACTGCTCTGCAAAGCCATAAGGCAGTATATGTTTACTTGAAAAGTAAGTGGGTACTGCATTTTGGCTTTTCACGACAGTACTGCGTTTTAGACACAATCTGTGTACTTTATTATAATATTCGCCCCTTTGGATATGAAAGGGTGTATCTGCCACTTTGCCAAGTGGCAGATACACCCTTTCATATCCAAGGGGACGATATCTTCACATCTCAAGTGGAATCCGAATTTTCTGTGAGCACTGTTCTCTGTTATTCTTTTTATTATTATTATCTAAACAACAGGAATACTCTGATTCAGCTACATATTGTTCAATGGTGTAGATCTTTATGTTTGTTTCCTGTGATTTTATGTTGCCTTCACGTTGGGCATTTCTCTCTATAATTGAATTTGTTCACCCTATCAGATCGTGTCTGATTAGGAAACAATCTCACAGTGTGAACAGATCGTTATATATAGATCCCTTTTTTTCCAGAACGCACTGAAGCAATCCGTTCTCCATATCAGCAATAAATGTCAAATTTTGACATATCAATTTTCCAGCAAGATAACATAATTCCTTGTAGGGGCCTACATATATTGGATCTCTGGGATTAGGGGCATTAGAAGGTCCTCAAGGCATCAACTAAACTCAGCTTGAAGACATGACTGATGAAGATGATGTGATCGATGGGTGATAAAGGGGCATACCCAACAAACACGAGGCGTAGGCACAATGCTGGGCTGATGTTGGGCCAGCGTCGTAGACGATGGGTCAACATCAGCCAAAACATTGGGCCAGTGCATCGTGTTCACTGGGATACAGCGACATCCCAGCTAACACACCACATCGACCCTGTGTTGGTTTACTGTTGGACCAGCGTCGCAGATCTAAGTACTGTGTTTGTTGAAATGGGCGGAAGACCATTACGTACCCAACAAAGATGCTGGCACAAAGTTGGCAACGCTCTCCCATCTTGGTGCCGATTTTGTTCCAACGTTGGCATGGTAGAATCAACACATATATATATCTGATATCGATGTTCGCCGATTGGCGATTGTCCGCGTCTTCTGTGGTTCAATGCTGTCCTGCTGAAGAAAACAGCAGTAACTGTTCACTTGAGAAGTGAGCTGTTACTGCTGTTTGTTTATTTGCAGGGCAGCATGGCGGCACAGCGTGTATCCAAGGAATCCCATATTGAGTTTCTTGAGGTATTTGAGCATGGCTCAGTATGATGAGACAGCGATTTAGGTCTTACCTCGCCATATCCTATTTCAGGAAATAATCTTGCGACAGCATAAATGTAAATTGCGACTGAGACGTCTATGTTTTTTTTATATTATATAGATACTTAGGCTAGTCTAGGCCTAAAGACGATTAGCCTTAAATTGTGAATTTACTTTTCTGTCGAATTGACAGTTTTAACCCTTGAGGCGTCGGTGCCGCATATATTCGGGTTGTCAATTTTTTTATTAGCACATTAAGTACCACCTTTTAAACATATTAAAGATAAAATGTGACATCAATCAGCAATATTTGAAAACAATTGACCTCCATTTTGTCAAATCTGAATAATTTTCACTCACTTTAAGTTGTGGATCGCGTCAGCGGACACAACTTTAAGGGGATGAAAATCCTGTTTAAATAATTTGGCGGGTAAAGGGTTAATGTTAATGTTCTACGCTTTACAGTTTTTTTTGTTTAGCAATAGATTATTGTTTTATACTTGTTTCTAGAGCCAGAGACAGATTTTTACATAATCACCAAGGTCATGTCGCTTAACCTAATTTTAAATGTATCTATCATGAATATTTCCCAAATAATGCGTGTTATTACCAAGTTAACCCTCTTCTCTAATCTACATTTTGTCACCTTGGATATGAAAGAGTGCATCTGCCACTTGGCAAAGTGGCAGATGCACCCTCTCATATCCAAGGGGACGATTTATATATATATTTATGACAAATATGTCGAAAATAAGTATCACCGATGTTAATAATAACACTATAATAATTATACACAATACAGCTGTAACACATTAACCCTTGAAGCACTAAATTATAGAATCTAAATTTCAACCCACTTGAAGTTGTGTCTCGCTACCGCGACCAACAACTTCAAATGGGTAAAATACTTACCTTTGTACAATTCAAAACAGTACATATGCCGATCCACCGATTTTAATGTTCATTTAACCTTCAAATTATCTTGTTTGAAAAGCAAATAAAATGGCTAAAACGGCTATACACGTGATAGGTACTTCAACTCTTAAAGCGCTGAGATATTTTCGTATAAACCATGAAGACCAAAGGGTTTTTTTTCAATTTGAAATCATCATAAATGTCTTAGTCAGCTCTTTCTGATTCATTTGAATACCTATGTTATGGGTCTACGGCCATTATATTTTTTTTACTCTTACAGTGCGGTGATCGACTTTTACAGACGTCAGATTCTGACGTCTAATATCGATCCCCGCGCTGTAAGGGTTATTGGTTAAGTACATACCGATGGTCAGACACTTAATACAGCTGTTCAGATCATTTGCTAAAGGGGTGTGTATGACACTAAGTGAACTATGAAAACAATTAATTTCAGCTAGCGCCTGTCAAGCCGTACCGTGTAAAATTACAATGTTGATTATTGAAATTTATATAGAGCCATATTTTTTAATAAATTGCTAATTATCATATTTTTCCATTCTTTTTAAGTCGGCCCTCAACAGTGTATATTGTAATTGTGTTTTGTGAACACATTTGAATACACAAAGAAATCCTTATAATTTCCTGTAATGCGAACTACCAAAAAAACTAATAATTCATTTCAACCAAGCCAAATTAAAAAAACATTATCAATAATAGGTTTTTTTTCATAGGTTTCTCTGGCCAAATACGAATAAATATGTATATCTTTGTGAACGGGTAAAACTGAATATGAAAGGTATAATAGGCAAATATATATATATATTTGAAACGATTTTTTACGATTACTTTGTCTTAATTTTAATAAATATTGCAGATTCTTTTATTTGTAGACAGCATACTGACGATACACATCGTAATAAAGTGTTTTCTCCATATCAGTGCCATGTTTAAGACATAGCAAAGATTTGCCTTTTGCATTTATTGGATTGTAATAACTATAGTATAGTGTTTGTATTTACTTCCAATGCATACAAGTATTCAGTGCTAGTGGTGTTGTTGGCAGCTGTACGTGTAAAACACAAGTAGGCGTTAGCTACTACTACTGCTCCTAACATGTTTGTAAGCATGGTTCTTAGTTTTTGGCTTTGAGAAAACAAATGTGTTAACGTTTTACACACACGAAGTCGTGGATTGCGCTATACCACGTGCTTTCACTCATATTTCCCTGTTGTAAGCAATTTGTGTCTTTTGTGTGCACATACAAATGCTTTCAGAATAGAAATAGGCCTACATAAAAAAATGTATTTTATAATATTGAATTATATCTTGTAATACTACACAGTCATGTGAGATTCATTAATTTACCAGGGACTTATTTCCGAATTGTTTTTGTGTGATCATCTTAGTGATTTGGGTTAATCTACATTTTACTACCATTAATCAAACATTCCATTAAAAATAAAGGTCATATTGCACCAAGTAGAATTAATTTGTATAGTTGTGTCTAGGTAGGGTATTAGTAGTGTTATTTATACTGAGATTTGTATATCGTACCGATAGGGTATTTAATTTACGATTGTAGATATAAACGTGTTATTCAAAGATTTACCATGGTGGTATCTGATTGCAGTTTGGCAGGTTATCAAAGGGGATAGAGACTCACTATCAACTTTCCCGCAAGTAGACTACCCACTATACCCCACCCTACCCTACCCTACCCTACCCTACCCTACCCTACCCTACCCTACCCTACCCTACCCTACCCTACCCTACCCTACCCTACCCTACCCTACCCTACCCTACCCTACCCTACCCTACCCTACCCTACCCTACCCTACCCTACCCTACCCTACCCTACCCTACCCTACCCTACCCTACCCTACCCTACCCTACCCTACCCTACCCTACCCTACCCTACCCTACCCTACCCTACCCTACCCTACCCTACCCTACCCTACCCTACCCTACCCTACCCTACCCTACCCTACCCTACCCTACCCCACCCTACCCTACCCTACCCTACCCTACCCTACCCTACCCTACCCTACCCTACCCGACCCTACCCTACCCTACCCTACCCTACCCTACCCTACCCTACCCTACCCTACCCTACCCCAAAACCACCCCTCCCGACTCTACTCCACCCTGTACTCCACTACACTCCACTCACACTCCACTCCACTCCACCCCACTCCACTCCACTCTACTCTACTCTACTCTACTCTACTCTACTCTACTCTACTCTACTCTACTCTACTCTACTCTACTCTACTCTACTCTACTCTACTCTACTCTACTCTACTCTACTCTACTCTACTCTACTCTGCTCTACTCTACTCTACTTTACTCTACTCTTCTCTACTCTACTCTACTCTACTCTACTCTACTCTACTCTACTCTACTCTACTCTACTCTACTCTACTCTACTCTACTCTACTCTACTCTACTCTACTCTACTCTACTCTACTCTACTCTACTCTACTCTACTTTACTTTACTCTACTCTATACTAAAATACTCTACTCTAAAATACTCCACTCTAAAATAAATCTACTCTGAAATACTCTACTCCACTCTACTCTAAAATACTCTACACTAAAATGCACTCTTACCTCCACCAATAATCCCTTTGTGGATCATTTAGCAAAGTTAGCACAGCTGCTCGCTTCGCTGCTGTATCCAATCAGTAGAAATACTTGTTGACAAATTTCAATCCGGCCCCAGTAATCCGTCATCTCAGTCAAGGGCAAATAGGGGACCACACCAGCTCTCTCGACTGTTTGTTAGTGTGAATGGTTTCCAACACCAAGGATAGAATAACAGGACCACCGTCAATTTGTTATTACAACCAATATCCACGTATGTTCTGTGTAATATGTACAAACATGCCTCTTCATATTCCTAATAGTGTGATGCTCCAACAGTAGTGTCATCTACTTTGGATCACGACAAGTCTACTGGTCGCGACAAGTCTGTGTGGCGAACGAGTGTTGATGACTTGTTGGCTGAGCCACCGATAGAAACACTATACGTAGGACTTGCTGCTGCAATTGGTGCTCTATGCTACTTCTTATTCTGCTGCTACTTTCTTCTGGCGCTGCTTGCTCTTATGTGCCTCCACCTCCGATGCTTCTGCTGCTGCTTCTATTTAAACTCTTCTGTTTTTCTGAGGCGACTTCACATGCCTTTGATTATGTAGCTTCCCAGTATACAAATGTTTTGTGTTTGTTGGCTTGCTGCTACTATAGATTTTGTTCAGTTCCTCATGCAGCATGACTTTGTTTTTTCTTTGTCGTAACAAGTGAATTAAATAAATTACCATTTATAATCGATTTTTACTAAACTGATAATGACAAAGTTTTGCCACAAATGGTTTCAGCACATATTGTTGTATTTGCAAACATTTGTCATTCATTAGTATATATTGCTATGTTGTTAGTGGTATTGTTCCTTCCCAAAAGTGTGTTCTACATCTAAATCACAGTAACTAATAAAAGGGTATGATATTTTTATTTAAAAGATGTGACCGGATTAGATTATTGAATATATTATTCAGTTATTTGAAGGTGTACGTCAGGTAAACTCTGCACAAAGTAGGTCTAATTCTACATTATATTTTAAATAGAATTTTAATAGATTTTCTGGATTCGAAAGAAGGGGGCAAAGCATCCTAGAAATGTCAAAACAAAAATTCGGCAAGCGCTGTTGGCATGCCGAAACAACACTACACATTCTGGCCCGTCACTGCTCCAGCTCCTGGCCGAAGGCGCACATTGACTCTGTTTCCATAGGAGATAATTGAACTAGTTCTCATGTACAGTCATGTAAGCACATGACGTGGATTCTGTACGGCTTCAGTGCTGGGCCAGTAATACAGACCGTTGCACGAGAAATTCTCCTATATTTACCTAAATTTATTCATGGCTATGATTGTGTGTGATGTCATCTATTGAAACACCATCCAGAAAGAGTGTACATTTCCATTTTTATTGTTTCTTAATAACCCATAATTAATGGACTAATATCATATTAGATTGCATACAATAGGTCATTATGACATATACTTAAATCATTCAGCTAAACTGAAAACATTCTCTTGGACTCTAATTATACATGTCCATGTCCTTTGGTACACTCATTCACTCATTTAGTCAATCAGAGTAGAAACATTCTGCGTATAATTATATAGTACGGGATGTCAGATACAGGACTACAATAATTCTAGTAAAAAATCAGAAGATATTTTGATTGTTTGTTTGAGCGAGTGGTGCTGGCATTATCTAAATGGGCCGCTACCGGTGTAGATTTATGGTTAGTGTTTGCAAAGGATCTAGCAAAGGAGCACGTAAGTGCACTCTCCCAAATCCATGTTAACAGCTCTGTCAGAGGTAGTGGCTATCTATATGCTGCTGTTCTATCAGGAACAGAACGCCAGCTATAATGTTGAACCAATACCTCACTTTTTGGTTTGTTTGATATAATAAAATAAATCCCACATTAATAAAAATAAAAAATAAGAAATATATTATATATTGTTTAACCTTGTCGTTTATCTAAAATGTCATAATATTAACTCGTGCTTTAAAAAATATAACACAAAATTACGGATTTTCTGGATATCTATGTGGTTATATGCATTTAAAAAACAAGCGGTTAAGTTACGTTTCGAGCTTGGTGAAAGTGACCGACCTTCATCCATCACTGAGATGGTGCAGCCGGTGCCAGACCTTCACACTCTTTGATATTAGTGCGCATTGCCTATGTGAATAGAAAAGCGCATCTGATTTAATTTACTCGCATTTTAACGCTGTCGGGCATGACTGTGTATGTACATGTATTTGGATCTTAACCCTTTCAGCGCGGGAAACGAATTTAGACGTCAGATTCTGACGTGTAAAGTCAATCACTGCACTGAAATAGTAAAATATCTATGATGACCCACATGTTGTATTTAATGCAACACGCAGTACCCCGGGGTACCGTTGTACCCCGGGGTACCGCGTGATTTGCAGCGCCACCTGGTGAATGTGGCGAAAATTGGCGTTACAACAGGTTCCAACATTGAAAGATGTTTTACCAATAGTCCTTAGTGACGAAAATGCCCCCAAAACAATACTATTTTGCTAAATAAGAACGTTTCACATTTATTTTTGTCCTCCTTTAAAATTATTTACACTTTTTGTTACCCAGGGTACAGCCTTGAAAAATAAATTAAATAATTTAAAAAAAAGGCGGATTTTTATTTGGTAGGCCTACCCCAGGGTACCGCGTGGTGCTTCATTTGTATATTACGTGGCTGTACGCACTATTGTGCTATCACGCCACAGGGGGGAGGGGGCAAGACATTTATGATGATTTCAAATTGAAAAAAACATTTGGTCTCTTGGTTTATATAAAAAATATGTCAGCGCTTTAACCCTTTAAGCCCTCACGAGGCATTAAGGCATCATTTTAAGCCATTGAAAACATACTTGATTTTTTTACAGCTAAAGGTTTTAGAAGGCAAATTTCGATGAAATTATTCTACGAATACATAGTAATTTTCTTCAATTTATCACCCACATCAAATCATCTTCATCCACTACAAGTCGAGAATTGCGACAGCAATTCGCGGCTTGTAGTGGATGAAGATGACAATGGTCAATTCAGGCTTGAAATGGTTAAAAGGGTTAAAATCGATACCACATTTGCCTTTATGCTTATTCACTCGTGTATTCGCCTATTTGCGAGGAACAGAAATTAGCAGCGATTTACTTGGAAATGTATATAATAACATTCCGTTAAATAATTAACAAAGTAAAATATTGAGCTAAAATAGAGACATTTTAAACAAATACTCTAGACTCTTCCCTACTGTGGAGAAAATTAGCTTGCCAAATATTAGTCTTTAAAATATAACTGTACAGCAATTCAATTTAAAACAATGCTGATGCTGCGCACGCCATATCGAGGTGTATTTGTATGTGAGACACGGTCAATATCAAAATAACGGTCTTGTGATTGTTCTCCCAGAATCGTAGAGGCTGATTCCAGAATATAGATTTGTTGTCGAGAGATCAATCTAGATGTCGGACAACTGAGCTGTTCCTTACCACATTATTCTGCCTGCCTCCTGGGTCGGGTTTGGCTGCCATAGTATAACACAACAAGCCCACAGTAATTGAGCTGTCACTAGCCTCCCGTCGGGCACACCACGTGACTTCAGCGTCGAATCAACGTCTTCGACGTTGATTTGACGCTGAAGTCACGTGGTGTGTCCGGCGGGCTGATGAAACAACAATATAAGAAGAGGTTGTCTGACATTTGGATTCAAAAGTCAAAGAGAGAAGGTGTGTGGTCCAATTAGCGAGACGTGTTGTAACAATATGTGCTTTCAAAACAGGGCTGAATACAGAATTATCTCGGTGAACCGGATCTTCTAATTGATGACACAACGCTGACTGATAATCAGGCAGTAGAGCAATGATAATACTACTGTCTCCGTCTTTATCGATCTGGTGTGTTTTCGGTCTGGCCCGATGTCTGTCCACTGCTGGGATCGGACTGGCAACCCGACAAAATATTACCAATGTCGAGGAATTCTCCGATCCCCGGCTAAAACATAACCCCAATCTTGTTCTCCATTGACATTAAGCAATGCTTCAGTGTCTAGAAAAAAACTGTCATCTGCACTCTTTTAGCAACAAAATCACAAAAGAGGTTTTGAAGTTAGAACAATGCTATGAACAACAATATAATTTTGTATCTGTTATTAGGACCACCAAGCAATCGTTAATTTTATCTATAATTTTATTTTTATACCTGATCCAGAGTAGCCATAATAATACCTAGTTTGTAGATTTAGATCCATCTGCTGGTAGAAATATGTGTAAAGATATGGGGTTTTTTACTTGGACCCACAGCTCATAAATTGATCATAAATCATAGTTGGCTTGGCGTCAATGAATAATAATTATAATGCAATTTAGTATGTCCACGCGGCTAGGTCCATTAATAATGTGCACTTCGATTTTCCGGAAATAATTTTAGTGGCTTATTGAAGCCAATCTTGTCCTTGCTATCTCGGTTCAAAGGCTTGACATGTACGTGTCAGCTGTGTTTCAAAATGTGCTTTTCTCTGCGTATACTCTGCTTTCTCGCTATAGAATTAACGTATTTATATTTTATTTTTGTTATTGTACATAACTATCAGCTTCACTTTATATGAGATCGTCCAGAAGCACGGCCCCGGGTCCATAAGCTATGAATGTATCTTTTGTTATTTTTTGTCATATCGGTGTTGATGACCTTAAACTCCTGTACCCTATACCGCATTGACGGATTGACCCCGGTAGAATCCAGATTGGCCTCAGTACCGTGTAGATCGTCCTGTGGCCGGACTATGCCGGTGAACATGAAACGTTGGGCCTACGTTGGTTTACTGTTGGGCCAACGTCGTAGACGTGTTACATGCCTCTAGAATTCCGATGTAGCCTTCTGGGACCACCGGGGAACAAAATTGTATCAACACAATTTGTCAAGTCTAAAACTTACTAGTAATACATGATTGTAAATCTACACATAGCGGTAGCTGGAAATTTGTGAACAATGAACAAATATATAAATTATATTCTGTATGGGAATTTAATATGTCGAAATGTATAAGTTAATTCATACGTGTATATGTTTATATTTTATATAAAATATGAATATATTAGTTGTGATGATGGAAAACAACACTAATATGTGTACAATTTTAATGGGCGGGGCTCCGGTGTAATGGATAAAACAAACGCCTGTCCCGCAGGGGCTAGGGGCTCGTTCCCCGTTCTCGGTGTTCGGGTTTCAAATAAACAAAGAAAACATTTTACCTTTCCACTGATAACTATTGAACCAGAATATTATTACTATTTGAAAATATATTTAATACTACCGGAGAATATGTGGTACAAGTCATTGTGTAAGTTGGTCTAATATGTTATTTCGCACGTTTTGTTAAATCTGGGACAGATTGAAGTTAAATCAACGTCTCAAACATACATCCGACGTTGTTCAACGAAATAACGTCGGACGCATGAAATGTTAATTTAACTTAAATTTCAAATCGACGCAAAAAATCTTTAACCCTTTTTTTTTACATAATTCTTATAATTATTTTCTCGTCTGTAAATGACAACGATAATGATTAGCAAAAATAGATCTCTTTAACTTGGCGTGCACCCATACTTACCTGAACCTGAAAATTGTTTACACCAATGACGTTTGCGTGGCAAGCGCGACCAACAAACTTAAATTGATGTAATATTTTATTTAGCTATTTATTTTTAGTTATTTAAAATTACAAGGGTTAGTAGACGTTGGTTATTTGAAATACGGTCCACAACTACTTCAACAGGGTCTAACCTGTGATAAGAACAATAAATTGAAATTAATTGAAATTCATGTCAATTTTTCCAGTACTGCTTTACCACATCAGTGTCAGCTACTTCTTGACACCGTACACATCCGTGTTGAATCCGCCTTGAATCAGTGTTTGTCCAATACAATGTATTTTTTCATGTCCGGCATTTTGAAAGATACACGCTGGTACTGATAATGCGCCTGCTTGCTGCACCACCTGGCGAATAATACTGAATTATAGCATAAGGATGCAAGCTGGGTGTTCTGTTTAGCAAATAACTGCGGTAAAGGGGTCGAGTAGTGTTTAATAGTGTAACTCTAACACTTTTCTTGTGTGATCATAACTTTTTGCCAGCATTAATGGGCAACCTTCATCTTATTCACCACAATATGTAACCTTCGACTTAAGCAGGATATGATCAGACCAGACCAAGTCACCATTGACGTGAGCGCCCATGGGGGATACAGTTTATTTGACCTGGGCCTGAATTGAAACCCTTTCGCTCCACACGCCAACACCCCACCTCCCCTTATATCACGACAATAATCAGGCCTTGATATCTTTTTCCCAAAAAATACATTACATTCTTTTATTAGTGTTGATTCATTCAAAAGTAGATTCATGTGGGAAAAGTAAACTTGCTGTGTTTTGTCATTCTTTTAATTACTACTCTTCTGTGCAGATAGTTCAGCAAGAACCTTATTTTTGTTTCAGATTACATAATAATCAGGTACAGTTAATTCCAGATACATATGGGTCAGACAATGTAGAATCTGTGAGCTTGACATTAAAAAACAGCCACTCACTAACACGATACCTTGACCCAATGCTGGCTGAATGTTGGGCCAGCGTCGCAGACGATGGGATGACATTCAACAAGCATTGGACTCTTTCGTAAATAATATGATACACGTATGTGCGAATTTTGAAGTTTCAAAAAACTACCTGAAAATATTTGAAATAAGTAAAGTAGTTCACTATTTCTATTGGCCACCACGACACCTCAGCGTGGATATCTTGTATCAGAAATACATTATAAACTAGAAAGAGTTGTTCGGGTACAAACACGAAAACAGCCCTCCGTTTTCGCCAGTCGGCCATTTCAAATTTGATATAGATCAGCAAACTTATTCTATATTACCGCTTTAGCTATTATGCAACATTTTTGTGATAATGAGGAGAAACAACTAAAAATGACCGTCAGTCGGCCATTTTTGATTTTATTTCTGCAAAATTTATCATGTGTTATCTTTGTGTGAGTCCTTGCATTTGTTCTATATAAATGGTCCAGCTATTTTGCTTTGATTTTGCGTTGCGTAAATATTACGCAATTACTCAAATTCAAAATGGCCGCTAGACCGTCATTTTAAAATTGTTTGCTACCAAAAAGTTAATCAGGTCATTGACTGACATTGCTGTGCATATTTGCCAAATAAAAAGGAAATCTGCTGGAAACTTTTTACTGAAATATGCTAACAAGTATTTCCTTGTTAGTGGCCCTAGTAATTAAAGGGTTGCTAATATGAGAATCAAAATGTCACCAAAAATCCCCTGGTGGTATATGATGGCTAGGTGAAGTATGAGGAAGCAGAAGTTTATAGATCAGCTATCATGCAACATTTCCGAGATGATGAGAAAAAAAATGGCCGACTGGCGGCCATTTTGGATTTTATAACTGCGAAATTTGTCATGGGTTATCCTTGTGTGAGACATTTTATTTTATATTCATGGTCCAGCTATTCTGCATTTATTTTGAGTTAAGTAAATATCACAAAATTATAAAAATTCATAATGGCCACTTAACGGCCATTTTAAATTGTTTGCTCCCAAAAGTTAATCAGGTCATTGGCTGACATAGCTAAACATATCTGCCAAATTAAAAGAAGTCCTGATGGAAACTTTTTCCTGAAACGCGCAAACGAGCTTTGCTTCGTTAGTGGAAGAAGAAGTTGATAGATAAGTAGCTATCTCGAAAAAAAGTAACTACGGCGACGGCGGCGGCGGTGGCGGCGGCGGAAGCGGACCGTGTGGAATACAGTAAGCAGCCCGCCTCGGCGAGGGCTGCCTAATTAAACAGGATTGTTTTGCTTAATTAAACAGGATTGTTATATTTGGAGGGTACATAGCGCCAAACTGAGGTTAATTTTGTTTTCACTTTTTGCCGTCTTGCTTCTCCAGCCGTAAAGCAATTTTCTGTCTGTATATATGCAGTCTCGTCTTATGGCCAGCGAAATGTCACGAGCAATGGCGTTTAAGGTTTTCGGTTGTCAAGTATTTGACATAATTATTAAAACATGGTAGATATATAATCTGATAATAGGCGATAATGTCAAGTGATCTGAACACATTAAAATTTCTTTAATCTACACCGGGCGTCCGCAAGCAAATACATATTTTTGCAAAATATGTTGACACAGTACGACTCCCCACTGCTAATCCTAGCAGCATATAAGAGCTGCGAAATGTCGGTGTAGAATTCTAAACAGCCATTCAGTCAGAAATGCCTATAACATGCTACTAAAGCTAGATAGCACTGACATATTATTGATGTTTTCGTATTCAGTCTGTCATTGAACTCACTGGATTGGAATAAATGTGGGAAACCCAGAATATTGGAAATATACATACATTCATACCCTGATTTTATTTAACATATTACACAGCAATGGAGACATAACATAAGGGTAGTCAAGTAAACTAGGTAGCAAAAATATTTCTGTGTTGAGCAACATAGCCAAACATAAAGGGGAGCCATCTTATAACAGCAATGGCGAATTATCTAACGAGTTCAAATTATTTGAAAATAGAAACACGACGGTACAATAACACAAAGAAATATATAAAAAACAGCAGCAAATATGTGCAAGGTGTGAATTGAATAAAATTGATGACGAAATCCTCTTTGCATACTATATCTTGTTTATTTCCAACACACTTAAAGCAGCTGTGTCGCTTTATTTCACTGAACCATACTGCGGTGAGCCCCACTCCTGTGGAAGTTGACCATGATGCACATGTGTGTGGGTCCATAATATTTACTCGGCCAATCATGACGACTCACCTACTTTGACTGCATGCAGCCGGTACGTGATATTTGTCTTTAAATTAGAGACCAAACAGTTGCTACTGGTCAAATGTATGTATAAGTGGCTGATTCAAACAAATAATTTAAAATACGAAATCCTGCAAATCCATCAGGATTAAACGATAAAAAAAATATTAATCATGAAAATATTGATATGCGAGACGTTGTCTGTGTTGATAAAATCTACACCTAAGTTAGTCGCTGATATGTGGAGAAGATGGACCCTGTCCCACACCTCAACAATGCAAACGTCGTATTTTATCATCATTAGACGTATATTAGAGTTGTGCGTTGGGGGCGTAGGGGGGAGGGGGTGTTGTTGTCTATCTCGAACTTTGCATAGTATATTTTGTCTTTGTGTAGGATTGCGGGTACATTGTTTATGTTTTTATATATGTGCATAGTTTGAGAAATATTACCACACCCAAGTAAACGATAAGCTTTAGTATACATTGTGTCTTAAATGAATAAAGCGTCATAATACAATATTATGAATATTTAAGTATTATTTTAGTATAATTAAGGTTTTCAATAAAAATCAAACATGTTTTAACAATTTTTTGGCCATATGTTGGCTAAGTGTGTCTATCTATGTGTTACTTTTCGCAACAATATCAGTCCCTTTACGTTTTACTTTTACTCAGGGCTTCCATAGTGTCTGTTTGCTATTATGTTTAATATTATATAGCTATTTTATCTGCATGCTTTTTGAAGTGGGAGACTCATATTTACATATCACGGCAATGGTGTCTAATTATCTTGTATACTTTACTTATCTAGCTTGTGATTTTACAAAACCTAACCATTACAAAGCTGATTAACTTTTTTCAAATAGTGGGCTTTTGTAAAATTAACCATCTTTTATATATATATGTACATGTTTATAAATACGTGGAAAATGATTTTTGGTGAATTAAACATCTCTTAACCTGCATAAAATGTTTTAAATATTTCAGGATGGCAGCATGTGGCTAGTATTATGTCTAAGATATGCACACTTTGCAGAGTGTAGTAAAGTCATCTATGCACCACTTTATCTTCTTATGGAGTGAATGGAGATTTATTGTTATTGAGATTTTTACGAGATGATGTCGAAGGAACAGTTTATAGAACAATTTAAAAAATATACCAATACAATGCATCATGTGTTAAACTGAATAACTCTAAAACTGAATGATTTGAAATATCTAGTGTCAGACAAGGGGGTACTTTTTCACGAAGTCTTTTTTCATTTATTTATAAATGAACTGGCAGTAGAACTTGGACATCTCAGCATTGGTACAAATATAAATGAAAACAAGAGGACTGAAGTCCTATATCATCCCCCGCCATAAATTAGGTTAGACTTTTTGCGGTCAAAAATATTTAAAAAGTCGATTAGTGGTGGCCATTTTAAATTTCAGTAAAATCACATGCACATTTCCAGATGGTGGCTAATGTGATTGTACAATGTGAATTATTACTGATTTCAATTTTTCAGCTTTTGCGCCAACAAAAAAATATGAAGTTTTTCCATGGCGGCCATTTTGAATTTCACTAAAACCTTAAATAAATCACTTGCACATCTCCATATCGTGGGGAATGTGATAGTAAAATCTGAATAATTTCCGACTTTAAGTTTTGGAGTTTTTGCGCCCACAAAAACATTTGGAGTTGACCTCTGGTGGCCATTTTGAAATTTGGTAGCATCTTTAAAAAAAAAACTTGCACATCCCCATGTTGCTAGGAATGTGATGTTAAATTAAAAAAAAAAAGTTTTTACACCCCCAAAAAATTGAAGCTGATCTGTAGCGGCCATTTTGAATTTCAGTAAAACCTTGAAAAAGTCACCTGCACATCTCCATATCATGGGAATGTGATAGTGAAATTTGAATAATTTCTGACTTTAAGTTTTAGATTTTTTGCGCCCACAATTTTTTTTAGAGTTGACCTCTGACGGCCATTTTGAATTTTGGTAGCATCTCTAAAAAATCACTTGTACATCCCCATGTTGCTAGGAATGTGATGATAAAATTTCAAAAAAAATTGACCAGTAGTTTTTGCGACAACAAGAAAACGTGACGCCGGACAGAATCCTGGCGCGACTAAAATCCCCCTTCCCCTACGGGCGGGGGATAAAAACTATTATGTACCTTATTTTATGCAGATTATATGGTACGTTTTGCAGAAAATGAAGAAGACTTGCATTTTGGTTTCCGTGACCTGACCCTAAAATTAGATCAAGGTCACTGAATGTCGAACTTGACCTTCAGATTAGTGTCATACACATGAGGTAAAAAAATGAAGGCCTTAAGTGAAGGCATTATAAAGTTATCGCGTTTACACGCCATTTTGGTTTGAACTTTCCGTGACCTGGTGACCTTGAAATTAGGTCAAGGTCACTCAATGTCGAACTTGACCTTTAGATTTGTGTCATACACATGAGGTAAAACCAGTTGTACATTTCAGGAGCCCCAATAAAACATGTTACAGCTTTTCAATTTTTACATGCCAAAATGATGCTTCTAGAGCTTCTGGTGGAGTTGTGTCTAAGTGTAAACAATACTCAAATGTGATATAATTTATTATAATACAGATGGTCATTTGTTTGTTTTTGTAGTACCTGTTCATGATAAGGCATGTGAAATTTGGTAGAATTCAAATATAAATGTGTATCATAACAGAGCAAATCATGAGATATTACTTAAGCGTATATACATATGCTTTCTCCACTACCCGCAATATTGTGAAATGGGCTAGCTGAAAACTAAATAATTATCGCCATTTAAAAAATGTTAAAATATGGAAAATTAGATATTAACAAAACATATTATTTTCAGTCTGAAGCATTATTTGTATTGACAGGCAGGCTAGGCGCAATGGTCTAGATCTCACGTCGCGTGTGTTATTTCAAATCTAAAACTATTATATGATAATGAAGCAAGTCTTAGAGTGGAAGCGAGACAGTTCAAATAAGCTTAGGAAAATATATCAAGCTAAGAAATATATCACCCTTGAAGAAAATTGTGTTGTACCAGATTATGTTTCCACTTAGCAAAACCTCATATACGTAACGTTATTTTCGCCTAATTTTGTTGTGGATTTTTACCTTTGAGAATAGAAACAGACCGTAGTCAGAGTTGATACAACTGGACAAACAAGCCCTCTAAAACTCGAAGAGTGCGTTCGTTCAGTTTATTTATCCGGCAAAGTCGAAGATAAATATAATTAATGGGTAATAATTATAAATGCTTTCGTCGATATTACATATGATCAAGTATGCGTAATATAACCGATTTCATCATCATTTTTTTTACTTTATTGTTCATATGTATGGAGAAACGCTTAATTTTATATGCAAACCTTGGACAATGAGAAATAAATGTTTCTACTCTTAATACTTACCTCCTTGGCGCACTGTATTGGCCTAGGTCTTTCTTATCACATTGTATAAAGTGACATTATAAGCCAAATTGCGCCGGCATAATATATAATATTGTTCATGAGATTTTATTTTGTATATGCATATATATGTATATGCGTGTGACTATAAAAAATAAATACGTACTTAATAGTGACACTACATATTAATGTATGCTGAATGAACAAAATAAGACACGTAAAGACTCAAAAATACATTTATTCTGTATTTATCTGGTACATATACATGTTATGTTTATAAAAAGACATCGTCATCGGAAGCGGCTCCAGTGATAGAGCCGACTGACATATACCTACGATGGCTTCTACATCCATATGATATAAACACGTGGCTCTATTGATAGAGCCTGGGCTCGTATTCTCGTACAAGTTACGATATATCGTAGGCTTCGGACTGGTCGAGATGGCCATCTCGACCAATCCGAAGCCTACGATATATCGTAACTTGTACAACAATACGACCCTGGGCCCGATTTCTCGTACAAGTTACGATATATCGTAGGCTTCGGATTGGTCGAGATGGCCATCTCGACCAATCCGAAGCCTACGATATATCGTAACTTGTACAAGAATACGACCCTGTGATCTGATAGAACCATTCACAGATCCACTGATTACATAATGGCTGCTACACCCACATAATATAAACACCTGGTCACTAAAGATAGCTCTATTAATAATGCCGTTGAGAAGTCCACGTATTATACAATGGCTTCTACATCCATATGATATGAAAGGTGACTACAATGACAGAGAAATACATTCCTGATTCTTTTGAACAACTGCTGTCATCTGACATCATTTCAATTCCAGGCAGGAATTGTTTACCCAATCCTAAACTGGGTCGTTCTTCGTTAACAAATATGGACCACCATCTGAATGCTAGACTTTACAATGTTGTTCTAGCATTCACTCACTGTTGGTGTGATACTTTGCGAAATGATTATATATAGCGTTTCACAAAACATTTGTATACCATTTGTACAACGTCGGCCCAACGTCTTCGACGTTGGTCCAGCATTGTACAAATGTTATACAAATGTTTTGTGTTTGCTGGGTAATAATAAGGCCCTGTGGTCCATTCCACTAAAAATCTAAAGATTATTTTAATTTTCTCTCATTTCCACTAGGAAAGTTAAGAACATCCTAACTTTCCTAAATGGAAATGAGAGAAAATTCAGATAATCTTATCTTAAGATTTTTACTGGGACGACCCCTCATAATAATGCTATTTAATCGGGTTACACGGGTATGTTTTATTTCGACCACACGTGTCAGTCCATTTATAGCCCATTTATACAGTCCGTTTCCAGTCATGATACCTGGAAGATATCCCACGTATCTAGCGTGGGAAACGCCCGTTTTGGTGGTTGAGTAGTTCTAGTTGTTCCACAGATATTGAGCAGATGCAGTCCACATAGCATATACATACATACATCATTGTTCGCTGTTTCTATGTACATGGTTCGAGATGATTTCAACTTGTTAAATCTAGTCATCGAACACTATACAACAGAAATGATAGAGGCCTATTTGTTAGGCTATGTTGTGTGCTTCGGGGAATTTTCAATAAAAATCATTTTAGACAATTAAATGCTTCTCATTTGCTGGCACGGTTCCCTTCACAATTGGTCCATTTTACTATCTGCTTTGACACTTTGGCATACAGACTGTGAAAGGCGCCACACAGGTAAGTGTACATGTAGGTGTAGGATGGAGTAGGATCCGAAAAAGCACGACACGCTAGCCTAATGTTGTTTTAATGTTAGACTTCGACGTCAAACAATAACAGATGAACGTATTCTCGCTACGATATATCGTAGGCTTCGGATTGGTCGAGATGGCCCGAGATGGCTATCTCGACCGATCCGATACCTACGATATATCGTAACTTATACGAGAATAAAGGTCCTGAGGTACACTCACTTCAATGTACTGGTCATACACTATAATATGCGGACAATATCAGCAGATATGACTTTATAGCTGAGTTAAACAGAATAACTCATGTTAACACTGACGACATAGATCCATCGATCAACTAAATATTGTATGTCATATATATCACCTCATTAACTACTCATTATGAAAGGAGAACAGGTATTTCTTCTAATTCCGGGGATATAATGAATTATACAGCCCCAAATCTAAACGAATCGGGAGTACAAGCTACCGCAGTGCA
The DNA here is from genome assembly GCA_964017125.1 of Flabesymbios commensalis. Taxonomy (NCBI): domain Eukaryota; kingdom Metazoa; phylum Annelida; class Polychaeta; order Terebellida; family Flabelligeridae; genus Flabesymbios; species Flabesymbios commensalis. The sequence continues at coordinate 76,504,317 of OZ024903.1, forward strand.
CAAAGGGTTTTTAATAATATGATTGTCTTCCCAGTCAACGCGTTAGACCGACCCCTTGGGTTAGTGTATCATGCTGACTGGGTTAGTAAAGGGGTAATTGAACAGGTGACAGATAAACAGTGGTAAGCAGAATTGTAACCAAGCAAACACGATTCACCCAATGTTGGGGTTAATGTTGGGCCAACATCGAAGACGGTGGCCGACATTAACCCAACATTGGGTTAGGGTCTAGTGTTTGATGGGAACAAGAATTGTAAGCTTGCGCAAATGAAAATTCAACTAAATACACATTTTTACATCTAAGAAAATAAAAATATACAAATGTACACAGGAATTTAAATTGCCCTGAAATAATTCGATGCACGAGAGCCATCTATGAGTGCAATAATGAAAATAATAGTTTTAATGCTCAGCATTAAGAATACAAAAAGCGAACATCAGAACAAGAGTGTGTATGTAACAAATATAAAATTGTCCTACATTGAGAAAATAAACATGCAATAAATTCACAACCAACAAAAATAACAAATACGAAAAGCTGAGTTTGTGCAATGGACACGTAGGACTGAAATTATTATGCCTGATTTGTGTGCGTGTTTACTGCAGCAAACAAAATCTACCCAACAATTTTGTTAACAGGGTCAAAGCTTTATTCGACCTCAATAAAAAGGTGGTATTGTTTGTGCAAATACAATAATGAGCTAGAGACAAGAATTGTTCATTTTAGTAAGATAAATTTTTGTGCATTTTGCACCTCATCCAACGTTTCTTTAATTGTATTTATTTAACCCTTTGAGCGCCAGTCATAACGAAAACGTTTCAGCTATTAAGTTTTTTCTAAAAAGTGAAATCAGCGAGTTTTAACACGGATCAACCTCCATTTGGATAAATCAGAATAAAGTTTATCCACTCGAAGTTGTGGGTCATGTTAGCTTGACACACCTTCAAGTGGGTAAATATTTAAAGTAAACACCTTGGCGCTTAAAGGGTTAAATGCAAACCATTTAGAACTGTAGATCTGGTAATTTTTGCGTGTTTACATTTTCGCAAATTTCTGATTTTGGGACTTTTCACGAGGTTTAGAATTCGCGAATTTCCATTTTTCTTCAGTAGCGCTATTATAATAATAATAATTTTCGCGAGTTTCTTGAATTCGCGAATATTTCCTCCTCGCGAAAATTAAAACCTCGCGAATATTACCAGATCTACAGTATCTGATACATCAGCAGCAGGTGCGACCTTTCTCGTTAAAAAGAACCACCGTATATTCAGCATAGAAACGCTTTCGAAAACTGCCAACACATCACAACACATTACTGGTGCGATGAATGAATCTCACATTATGTGTCACATGTGTCTGATTAAACCGACATCAAAATAAATTTACGAACATTTTCAACAATAACAGAACATGTTGTATTTGGATGGAGTGATTAACATCATTATTTGTGCCCGTGGAATAGATTTTCACCACCGAATATAAATGTTCAGAGAGATGGTGTTATGGTCTACTTTGGGCGGTATATTAAGAGTGTCAACATGATGATTACAGTATCGTTATGGAGCAAAGACAAGACGGTAACCCAGTGGTGTATTAATGTTGGTTCATTGTTTGCGATGCTGGCACAACATCAATACAACATCGGGTCAATGTAGCGTGTTTGTTGGGAAATGTAACATCTGGCACTTTATTATACAAGGCGATAGGCCTACATATGTGTAGAAATATAGAAAATGTCAATGCCATGACAACTATGTCATATGAGGAGAGGGACAAGAGGAAGCCAATTGGTAAGGCTGAGCAAATGGGCCATTTCAATCTACAGCAATTACCAAATCACTCTCACAGCTCAGCAAACACAAAACATTTGCATAACATTTGCACAACGTCGGCCAAACGTCTTCGACGTTGGTCCAACATTGTACAAATGTTATACAAATGTTTCGTGTAAGACTATGAATGTGAAGGTATAAACTATTTGACATTATAAAATAGTGAGCTCGTCGACACTGTTCTGCGCGGAGTGTGGGTGTTTAGGTGTGACGTCCCCAGTGGTAAACCCGGCACCTAGCCCTGACAGCAGACCCCCTGCTGGGGGAGGCCCCGCCCTCAGGGAAGACAATAGTCCAGTACTGTCCGTGCCATCACCCACCCCAGACAGAGGTCCCACACTCAGCATATTCTCTCGTCTGTTCTCTTCTTTTAGTGACGCCACCATGCGGTGAGGCGGCTTATGACGTATCAATGACGTCACACTCTTACGCTGCTTGGTAGCGCGATCAACACCGTTCCCATGGCTACTGTTCTTGTTGCTATGGCTACCAATAGCTGCATTCACCCTGCTATCTGGCTTCCTTAGACTGATTCTGTTACAGCCCAGTCTAATGTTGCCCTTGTGGGGCCAGTCTTTGTGACCTTGAGGGCCACGTCTTCCATGATGAGTGTCGTCCTCAGACTGAGTGGCTGAGGACATGTCATCCAGGAACGAAAAAGTGTTCAGTGCTCGTCTCTCAGGACTGCTGTAACGAATGTAGAAGTTGTGGTAGTCAATCGTGGGTCGGGGTCGAATCACCTGTCGTACTGGTGCCTGACGACTCTCTGTAACCAGAAATAACACTCAACAATTATAGTGGCGACTCTCTGTAACCAGAAAAAAACAATCAACAATTACAGTGGCGATTCTCTGTAACCAGAAATAATGGTGGTGACTCTCTGTAATCAGAAATAATAATCAACACTTATGGTGGTGACTCTCTGTAACCAGAAAAAAACAATAAACAATTACAGTGGCGATTCTCTGTAACCGGAAATAACAATAAACCATTATAATGACTACTCTCTGTAACCGGAATTAACCATCAACAATTATAGTGACGACTCTCTGTACCCAGAATTAACAATCAACAATTATGGTGGGGTCTGGTGACTGAGTTTTGTAACTTGAAATAACAATAACAGCTACAATAATATAGGCCTATGCATTTTACAATTCAGTGCAGTAGTAATACGTTTTAACTTATATTAGTGGTTAGTATATATTGCATATGAATAACAATCCATATTGTCCAATTAACTTCACCTGTAGCATGGTGGCAACAATACTCCTAATAATAACACATTATAGTTAATCATATATATATGATCTGAATGCACACAAAGTGTTCATATACAACATATTGATTCACATTTGAGTCTGGTAGTGAAAATCATTAATTCATATAATTATTCCATATGAATTTTACCTGCAATGTAGCAGTGACAAAAAATTCATTTTACAATTAGCATGATTAGCATACTTTCCAACCTGCAGTATGGTAATGAAAATAACCTAACTAACTTTAGCATTGTTAAAATAAATCGATATGGCTACTAAAAGAATTTGCTCTGTTCCTTACCTTTTCTCTTTCTTCTCTTACGATGAAGCCTTCCAAGAAATGAAGTGGAAGGATCACCAGGATCCAGATCGTCTGTGTCACTGGAACTACTGTTGAAGAGGTCATCTAGAGCCTGAGCACGCACCTGTAATCAGTGCATTTGTAAGAAATTCATTTTTAAACATATTAATTGAGTACCGAGCAAAAAATTATCAGTGCAATTCTCCGTAGGCAACAAATTAAATGTAATTGAGTATTTTAGCCATTAATATACTTGTGTGCTTAATATAAAATAAAACAGGCGGACTAGAATATACGCTGTAGTTATTGATTTAAATTGAGTACAGTACACAAAGGTACATTTCACAGTGAATTGAAGAATCAACATTCATTTTAATACCATGTAGACTATTAATTGAATAATTACGCAAATACAACACGCAGCTTATCTATATCACTGCAAGGTAGTAACATGCAAGGGGGTTATATGACCATATGAGATGAGTAAGTTGAGATTTCAAAACACAAGGGCTCTAAATTCCCGATATTGCAAATAAGTTATGTTAATGATACACCCTCCCCGATTGCACATTAGAAAGGACAATAGATGTTTTGATTGAACCCTCACCTGTGGATCCGCGAGGTTAAGAGTTGTTCCCTCGGACTCGCTAGATGGCGAGTTGCCTTCGTCCATACGTGAGGTACCACTACCAGCTTCAGTATCCAGGCTACTCAGGCTTGACAGACTACGCTGTAACTCCGTCACTGTGGCTGTGAGGTCACGTATTCTTCTCGAAATCTCTTCATCCTCAGGGTCTACTTCCTCAGCCTGTACCTGATTCTCCGGGTCCAGGTCATTCCCAGAATCATTCTCAATCACCAGGTCTACATCAAGTTTTCTGTCGCAGTCGCTGGTGTCTTCAACTGGTGACCAGTCATATGTAAGGTTCTTCCAGATGTCACTGTCAGCTGAGCGGGCAATGTCATGACCTTCATCTGACCTACAGTCCATCTGCTCAGCCTCTTGATGACATTCACCTTCCTGTTGATAGGAAGATGGTAAGGTCACATTCTCTTCTAGGGAGCTGGCATCAGACTTTGGTGATATTTGACCTTCACATTGATGTGACTGACTGTCAGCTTCTGAATCACCTTCAACTCCACCAGCTCTCTGTAACAGCTCTTCTTGGAAGTTAACACACATGTGATTGTAACCTTGATCAAAATCCTCGGCGCCATTACTCGGACTGCCCTCATGTGGGAGGCCTAGTGAGGACATCAGGTTTTCATCATGAGGAGCAGTGAACGACGTGGATTTTTGACACTGAGGCCCACAAATGTCTTCTCTCATATGTCTGACAGATTGTTCCATGTGTGCTGGCCTAATATCTGTGTTCCTCACTGTACTGTGTCCGGTCTCCAGGGTTTCCAGTGTTGTAACCGTATGCGATGACTTAGCCTCGTGTTTCCTTGTCATCTGAGGAGAGGGCAACATCTAAGTAATAAATACACATACGTTATAGTTTAAACATGGTAAAGGGTGAGTGGGAAAATATATCTATACAGACCATATGACACAGCATCATACATATTGGAAAAATTTTGTTTTGTATAAACTGATAAGAGTAACACTAATTTACCAAACTTGGGGATATCCAGCCGCAAAATTATGATAAAATATAACAGAACGCAACAATTCGTGTCTGAGTGGAGTAACAAGACAACCCTCGAGGATACAAAATTGCATGTCTGAAAATCGCATGTACGATCAAATACAGCACCCGTTGGTCTTATAGAGTTATAATACCAACCTCTGGAATATACACCTGCAAAGTATTACAAAATTTAACAAGGCATTACTATCGCTAAAATGAACTGGTGAACAATTATTTTGTGTTGCTACATCTGTTGAATCTGGCGCGATGACAAAGCAAGTAATGCATTTCAAAAAGTATAATCAGCCCACTAATATTTCAACTATTATACACAAACCGCCTTTGGAATAAAACCCCATATACATGATATAGATGACTATTACCTTATTTTGTGTAGATTGAGGAAGCCATTCGTCCAGTGACACGGCCGGAGCCTCTCGTGTTCTCCACAGCTCTGTGAAGCTAACACCACCAGACTCCTCACCCTCACTATCACTACTCCAAACAAGCCAGCTCTGTGAGCAGAAAACAAAAAGAAAATATACATCAGACAACTCAACCTTTTGCCTACTAATCACGACAATAGTCGTTTTTAATCGGTTTTATCAGTTGATTAAACCACTGTTATTGGGAATGAAATTTCTGTTTAAACCCTAACTTTTGTAAATGTTTGGTCCCAAATTAAACACATATGAGTAATTTTCAACCACTTGAGGTTGTGGATCGCGGTAGCGAGACACAACCTCAAGTGGTTGAAAATTTAAATAAATTTACTCAGCAGCATAAGAGTTAAAGTATCCAAATCCCTTTAAATGTAAAAATAATGGTCAAAGTTTAATTCCTAGCTTGATTGGCTATTTTTACCCACCATTTTGACATTGTTCTGTTGATGGCATTTTGTGGAGCGTGACTCAGCTCTGTTTGGTAGAGGACTGCTCTCCACGGATGTACCTTCTGTCTCTGTTCGCTAGAATATCACACAAACATATTGTAAGAAAACAAAAACTAGGTGATATATTTACTGTCTAAAAACTGCAGGAAATTTCAGTTTCATATGCCCCGCTATGTTGGTGATTGTTAATTTATAGAAAGTATAGTGCCTATCTCAGGAGTTTTAGCACGAACTTGAAGTTTTGTTTCGCTGATGCCACCCACAACTTCAGTGGTAGGTAAACAAATATTTAAGAAGATAATTTAACTTTGCCATGCTAATTACCCAATATTTCACCCCCAAATCCCCTCCCTTGATTTGTTAATAAAAACTAATGCTTACCTCATCACTGCGGTATCCGCTCTCTGAACCTTCTCCGGTCATGCGTAAATCCGCCATTTTCTTAGGTTGATATTCCATCCACTCCACAGATGGCTGGCTTGAGCTGCCTGGCTGGCCCACACGGGGGAGCCACACGTCCCTGGTGGTGGTTGTCTGAGGTGCACGATGCCCGGCCAGTGCCATACCAACACACATGTGACTATGCGGGTTCTGAGCCCTCTTTCTCGCGGGCAACAGCTCATGTTTAGACGCGGCTTGGCCACACCTTCTCTCACGACCTTCTCTGGCCGCGCGAGGTGATGTTACCTTGGTCTCGTGCTGCCTTGTTCTCACTTTGTGAGTTCTGAGGTAGTGCGCAAACTCCTCCCGGAGAAAGAAGCTGGAAATGTTTGATGAGGAGGTGGAGCAGGTGAGGGTGATTGAGGTGCTGAGGAACATTGAAGACCGTGAGGACATTTTATCTAGACATGGCAGACGACCACAGCGTGATGTAGATCTGTGAGGCATCACATGCTGAGACTGGTAGATACACGAGTCAGAATGACTCTTCTTCAGGCAGGGACTGGCGGTACGTGAAGGACTAAACACGGGTGACTGGACCACAGACGCCTGCTGTGATCCTCCACAGGAAGAACACGAACCAATCAGTTCTCTGCTCCCTAAAATAGAAGGATAGGGAAGACATCCCGGAGAGCAGGGACTATTTAATCCATACCCATTCATAGTCAAAGCGGAACCAGAGTTATGTGTGTCACTATTCACTGTACTGTGCTCAAATGAGGTGTTTATTTCGTTACTTTTGCCATCAAAAAAAGACTTGATATTTTTAACTCCACCAAAGGGACATTTCTCCGTGCTTGTATTGGAGATGACACTACACACAGAGTTGGTCCTGTCTTCTGGAGACAAGTCGCCACTAACACACATTGTACCCACGTCCTGATATGTTAACTGGGGCACCTCGTGCTCATATCCCTGATGAATATCTAATAATCTCACCTCGCCATTAGCAATGGACGCGGTGGAATTACTGGAGTAGCCATCATCATGACGACCATGTTTCTCACCGAGAGTGGTGTCGCTGCCGGATGACGAGAAGCTCTGTTGCATGGCGGAGTCTGGGCTTGTACTGCTGAGACTCGCCGGTACAGGGCTGATCTGATTCACTCCGCTAGTACCACTTGCTGCTGGTGTAACAGACTGCAATTTCTCCTCCGATGAAACTGTTGGTGGTTTCCGTTTTGGCTTTGGTTTAACTGGTGGTGGCTTTGATTTCTGTTTTGTGCATTTTGTTATTGATTCGTCGTTACCTTTCCGAGAAGGGGAGATAGCTTTGTGGTTAGTGGGTGTTGGCGATGTACTGGCTATGGAGTGTGGAGAAGGAGGTTTCAGCCTACCGTGCAGACTTGATACAGATAACTGTGAAGGCCGCTGAGCTGTCTTAGAAAAACTGTCCAGAGGCCACACTGTTTCCTGTAGAGTGTCCGTACTACTGAGAATATGACCATCTATGGAGCTCCTATTGAGGTCAGAGTTTAGTGATTGACTACTCTCAGTTCTCCAGTCCTGTTGAATATCTGAGCAACAGAAGCCACATGAGTCCTCCATCATAGGACTGGTTTGACAGGAGCAGTGCTTCACCTCAGTCACTGTCTCTGGCTCTTCTGCCATCGAGTCAGCTATACCTTCTGGCACATGGATGTCACACTCACCAGGTGACTCTGCTAGCTGTATGCCAGCACGGCCCAGAGACGGACCGAGCATCTCCAGAGCGTGGTCTATAGGATCCATATCATCCTCATCACGCTCCTGGTCACTCATATCCAGGTCTGCTGGAATGTCACTAAAATTATCCTCATTGGGTGTATGGATTCCATCAAGACCTCGTTCTAGGAGCTCATTTAGTGACACTGTAGAGGCTATGCTGCTAAAGTTCTGTGACATCGCTCGTGATTCCGTGTCACTGTCAGTGTCGAGGTCGGGTAAGATGGGTGGATTCTGTATTCGGGGCAGTCCATCGTGTTCATTGATAGTGTACTTTTCATTGAACGAGTCGCTGAGTTTGAGAAGTTCTTTACCTGGTGAGATATCCTGTAACATGACTGGTCCAAGGTGACCCGATGCCTGTACTTTGGGGATGGGAGAGGTAGAGGGGCACTCTCCTCCATCTCCTCGCCTTGATGGCAGCACCAGTACACCATTAGAATGGGGGAAATAAGCCCTCTTAGCACCTTGCTGTCCACTAGTAGCACCGTTTTTGACAGGCGATCCTTCAGAAGGACTGATTGAGTGATGTTTATGTTGGTAGATTACACCTATGTGTTTCACCCTGGGACTTGAGTTAACACTGGCTGGGAATTCTGTCTCTATCCTATGCTCTAATGACTGGGGCGTGTTAGCATTTTGAAGCATAGCGTTCTCGGTGTCTTTCTCATGCTTAGGGCGGACACCGTCCACTGGCGATTTACAGTCACCTACAGACAAGTCTGGTGATTGGCTGCTGATTGAGTTGTTAAAACAGATGGGGTTTGATGAGGATGATGGGCTAGGAGACACCTGCGCCCCTTCTACCCTGACTGTCTGGGGGGAGGGGAGGGACTGGTCAACAGGGGAAGCTATGCTACTCGTGGGTGAACCGGCCTGCTTCAGCAGCTTCTCCTTTAACCAAGGTGGAGGCGAACTCAACTCTGGCTGACCTGGAGCACCTTCTTCACTACCAATCTGAAAAAAACAAAAACAAAATAATAAGTTATTGAGACAAATACAGTTTATTTTAAAATGTCATACAGAAACATATAATTACAGAGTTCGTGTATCTTGTAAAAGCAGCTTACAGTAAGCAAGATTCGCTTGAAAGTTTATATGGATACAAAGGTACAGCAAATAGATAATTAAATAATATTTAAAAAAAAAACTGACAGCACCGACAAGGGACGGAAACTCCTGATCTCAAAACGGTACAAAATAATCCCAAATACAGAAAAGCCACTATTTACAAAACGCAAAGCCAGGTCGTAAAAATAATGCCAGTACAAATTCCTTGGTACAACTAGCCACTCATGGTGAACCAGACTGATACTAACCAAGCAAATGCTTGTTAATTTACTAATTTGCCTTCTGTTCTCCTTGCCATAAATCAAAGTAGGCCTACGTATGGGCATAATACATATCTTTATCCTAAAACAAATGTTATTTCCTATAACTTATGTGTGTCACTGGACATTGTAACCACGTAACATGACGGTAATAATTTTGTGACAAAACTCTACTCATTTCTTGACACAATAAATAGAACAAAATATGAGCATCGTTTTTTTCGAAACATCCAATATGCGAGATAATATTACTCATCCCATACACAAATTTGACTATACTTCTTTCAATATTATCATTATACCTGTTCAGTTATTTCGCATGGTGATAGATTGGATTAGGATGAAATGCATAACACAGTCACAGGCGACCATTTGCAGTTGATACATAAGTCAATAACTTCTGCATAATGCCTAATTATTAGTTATCACCGGGTAATTTTGATGAATAATCTGACATACAACGGCAAATCAGAGTAACTGTTTACTTTTCAATTAGGCAGTTACAGCTGCTTCACTTTGTATTACAATAAAGTATGATAACACAAGTTTACTTCTTAATTAAAGCACTACATTAAGATTTTAAATTTTCACCCACTTGAAGTTGTGTCTCACCACCGCGACCCACAACTTCAAGTGGGCGAAAATCACACATATTTGTAAAATTTGGGACTGACCATTTGCAAATCTTGATGTTGAAACATACATTTTAGCTCGCAATCACTGCTTTGTTCGACTAATAGAACAACTTAACCCTTTAACCGCCGGTGCCGCATATATTCGGGGTTTCGTTTTTTTTATTAGCACATTAAGTACCACCTTTTAAAAATGTGACATCATCAGCAATATTAGAAAACAGATGACGTCCATTTTGTAAAATCTGAATAATTTTCACTCACTTGAAGTTGGGGATCGCGTCAGCGAGACACAACTTCAAGTGGGTGAAAATTCAGATTGAATAATTTGGCGGTTAAAGACCATAGTCGGCTTAGCGGTGTAAGATTTAAGAATGGACGTACATGTTCATTGTAGTCACTACAGAAGCTAGGTAGACTGTCGAGGCTGAACTCAGAGAAAGGGCTTGTGTGGTCTGCCTTGTTACGTCCTGGGGCTAGAGCCCCGGCTCCCTGTACAGCTAGCTGGTGTTGTAGAGGTAGACTAGTGGCACTGCTGTTATTACTGCCACCACCTCCCGCCTCACCAAGACAACCAGTCGCACACTTCCTGCCCATTAACGACTACAAATAAAGGTAACAACGTTGCTTACTTCTTATACAGTTCGAGTACTTAGTAAGGGCACTATGTTTAATTTCTCTGTTTTAGATCCAAAGAAAATCCAAAATCTAATGAGGGAGGGCGGTAAAAAAAACAAAAAAAACAAACATTATTTTTGGAAAAGTTATTGAGGGCGACGAAATAAATAAAACATTTGACAAATTTCTAGAAAAGTTAATGAGGGCGACGAAAAAAAAAGACCTTTTGATCTATTTGACATAATGTTATGAGGGAGACGAAAAAAACAAGCAAAATAACATAGCTGGAAAAATGTTTTTTATCTCATGAAATAAACTTGATTTTTTTCGAAATGTTTTTTTTTATCTCCCGAAATCAACTGGTTTTTTTTGGTAATGCGCTGCCTAAATCTAATGCGCGCGCTCGTCTAAAACAGAGAAAAAAAACATAGTGGCCTAAATCATAGCTAAATACCTCATTCAATGCAGTATTTCAGCCATGTGTGACGCGGGGTACTCGAATATAATTGTAATAGACTCATACAGCATTTGTAAATGGATTTAGCTTCACAATGTTGTTATAGCTATGGTTGGTTATATAATGCACCAGCTCATAGATATCCACCCAGCAGACACGAGACATTAAACCAATGTTGTTTTTATGTTGGGTCAACGTCGAAGACGGTGGTCCAACATTAAAACAACATTGGTTCAACGTCTCGTGTCTGCTGGGCAGCTTTGATATCTGACATAGTCGCATATAATTATATAAGTTAAATGTTTCTTTGTAACATTAAGCTGTAGCTCTTTCAGTTTTTAAACTACATTTTTCCCACAGTAGCCAATAATCAAATGTATATTAGCCTCACCTGAAGCACAGAGTCAGAAGCAAATCTGATTCTCTGATGGAACATCATATTAAGTTGTCTGTTCTGGCCTTCTAGGTCTATCACACGACGCTGTAACTTAGCACACTCCTCTCTCAGGCTCTGTCAAACACAACATACACATCAAACATACAAATATGAAACCTTTTCACAGGTGGAAATCTTAAGCGAAGAACCAAAAGTGAATCAAAAAAGGCCTATTTCTCAAAATAGGCATATTTGAAGCAATTGCTTCAAATGAATACAACATTAAAACATTATATGGCATTTCAAAGTATTAGCAGATCTCATGCTTACGTCACTTAAGCTTTCATATATCAGGTCAAAGTTAATTTGTATTTACTGGGTTGATTCCACAGCTCGGTGAATGGAAATTTGATATGTTTTAAAAACACTAAAGGGTGCACGTCAATCAGCTGATAAATAAACATTTTGATGTTTAAATAATGTGTACATTATGTAATTATCTACCTTTTGTGACATGAGTGCCTGGACGACCTGATTAGCTATTTCATCCAGACACTTGTCGTACTGCTGCCGTTGATTCTCGTTTTCCAGCACCAATGCCGTTTTCTCAGCTTCCAGCATCTTCAGCCGCTCCAGCAACATTTTAGATCTCTCTCCGTCATCAGAGTGAGAATTGTTGAGGCACAGCTGGAACACGTAATGGATACACACGATATAGTAGTATTGTCGATGTTGTGTTTGTAATGTGTCGTCACCTAGATATTATATAGATATATATTATTGTTATTATTATATTATATTATATTATTGCTCGAGATGGCCATCTCGAGCAATCCGAAGCCTACGATATATCGTAACTTGTACAAGAATACGGGCCCCCCGAACAGACGCGGAATTCAATGCGAAATTCCCGGAATTGCCATGCAAAACCGGCGCAAATGCGAAAAAAAATCAAACCAGTTTGAAACTTTTCGCGTCGCCTTCGCATGTGTGTGTTTTGGCAATGACAAAATAGTGTATTTGATCATTTTCGCTCTCATGTGTTTCACGCTTAAACCCTGCACTACATGGCGTGTTTTCAATTTTTTCAAGTGAGAATTGTACATTTTCCCAACAAAAAACACGCTATGAACTACATTTATTTGCTTACACTTCGGCATTTTATAAAGATAAGTAGTTTAAATTGATACTGCTGTTATTGAATGTATATGAAAACAGGCAGAGAAATATGTGGAACAAACGACCAACAAAAAATAAAATAATTTGCTTATTTGTCAATCTAACAGACAATTTTCTTAGACATTTACCAAAGACAAATACATATCCAGCTTACCTTGTTTGATACCCTGTACGAAAGATTCTGGTGGCAGAACTGACAGCTCCCACACTGAAAACAACAAATCATCCATCAGTTTGCTTAAGCGTACTGCGTGGGAAATAAATATGTCTATAATAGGAGGGTATGTGATAAGAAGACAACATTTTTTGCGCAACCGAAATTTCAATTTTACACCGTTTCAAAACTGTGCTCAATTTTACATATTCATTATCTCACATATTGGATGTTTCGAAAATAACGATGTTCATATTGTCATATTGTGTTTGTCACAAAATTATTACCGTCATGTTACGTGGTTACAATGTCCAATGACCCACATAAGTTACTCTATAGAAAATAACATTTGTTTTAAGATATGTAGTATGCCCATACGCAGGCCTACTTTGATTTATGGCAAGGATAACAGAAGGCAAATTAGTAAATTACCAAGCATTTGCTTTAGATGTTGATTTTATAACGCATCGTTTGCAAAAAAAATATTTGGTCAAGCTTAACCCTTAGAGCACTGAGCTATTCAATTTTAATTATCGGTCACTTAAAGTTGTGTCTCGCTACCGCAATCCGCAACTTTAAGTGACCGAAAATTTATGGGTTTTTTGAAAATAAAGTCCCAATATATATATCAGTGTTTCATGATTGAAGGCATATTTTATTGTGAACAGTACGTTATCAGGGGTGATGCATGTGCTAATAAAAATACAGAATGTCTACTGCAGTCAACATCAGTGTGCTAAGGGTTAAAACAGTTGATATGGGGAAGTATCTGAGTAAACTCTTCATTGATATGTGTAGGCCTATATTTACCTGTGACTCCAGTTTGTTCACCTCCGCATGCAGGATCTGGTTTTCATGCTCCAGGTTGCTGATCTGTGTGCGATACTTCTGTAAATTGTGCTACAAACACAACATATACAGTAAGTACTATAAGCTAGTAGAAAAACTTTCATTTATCAGATAAAACGATCTAGAAATGTCTAGGAGGAAATCCTCTCAACCTAATTCCAAAATTCATATTGCAGCAGGAAGTTGATACTCTTCCACACTTCTGTTCAGGTTAGCTTGGGTGGAAGAAGACAATTAGTAATCATATAATATGATATGTGTAGATAGAGGTATGAAGAATTGTATATATATTTTTTATCATTTTTTAAAGAAAAGTAAAAAATTGCCAACTATGTTTTCAGTTTTAAAAAAAATCACTTATTGAATGCTGAAACACACATTTTTGTTCAACTCATTCAACCTATATATACCATGTTTGGGAACTTTCCAGCTTGACACAGATTTCATGTAATCACAATTCTACTCAGACGGAAAAAAAGTTGGAGCAACTTGATTTGCGTACGAGGATAGATTACCGTACCAGCTTAACCCTTTGCCCGCAAAGTTATCTTAGTGAAATGTTCAGCCGCTTAAGGCAGTGTCCCGCTATCGCGACCCACAGCTTGCAACGTGTTCAAAAATACCCTTATTAATGCATTTCTTTTACAAAAAAAAACCCCACATAAATTGCATTGTTTGTTGATTAAAGAGAGTCACATGCATTTGATTAGTAAATAAATAAGATGAAAATGATTATTATTGGTGATTGGTTGGTGCTCTAGGGATTAAAGTGATTGGTACATAAAGAGTATAATGATGTTGAGGCGGATGATACCTCGTAGTTGACCATCATGTCCGTCTTCTCGTGTTTCAGCTCGTCTATCTTCTTCTTGTACCGCACCACGTTCTTCATCATCTCCTCCATCCTGTAATAGTCACCAGAGGGGGCATTAATACATTACACGCTAGAGGGGGTTCATGTATGGGGCTTACTACGGTCTCCTCCAGCAAACACTATAGACATTGACCCATTGTTTTATCAAGTGTTGGACCAGCATAGCAGATGGTGGGCCAATGGGAATGCAACATTGGGTCGGAGTCCTGTTTGTTGGGTCGGGTGGGTGAAAAGTACCAGTCAATAAAATCACAGGTTTTGTCGAAACAGTTAAAGCGACTGCAAAAAATAAATGCTTCTGAAATACAACAAGATCAGACTGGATAATAGCGAGCTGCCATTATTGAACTTGTAAAATTAACGCCGTAAAATGGGATAAATCGCGACAAGTGTGCCATTCTGTGCAATAAATCATGATAATATGTGTACTATAAATCAGTATTTACTTTTTGAGCTATCTCTGTAGAGCCTGCAGCCTGTATTTACAATGATCATGATGATATTATACACCGTATATTATGTGTATTATTAGTGTGAGTATTTTTGAACTCTCTTTACAATGATATTGTGTGTTATTAGTATGGGTATTTACTTTTTGAACTCTCTCTGTAGAGCCTGTAGCCGGGATTTACAATGATATTGTGTGTTATTAGTATGGGTATTTACTTTTTGAACTCTCTCTGTAGAGCCTGTAGCCGGGATTTACAATGATCACTGTCTAGCGTCATGTCCTGTAGTCTGCGCTCAGCGTCGATCCGTAACATCCTCTCCCTCTCCAACTCCTTCATCAGCGACTCACGCTATAAACACAACAAAACAACATCTACGTTATAGTAACCATCAGTAATTAGCATTAAGAACTCTCATATTTCATTCATTGTGAATTGTGAATTACTGCGAAAATTTCCACCGCTATCCACAATCAACGAAAATTACCTAATTTTATAAAACTTCCAAACGTCATGAATTTATTGTGTGGTGGCATTTTCCATTTAATTACTTTTTTTAAACGTAATTTCAGATGACGCATACTGCTCTTATATGATTAGATAACTTTGTATCAGTCTGGTTCACTATGAGTGGCTTATAGTTTTACTGGCAATGCGGAGAACGTAACAGCTAAAAATCAATAAATCTCTGATAAAAGTAATGACATGATACGCCTGGGGCAAACCCTTTTCCAATATGCAAATGATTAGCTCTGTTTGCCTCTTGCACGATCGGTAGGTATCATAAGTGCTATGGATGTCGTAAGCATGATAAACCAGTGGCCTGTTGTTGTTTTATTATAAACCCAGACCGAAACGACCCTGTGTTAACGGGTCACATTTTATGAAGTTTTCTAAAAATCATGTTAATGGGGGCTACCGTCAGCTGTCATATAAAATTCAGAAAATGAATTATGATTTGTATTCCAAAATTCATTGAACATGTGATATTATTACCAAAAAATTATCAGTTTGATACCAAGATTTGAACAATAGAGGACAAGTGAAACATTGTTTTGAAGGATAAGTCTAGTAGGCTTATTATGGTAATAATGTTTCAATAATAGAAGAGAATACAAAATGCATGTGGAAGACCTAAAGGGTTGAGATTTCATCGGCATGGCGCCTGTCTGCAAAGCTCTACAACCCTGCCTAGAATGCGCATGCGCCGTGGCGCGTGCCCTGTGACGTCACACCACCAGGTCACGTGCTATCCATCACGATGAGTCACACAGACAGACAGAGCTGTTATGACCTTGGCGTGGCACCGTCAAGGTCATAACCACACAATAACGCCCGGGATAGCAGGGGGGATCCGTGTCTCAATCGATAGTCAGTCTGTCATCACGGCAGATACACGGGAAGCTGTCCCGGTGATGGTTCAGCGTTGGGCCAGCGTCTGAGACGCTGGCCCAACGTTGAACCATCACCGGGCGAAGGCGGTGTATCAGCCATGCCTTCACGTGCTACCTTATTGTCTGGGGTCACTCTGTGTTATGCCATCCCCCTGGTTTGTCTAAGGATCTGTGGGGACAGATCAGGGGGCTGCTTAAAGTCATGAAACTTGACAGAACTCATTTTTGCGCAATTTCACACACTCTGACAAGTGGAATATTATGTACGAATCACCATTCAGTGGTTAAAGCTATAGACCTCTCTATGACATAGAGTGGTCATAGCTATAACCAAAAAACATACATAGAATCTATGTATGTTTCTGGTTTTAGTTGTACCCCAATTTCCTCTATCTCTGTAATCAGCGTAGTGCCTTCTGGGTATAGATGGCTCCCGCTGTTCGTAGACAGTGGACCACTCCTTAAATATGTAGGCGCCTATATTACTCTCTCTGTGACTCTGAGTTCATTTTCAGTTTATTATAATTTAGTTCAATTCACTTCGTATATGCCTATAGCAAGTTTAATACCTACCAACTAGGATGTTTTCGCATTTCAAAGGACGTGTTTTGCCAATAAAATCAGACGGGTCCGATCATCCAAAATATACTGAGGCTAAACAAATATCATGTATTTCAGATATATTATATAAAGTAACTCAGGTGATATGTGCAATCCATTAAAACACCCTGTATGATCAAAATAGCAACAAGTCGGGTAACCATAGCAACGAGAAATTAGTCTGTGAAACCATATTTTTATTAACTCCATGGTGAAACAGATCAGATATCTCTACAGACTGAAGTTATCGGCCTCCCGCACGGCTCACAAAGTGAAATCAATTATTTCTTGTCAGTTTCACGAGCTCCTTCCTCGTTTTATCAAGAGATAGATGTAACTTAGTTACCATGGATACGCCATTCGACTTCCTCATCCGGAATTTCAGAAGCCCAGATAAGCGTTGTTTTAATGCTGGGCCAAGTTTTTGGAGGCTGGGCCAGCAAGGAGTCAACGCTGGTCTTGCACGTCTTAGTGGATTATTTATTAAAACATTCTTGGCGGGCCAATCTGTTATCGTACCAGGCGGACGTCCAATTTAATGACAAATTATTCAAACTGGGGTGTCCAATAAAGCAAAACGAAAGCCACATCTTAGCCGAAACAAAATGTGTCTCCATTTATTTCTAGGAGTAAAGTGATGTCTGTCGAAACTTTATAAACGCTAATACAATTAGCATTGCCGTTAAATGTCTTAATGTGTAGGCCATATAAAATGCTTAAAGCGCATAGAAACACTTTTGTATGGTACGCTATATAAGAATGTGAAATAATAATGTATGCAAATGTCGTGAATGTGTAAGCCTATTGAGTGTTGTATTTAATATAAAAAAGGAATAGCTAATCCGCCAATAGTGAATGTACAAGATTTTGTCATCAAATCAATAATAAACCGTAAATCACATTAAAATGTATCTAAATAGTCTAACAACATGTAATACGAAGTCTAAGAGATTGCACTGGATACATGTATATTAATCATGTATTGAATTCCATCGCATTACATTGCTCGCATTTTATTCTATTTGTAGGGCCTATATTGTTTTTTTTACCATTATAAATCGTTCATGTTAAAAATAGATAGATACCTGTAATACTGCACGGTGCTAAATTTACACTTACTCATGTTACTTCTGCGATAAAAAAGTCATAATTATGATAAGGTTGAAAAATCTTAAAATTCTGAAGTTACATTGATCTTTTCTCCTAGTGTAGTATCTAGATCTGTTGGTAATACCTGTAGTTTTACAGAGAACTGGGTGAGTATGCAGTTACAAGGAAGACGGCCATACATCTCACAGATTTAGTAACAGGATGTTTTTTAGATGGGGAGCAGTAAATAACGGGGTTTTCCTGAGGAGATCGAGGTGTGTGTACGCCATTTGTCTCGATGTAGACAAACTAGATCAATTCGTCACCATGGTGTTAAAGGGTGGTATCTGCCACTTCACAAAATGGCAGATACGACCCTTTATTTCCAAGAGGACGATTTTGCGACTGGTAAGTATTGCTAAACTCGAGGGGCTTCACGCTAACTTAATACTTAAGAAGTTGATGTTTTGAACACCGGTAATGGAGGCTGCGTATGCGCGTGGATGAGTTGCGGTGTCCTGGTTTTCACAGTGACCCAAACAATGTTTCACACTGTTGAAAGACACGTGATATGAACTACAGTCTAATGGTTGTGCTAATGCCACCTAAATATATACTATATACTTTTCTCAAGTATGTGGACTGACGGTCGAAATGCTGCTAATACAAGCCTATTGTAAAGGGTGTTTTAATACACACAGTATTCATACACACAGTACGTGTTATTTGAAATAAAGCGAAGATTACGCACACAACCAAATTATGAGAAGAGAGACGGGATCAAAAGGAACCTGAAGAAAAAAAATGTTCAGCGTGATAAGATTATATCGCTAGATCTTTCACTTAGAAATAGAGATCGTACACAAACCGAATTAACTGATTAATACTATGTACACTTTTTCAATGAAAAACGGTTGAACGTTTTCTGTTACAAAAGTCATACTTTATACAGTTTATTTTCGTTTATTTCCAATTTTAAATAGCGCACGTGTCAACCTACATATCTATCGATAAAGATAATCATGTTCCTCAATTATATATCCAAGACCACGAGGCGGTCCAGTAAATAATACGATACATTGACCTGGTGCTGGTTTAATGTAGGTTCAGCGTCCGCGACGCTGGACCTTCATTAAACCAGAATCAGGTGAATATCTCGTGTTTTTTATGGATCGGGGGGGTGGGGGGGGGTGGTGGGTGGGGGCAGGGATCAGTCTGGATGCTCTATCAGGATCAGTAGAGGCTGCACTCCGCACAATTAGGATCAGTATCAGATCTCCACAGACACTCAGGCCGGGTCTATCTCTATCATCTAACCCAGAAAAAACTACAAAATAAATGGACTAAAACGAGGCCAGATAAAACCTTGCCCTATAACACAAGCACAAGGCATTGGACAGACAGAGGCCAGGCATTGTTGCAATGATTCGTATTTGTCAGGGTGGGTGGCATAACGATTAGATGATGGGCCAACGTTGTGCTGATGTTGAGGCAACATATGTTGACTCTTTAAGTGTTAGGGTGCCACATATAAACGTATTGTTATAACCGAGAGAATCAGCGAATTGTATTAGGTGATATAATGATATGCCTGGGTGAACAAATCTACAGATAATTGAATTGACTTAACATGTATGTGGAGCACTCGTGAAAATAAAATCAGTTACACGTTCGTGTAATTGCGACGTGCGTTATCTTAGCATCTCTAACATCCAGGGCGCATTTCTAAAAAAAAACTGTTAAGCGTTCTGATCTGGTTTGAGACGAGTCTGACCTCGTTCTGGGGCTGGGGAATCCCCCAGTCAGGAAGTGCATATAAAATGAATCTGATAAAACACGTTTCCAATTATTCCAGCAAGCAATAACAATATTTATCTGGAAGTGGGAATGATTTCCTTCAGCATTGTATTAGTATGGCATTAGATAGTCTTTGGTAAACTCACAGGAGATAAATAAGGCATATTCAGCCCAATTTTCACATGTTTCATTTTTTGTTTTAATTTTAGCAATTACGTTTTCATTAAACACTGTCCATTCCATTATGAATCGTTTTGATCTTGCACATAACATGCGCATGGCTCATATAGTATTTGTTTTGGAGCCCTTTAATGAATCTAGCTAAATAGTATTCTGCTGAAAGTTAAAATCTAAAAGAAACAAAAAAACATTTCAATATATTGTCGATGACATGCATACCAAAGGAAATGTGACACGCTGAAAAAACTAGATTTTTCCAGTCGAACACACACACGCAATTATGCTCTACAAAAGATAGTATTACCTTTTTTAATATTTTAAAACAGATTATACTATTTACTTTCATGTAATATGAATTGCGAATTTGATATGATTTAATGACTACTAGCATTATCTGACATCTATCATTTGAATTCAGCTTGATATTAGCATTGAATATTTCCATCGAGAATTTTATTTTGCACGATTAGGCCCTATCCTTAATTACCGTGAATTATCAAAATAAAGATTTCAGCACGAGGGATTAATTTTCTTGATCTTTTTTACAATAAAAACACAAAAACAAAATTAAATAAATATTTGAATGCTCAGTTGAATATCTGTTTAATATTAATCCACATTTATCGAGGTAGTCCACTCTATATTTATATTACTGGATTTCCTTCATGTATACGGTGCATATATTACACCTTGTGCAGCCACAAAGGGTTTTATAATATAGAGCCCTAACAGCCGGAGCGCCATGTGTGTCCCTTATGTTGATTGATGGGGACAGAATATCGTATGTGCCTCTCATGGCAAATACGATATTCCGACCCTAGCAGCAGAGTGAGTGTAAAGTAAAGTTGTATGTCCATCAAGATCATCCACAATGGCAATACGCCATTGTGGATGATCTTAATGGACATACAATTTTACAAAGTAGTAGATACAAGCGTTCAATACTGAGAGTAGAGTATGACCTTACCTGGCTATCCACCCAAGCCTCCACGAAGTAATACATGATGTACTACTAATAACAGTGTGACCCGCTGGTCAGGTCATCTGAAATACCACCTTCACGATCACTAAAGTCCACCTTAAGGCATTCACACTGTAACTCTATGGCTCACTCTAGTGATATGTTGTTCAGTGGGTTGTTGTTTTTCTAGACAGCATACATCACGTCGTAGGTATGTTGTTCACGGTGGTTATGTCAGTTGGTATTGTTCCATAACTAATACACTTTTCACAGTGATGGTCATACTGATTGTTTATATCCATAACAACAAGTTGAGTGTTTAGCTTGATAATATTAAGCTTTCAAAATAGTCCACTTGTGGTGAGCTTATAATGCTATATAATCCATGGAGAAGACGATTGTATTTGTTCTAGGAAATTAGACAAAATGCTCCCTGGTCGGTAGCTCTAATCAGATTTTCACGCTATGACGTCACGGGTTGTTGACAAATCCGTCAATAAGCAGTCACATTGATTAGTAATCAGGTCGTTCATCTAAAAACTCAATGAACAGACGACTTTCTACATAAAAAATATCTAGATCATGCATCTATGTGCACCCAACATATTGTTACGGAGGAAAATAATTGGTGCACCAATAATTTTTTACCGTAGAAAGTTTTTGAAAGCACACAGATGCTGATCACCTTCACATTGAACTATCATTCACCTGTGTCGGCTCCCTAGCGATACACAACACTAAGTTTGTAAAATAAAGACCACAAATCATCACCCCACAAAAATATGCGGAAAAAATAATTTGTTCAATTCGCTTCTTTTTAAATAAGACCTACTTACGTGTATGTATATGAAGCGGAGAGTTAGAATCCTAGGCTGTGCAACTAAAGTATGGGTGATTATTTTTTATTAGCACATTAAGTACCACCTTTTAAACATGTTAAAGATAAAATGTGACATCAATCAGCAATATTTGAAAACAGTTGACCTCCATTTTGTCAGATCTGAATAATTTTCACTCACTTGAAGTTGTGGATCGCGTCAGCGAGACACAACTTCAAGTGGGTGAAAATTCAGATTGAATAATTTTCGCGGTTAAAGGGTTAATATTTAGAAATAAGCACTTCACAACACTGCCCAGCAAAGGCAAACAGCCGTGACTGCTTACTTTGAAGTATTCAAGTGAGCAATTACTGTTGTTGCCTTGTACTGCATACAATCTGTACTAGTACATACCATTTCTATGATTGCACGTGGTCCAGTGCGCAGATAAGTTTACAATTCGGAAGGCTAGAAAGAACCCCGTCTAGACTATCGTGCTACTATTATTATATATATATATATATTGGCTTAATGACATTGTTTGCCGCTTGGTAACGTAATGCGCACAAACTTAACACATAGTTAAGATGTGTGTAGATGTAAGTGATCATGTGAACCCTTTGGTTGCTAAGTATAATTTGTAATTATTTTTTGGATATTATTAGTTTCAATGCAATTCATTAATATTAATAGTCCTAGTATATTATTTCAATATATTAAATTATTCTTCATCCCAATCAATTGATCCTATTTTAAAGGCGGTGTGAGGCCTCCATTGAAAACCAAGAAAAAACTAAAGAGGCTGAAATTTAAAATGATATTTTTGGTATTTAAAGTGTTAATCGTAATCACGCTAGTAAAGCAATCACACCAGAGCCGACTGGCCGTCACTTTCGAGTTATGTTATATCCACCTTCACATACCGTATTGCAAAGGTATTATAGGGTTTCAAGTGGTCCAGACTGACCCTTGATCCACATAATACAAGCACAATGGACATTTAGTTTACAGATGAGCAACTGGTAGGTTATACCACCAGGAAAAACAAACCTCCTCT
Source organism: Flabesymbios commensalis (assembly GCA_964017125.1). Taxonomy (NCBI): domain Eukaryota; kingdom Metazoa; phylum Annelida; class Polychaeta; order Terebellida; family Flabelligeridae; genus Flabesymbios; species Flabesymbios commensalis. The sequence continues at coordinate 76,527,199 of OZ024903.1, forward strand.
TCACACACATTTTTGTTGAACATAGCTAAATGTTCACACTGTTAATTTAAATGATCGAACTTACAAAAAACGTATATTGAGACCAATAATGTAAATAACAGCAGGTCTAAAAATGTTATGAAAATTCTCACTTAAACATGGTAAATATTTAATTAACACAGAATTGAATAACATATTTCTATTGGAATCAAGGGTTAAATGTATGTTTTCATTTATTTTATTTGCACATGTATGTTGGTGAATCAGATAATGATTTACACATGTGATTGTGGTGATCCATGTAGAGTAAATTAGTCCAGAAGAATCCGTAGTGGCGTAATGCTATGATCCTGTTATGTGTCGGCTTCTATAGGATTATCCTGTGACAAAGGCTGATGTGATCACGGCGACGTATTAGATCCCATGTCCTTATATGGCAGATCCTGTTAGTCATCTACATGTGGAGCCGCCCGGTCTGATATCCACAAATCACAGATCGCCACACTTGGCCACCCTTAACAGCTACAATCACCGCTACAGATGGAACTTTGATTTCCAGAAACCTGGCTATAAAACACCACCCGCTGATTGAAGGCACTTTATATTATTATGTTTCAAATATTTATCAACAAAAAATCTGTCATTCAAAGGCCAATATCAGTAGCTGCTTACTTTTCAAGTAAAGAGCTACTGTTATTTGCCTTTGTATGGCAGACTTAATGAAGTCACAATCCAACCGAGATCCAATAATAATTGATGGTTGCTCATAATCCAAAATCATATCATCAGCTCATCTGAAAGCAGTGTCAAAAATCGTTCAGCCGAACTGGATATCCTAGAGAAGCGCGTTAACTTATACAGAGATGACATCCTGGCTGTGAGATGTCTGCTCACCAACAGGTTGTGAGGCTTTGTGTTTCCAGGGATTCCTGCACATTGTCTCTGGCTGGATGTCCACGGATATCTGTACAGCTTCCCCCACCCCACCGCCCTAGTCACTCCTGTGTGACGATCCACAAGCCACTGATCCCGGTACACTAGATAAGATGAGCAAATGTCACTGGTGACTAAATGCTGGGCCAGAAACATGGGCTAATGTTAGTACAGCGTTGAAGACGCTCGAACAACATTAGCCCAGCATTGATCTAATGTATCGTGTTTGCTGGGATAGTGGTCTCATCCTAGCTGACACGTGACGTTCACCCAGTGTTGGTATAATGTTGGTCCAGCGTCGCAGACGGTGGACCAACATTATACCAGCACTGGATCAACGTCGTGTTTGCTAGGATAGTGTCATCAACGGAAAACACACAGAAACACTATAGAATTGACACAATGTTGGTTTCAAGTTGGTCTACCGTCTGGAAAGCTGCCGAAAATTTGATCAACGTTTCGTATTCGTTGGACCAACTGTTTGATTAATGCGGGGTAAATTAATTGTTAGCTGTTGGCCCAATATTGAACCACTCGTGGGCCAAGCACGAGCGTACACACCCATTATCTTTTAAGTCTCATGTGCACTTAGCATATTTTCGTTTTCAGAATCAGATATGTAGGCTCGTGGGCCCACGTACGTCTGCATATCGGCCAGACATTCAACTAGATCAGTTGCCATATTATATAGCTTTAGTATTGCATGTTTATTGGGTTCTAAAATATTTTACTTTTTTCCAACACCTGAATTTTAAATAAATACACTGATAATCAAAATAATTGTATGATGTCGTGTTTCATTTGCTGAGGATATCTGAGAATTACAGTAAAGTTACCCTAGAACACATAATGTCGGTGCTGGAGGCGGGTGGGCTGATTTGCGCGGGAGGGCCCTAGGCATTTTCATGGAGGATGAAGATTATTAACAAGTGTTCTAATTGTAAATGAGGGGGTGGTATCAATAGCCCACTGACACGATGGGTCTGGTTTGATCATATCAAAATACCAATCAGGTCACGATTCTGTCAAAAGTGGCTTTGTCATGAATCCTAGAATCCTATCATTGTGAAATTGTTTTCCATATGATTTAAAGTATTATCCTCAGGTTTTAGTCAACAGTACATGCACTGATAAAAATAATTCTCCTGTGCAAAAGTCAACAGCGGTAAATAATTTTTTAAGTAAGCAGTTGAATCAGGTCATTACAGGAAGGAATTCCTGAGCTATCATGTGCTCACAGAATCTGGTTCTGTTATTTACCATCTTCAATAAATGTACTCATTTATTATGTATGCTCCTATGTGGTTATGTAGACTGGTTTATAGATTTATTATGTCACTTAGCAACAGTGTGTAATCTGTGCCAGATACTAGCTTATCAATGTTTATACTTCCTGTGAATTAAAAGTAATCATCGTAGATAAAATAACGGTGTCAAAACACGTTTCTGTAAATCCTCTGACCCTGAGATGAAGTTTTGTTTGCTAATCATTTTATTTTCCAAATACAGGTTTTGCATTGATACAATGATATTTATTATTATTTCAGTTGATACCAATGCCAGAGTAAAAGTAAGCTAACTGTAACAAGTAGGGCTTAACTTATTATGTAAAAGTTTGATGGTGGCCTATAATGAGCTTCCACTCCTGTACACAAAGCATAGATATAGAGTTTGTATCTATGACATAAGGATAATTAATTGTTCTATACAAAAACCACACGTTTACTGTACGGATAAAATCAAACAAATTGGCGCGAAAATGTGTGCATAAATTTGCCCTTTTTGCAAGTGATCTACATTATACAATCTAACCAAATTAAAGCCTGGGGTTACTTTCCATGCTGGGTCATTTGAGACGCCCTCTCAGGCTAGAGAAGGGTGACAAACGAGGGGTCGTCTCAGACCCATCCCTCATTGTGACAGCCATATTACACAGTGGCATTATGTCACGGTCCCCGGAAGCCAGGCGCGTGCACGCATGCGCCGTTATCTAAATCCGGTCGTGCGTGCGCGCGTGCTAACAGAACGTGCGGGATAAATAAATACTACATGATGGAATGTAGGTCCGTGACCTACATTCCATCAGGTAGTATTTATTAGGACACCATTGATCCGTTCTGGTCAATATGGATTACTAATACGAGCGGCTTTAGCAGGCGACACGTCACACTGGATGACTAGCTATCCAAGACAAAAGACACTCACGGGGAAACGATTTGATCAGGCCGGATGACTGCCCCCTCCCCCCCCCCTGCCCGCCAAATACACATCACATTCCACATATTAACATTCTAGCATTGATCAGTATATATATAGGGTTGTGCAACATAATTGAGGATAGCTCTAATAATTATATAGTTAGGCGTACGGTAAGACACACATGCTTCGTTACATAATCGTCACATAATTCATACAATAAAAGTGTCATGTTCTAAGTTGTATTATTACAGCCAGTCACGTGGTGTCACCACATCGTGTGTGTATCATTTGGTCTGGCAATTTCAAATTTTGCAAATTAGAAAATCGTATTTTGTCAAGAAAATGCAACTGATTCCACATGAAATGCAAACTCCTTGGCTATATGTCGTCTGTGCCATGATAGTTTGATATCGACCCCTGGCATCAGAATTCTTGGACACCGAGCTTTTCACAACAAAACGTTCATGAATCTGCTGTTAAATATATTAATTTTAAAGTCCAGGTTTAGTATAGAATTGGCGCTACCATCGCTTCGTGTGATTTGCTGTAGTCCACCACCCATGGTGGAAACCACCGCCATCTGGATCCTCAACAGTTACATTCACTCTGTCACGCACCCCGAAGTAAAATGAAATGAATCGGGCTTTAGGCCATTTTCATGCACTATAGGCTAAATTGGGCCAGGACAACCTCCTCAGGATGGTGAGATGAATGAGATGACACTGTCCTCCAGACACAGGATTCGAAATTCGAGCCCTGGCGGTCTGAGGCCGAGCACGCTACCTCTCGGTCACGGAGGCTCCCCACAATACTGAGTTTCACACGTGGATGGGGAAGAAACATTTTTGTTTCTTTCAAACCGCCGAGACCGGGAACCGAACCCAGAACTCTAGCGTGAAAGGCAGCGGTGCTAACCACTACCCTAGGGGCCCCGCCCGCACCCCAAAGTAACAAGATGAAACTACGCATGGTCACGCAAGCGTCAGGACGTCGACAAAATGAAACCAGTCTGGGTCTGATTCCACACTAGACAGGACTGGGGCTCAAATGGTTAGCAGCTAAGCAGCAGAGAATCTGCCAGTATACCAAGAAGTCTACTCAATGCTAGGTTACTGTTAGCAAACACAAAACATTTGTATAACATTTGTACAATGTTGGACCAACGTCGAAGACGTTGGGCCGACGTTGTACAAATGTTATACACATGTTTTGTGTTTGCTGGGTTACTGTTTGAATTGTCCGTCCGCCGCCGTCGTGTTTTCATTTGAACGATGAACCTAAGCCTGTATTATATTATAGGGCCTACTTTATTTTCAGATGTACTCTATATTTATGAGGAACTATTCTTGTTAAAAACTTGACCTCACCTTACTCAGCGCTCTTTTTCCGAGGTGGCAACTAGAATACAGTTGTCCCACGATAGTCTGAGCCGTTTGACAGATTTGTTCCACTGAGATTGAAATTGTGGCCAATTGTCCATGATCGCTGACCCGATCGATGGAAATGTTTCATTTTAGGCTGGCCTTAGATTGATTAGTTTTGATGTATTTTTTGAGGAGGGCGACTATTTACGGGTGAGACTATTTACGGTTTGTTTGAATAGCGCTTTAAAAGAAAGAAATATTATTATTAGGCTACTATTTAAAAAGTACAAATATTTTGACTTAAAAAGATCGCAGCAACATCTTATTATTGCAGTAACCACTCCAGCATTTAATTTTGAAAGGGTAATTTCTTTTTATTGTGTGTGGGGTGGATGATTGGCAGATGACACATTTAATCAATCATCATTTTGCAGTTCGAATTATTTCGCACTTTGAATACCCTCATTTTTCGAAGATATTTTGTTGGAAAAGAGGGAGATTTTTTAATATTTTAAATAAATTGATACCAAGTAATGGAACACAGAAAAAGTCATTGTTTTCAAAAAGATCGAAAACCGGATCGGAAATGTGAAAAAAATAGGTTTCAGTTGATTATAAATTCCACTCGATCTCGCTTCCTGATATTTACATACGGCACCCCACCCTTTCCACCCAGCAAAACACAAAACATTTGTATAACATTTATACAACGTTTATGTATGCATGACATTTTTACAATGTTGGCCCAACGTCTTCGACGTTGGCCCAACATTGTATAAATGTTATACAAATATTTTGTGTTTGCTTGGTAGGCATCTCATCTCTACTACTACACGTATTAGTTATTTTATGTTGCCATGGTAACACAAACGGATCGATGATAAGTGGTTGCGGGGGTGGCCGTCATGTCACCACGCCTGACAAGCCACGGTGACTTCTTTGTGTCCAAAAATGTGATCAATCAGAGCTTACTCACACAACATTAATTTTAATCTTCACGCCTTTTTTAATTACAATGACACCGTGCATTTCCACTGCCACCAAGTTTGGTGCTCTTGAATCACTACGTTGATTGAACTTTTGCTTATTCTTAATTGGTCACGTCAATTACAACCGTCAAGCCACTCAAATCCCACCGAATTAAATATCGACTCAGGATATTTACCGTAGTAACAGTTAATATCATTGTGAACTGAGAAGTCGCGATTGAGCAAAGGTTAATATACATACATATGTGGGATATCCTTGCCGGAGACCATTTTTGTTTGTTTTAAAATCGTTGCTTTCAAAATATATATATACAAACTTAGGCCTAATAATATACAAATATATAATGACCTTCAAACGGCTTGCTTCCAAAAATTAAGCTTAGCTTGGAATTCAAAGTGAGCCATCAAGATGTAGATTATACTCCGATATCAACCTAATCCACTGGATTCAACAAGAATACGTGATTTTCATCTTCAATCATTCTGCCATAACTGAAAAGCCTACACTGTGATTATCATCTGCATGTACCAACTACAAATCTAGTGTTTGTTGAGATCGTCGCCCATTAATTCCTTGTTTTTTCTGCATTCAGATGCCGTCACTCAGTCAACATTACGCCACATGGCTCTGTTTGGGCAGCTTATTAACACTTTAAGCACGACAATAGTAGTGTTCAAACCTTCACCTCACAAAGATGACAAATGTGTGTTTGATAAGCAAGATTTGAGAATAATTGTCCTCCCATTTCACAACAAATAATCTAAATTGTCTACACTCACTTTAAGTTGTGGGTCGCGTCAGCGAGACACAACTTCAAGTTGGGTGCACATTCCATAACTTGGCAGGTAAAAGGTCATACATCTTATTGTATTACAGGAATGAAAGCATTTCATAAATATTCATATTTCTAATGCTGATGCTGATTTCCAAGCAAATATTACACATTGATTCCATGCTCAGTTGGACTAGCATTGAAAAACACAATCTCACAATACTCCAACACATGGAGCCACTACGAGATTATCTACATGTATTAGCGGTGCTGTTCTGTAAAACAATTCCAGGGGCGGGCGTGTCAAGGGGGTGCTGAAAGTGATGACTTTTCATCTGCTTAAATTCAACCAGGTTCTCAAAACTTCATTTACAGCAAAAATACCACGAAATCGCACTATTTGATGTTCCTTCTTTCTTTCTTTTTTCCGAGAAAGCATGCCCCAGACCCCATAGCAGAGACCACCTTGCCACATGATTTATCACATATCCAAACACCCCCTTATTTTATTTCTGGATACGCCACTGCATTCTGAAAAATAATGGTGTATTTTTTCTTTGACAGAAATAACTAGACCTAACGGTAGGCCTAGGCCTACTTGTTAACAAGAAATGCATTTCAGGTTGGATATGGATTGAAAAAATAACCATTTACCAGACTAAATGACCTTTCCCCACAGCTGCCTCTGGCGGTGACCTTGGTGTCACGCAGATGACAGGTCACTTCCGAGGGCATGAGTGCAGATCTAAAACGTCATTACAATTTTGAAAGGGGACAGCAAGACTCTGTTAATGGCGCAGGGAGCGATGATTGGGGTGTAACGGGAGCCACTAGAATTAGGGGATTTATTTTGCAATCCTAGAGGGCCTGAAGACTTGCCAGAACTGCGCTAAGCCAAACAAAACGTCCAACACAAACTGTGCCAACATTGAGCCGACATTGGATCAGATTCCCAGATGAGTTGAGCAGCATGAGATAGTTATTGTTACTCTGAATGACCATCATCTTCGGTTGCCTGTGTAGTTCCCGTCCATTCACCAGAGGGGGCTCGTGTTACATGTCGCCTGTGGCGGGCGGCACGCGCTCTCCCAGCAAACACGAGATGTTTAGTCGATGTTGGCTTAATGTTGGGCCAGCGTCGGAAACGCTGGCCCAGCATAAAGCCAACATCGATTAAACATCTCGTGTTTGTTGGGCTACTCTAGCAGACCTACTCGTCATTATCTCCCCAAGTCTCAGGGCTGCTTGGCCCCAAGGCGGCCCTGGGGGGACGCGATCCTCTAGCACCCCGCCCGGGATGGACCAATATTGACCCCCCGGTGGCGTGCACACAGAAGCCGAGATGGGGAAATATGTGTGTGCTAAAACTGAGAGATGGAAACAAACTAAGGCTATTTAATATCCACCGTTTGATAACCGATCCTCACCATTTAATACAGTTAAACGTGATTATTCAATTCACGAAATCCAAGTTTGGATATAGGCCTGCTATCCATTAAAAAACCTGTGTTTTGTAATTGCAAACATTGTCATTTAAATATAAGTAAATTACATAATAGGGGCTTATACATACTAAGTTTGTGAGATAACTAACCTGAATTGGGTTGAAGAACTCCTAGTGATTGAGACAAGTCAATATTTATTTCTAATTTACGGCATGCAAGACCTGGAGTTGTCGCAGCTTTTGACCTAGATCCCAGGCATGTGATTGGTCGAGATGTCATTTCTACCAATCACAATCCAGGCCCAAATCTAGAAGAACACAGACCCTCTGTGACCAAGTGACGCCTCACTGTTGATAATGTCAACTTTACACAGAGTCCACTATAATAGACCATCAGTTCAAACGTTGACCCAATGCTGCTGGTTCAACAATACAGCAATTGGAGTCATCTCTCGTGGGTAGGCCTAAATCATAATATTATCAACTGAACTCTGGTCACGTTTCGCATTTCAAGGTGTGATCTATATTAAAAAGGTAATTTCCTACGATAATAATAATCGGCAATTTGTAGGCCCTACTTCTAATTACTGTAACATTTCAAAAGGTTAACTATTTTGATAAGAATTGTGTGTATTCATATATGGCTTTTATATGCCAACTGATAAACAGTAACGTTACAGTGTGGGTACATCCTACATGCCATTGTTGTCGGATTGTTTTTTCATAATAAAATATTGTTAGAGATTAAGCACCGATTATAAATCATGGAATGTCTTTAGAGGTTGTTATTTTTCTCGTTCGTTTGAAGATGGCAATTGCGTCACAAATACAATGTTGAAATGAGACAAAGAAGTCAAGGACTGAAGCAAATAAAAAGTTTTATAGAAAGTTCTTGGTTAAATGTATGCCAATATACTTTTCTTTTTACCGTAACTTTCTTACTTTCTTACGTAACTTTCTCGGAGTTGTGGGTCAATCACAATTTCAGATAGGTAAAAGAATAAGTTAAAAAAACTCGGCGCTTGTGAGGCCTTTCTGAGGGAACTGTCACTGCTCCAATATCAGGTATAGCTATTATTAAAATCAGGAATCCGACTTCCCACTTAAACTTAGACTAACCTTGTCTTCCCCATACGAGAGTGGGCGGGGCCCCTATGGTAGTGGGCGGGGGCCCTAGGGTAGTGGTTAGCACCGCTGCCCTTCACGCTAGAGTTCGGGGTTCGTTTCCCGGTCTCGGCGGTTTGAAAGAAACAATAATGTTTCTTCCCCATCCACTCGTAAATATCAGTATTGTGGAGAGCCTCCGTGACCGAGAGGTAGCGTACTCGGCCTCAGAGCTCCAGGGTTTGAATTTAGAATCCTGTGTCTGGGGGGTGTCCTGTGTCATCTCACTCATCTCACCATCCTCAAGAGGTTCTCCTGGCCCAATTTAGCCTGTGCACAAAACTGGCGTAAAGCCCAATTCATTTCATTTTTTTGCAACGCGAATGAGTTATATTTTGCTCTTTTAGATTGTGATTGCAAGCACGGATGGTCTAACATTAACACAACATTGGTGCAACATCGTGTTTGGTCTAATATTACTTACTGGTGGAGCCTCTCATGCTGCTATCTTCATCTCATGCTTCCTGTCACAGAAATGTAGGATATACAGAGACTTGTCTGTCTTTGTTCATTGGTTGTATCCATGAACGTGTGTGAATATATCCATCTAGTACTACCATGGTGTTAAAGTCATGGTAGCACTGCTATCTCCCATCTAAACATCTCACAGTACGTCTAATGACAACCCGCCCCCTTGCCGTATCTCCCTCTCTCTCTCTCTCCTTGCTTATCTCAGACAGGTGTCCCTATGGGCTGCCATGTCTACACTACTGACACAGACTGACCCATCCAAACAAGCCAGAAAAGTGGCCAGTAATGGAGCAGTCACTAAGGCCAAGAGACAACAGCCACCACTCAGCAGCACTAACATACATACACAGGATAGCTGGCCAGTCATTGGTGATACTGCTGTTGGTATTTTCTTGACGATGCTTTAATGTTCTTCTGGTCTAATGATTCAGCTGTTGCTTCGTTTTGCAACAAGACAGAAGCACTGAAACATCAATAGCAGAGAAGAAAACACTAAGAATAAGACCCACGGGAATGAAACATCAAGACCAATAAAGCAACAACAAAAAAAACAAACAACAAATCAAAGGACAACCGTCATGAGGAAACATCAAAAGAAGGCCGTCAGCATTAAAGTATTAGCAACACACCCAAGAGCAATACAATCTCAATCAAAGGCCATAAATTATGAATGTGATGAAGAAATAACAATAACATCGCATTCATGCGAGGCAAGTGAACAACAATTACACGACAAATGCAACAGCATTGAAGTATCAACAAAAATGCTACCAGTGAAGTCAAGGCTACATGCATAGAAGCAGCAACAACACACCATTACCAGCAATGACACAAAAGAACAACAGGGAACAATAATATTGCATTAGCACTCACCCACATAAGATTGTGTAGCAACAATAACTAAGAGCAAAGGTAATCAACATTTTTCTTAAATGGGAACATTAAAAACAGCGATATAAATACAATCTGCAGAGCAATGGAATGAATAGTAGGAACAACAACAACAACAAGTACACATAAGTCACTATAAAAAACACCATTAGAGAATAAGGTCTACATAAGAAACCCAATGGTTGAAATCACAACATATTACTTCTAAAGGCAACGTAATCTAATATTTCAATCACGTTAAAAAGTCATTATTACGTTTGTGATATTTTATTTGTAGTAGAGTTAATAGTGATGAACACACAGCTGGACGTGAGCTGAGGATCATGACTGACCACCCCATTCCCCCCACCCCCCGGCGACATTATTCTGGCGACACAAGTCTGTCGTCTTAACAGAGCGGACGCTGGATGGTGGCGCCTCCTGACGGCAGATTTGTCACGGCGTAATTCAGCGTCAAACTGGGGTCAGGTGGAGGCGAGAACGGGCGAGAAGACGGCCAAATCACGTGAACATTAACATTCTACTGGCTAGGGGTGGTCACGGATCCTAGAAAAGCATCTGCAATGATTCCTAATTACTCCACAGTACGAACAAGACACCTTAGCCCAATACTGGGCAGGAGTTTGAGATTGAAGCTCAAACATTAAACTGTCGCTGGGTAACATTTTGAAGGATTAGGTTGTTGCTCGCTGAAGCCCATCGTAACTCATGTGAGATGACCCCAAAACCCAGTCACATTCAACAGAATGTCGATGCAGAAACTGAAAAGTAAAAGTCACTTCATTTGTTTGGCCCTCAACCGTATCCCATTTAAAATACAGCCTCCAAAGCTTCAAGATTGTTATGCAATTATGTCACAACCATACTTTCAATAAATATAGATAGGGTAGACATAGGCCTAAACATGTCCGGCGATCCACAAATGATCGACAATTACAGTACGTAAAAAGTGAGCATTGATTGCAATAATGGCTCTCTCCGCAAAGACAAAACGGTAACCGATGTTAGATTAATGATGGGTCATCGTTGTAGACGGTGGGCCAACATTAACCCATGTTTGCGGTGTACGAGGCTTTCACCCAATGCTGTTCCAATGTTGGTCCCCAATGTTGGTCCAGCGTCGAAGACGGTGGACCAACATTGGAACAGCATTGGGTGAATGCCTCGTGTTTTCTGGGTAAATATATATGTGATAAACCACAGAGATATCAAAGACAGGCTTCTGGGACGGAGAAGGTGCTCCATGAATGGACACTGCATGATTTCTTCGTACACGGATCGGGACCGCTCGCGCAGACGCACTCCCGGACATCCTGACGCCGTCACTGGTCGCTAGATGGGGTAAGTGTCGGCGGGAATTAGCACTTTTCACAAACCATCCAGAGAAAAACCCTCTAAGTTCAGAGACAACAGAAAACATCCCCGCCAAACACGAGACTGATGGTTTAACATATGGTGGTCCACCATCTGCGACGCCGGCCTAACATTCGGCCAGCATTGGGTCGTCTGGAATTTAATACGGTATTTAAGCTTAGGATTCATATTAAAAATTCTGTCTTGATCGCCACTGAGTTTTCACATAATAATATTATATACGCACCAGCATATTTATTTTCTTCAACTTATCACCATCATGCATGTCGTGATTTTAGCATCGCAGTGTAGTCATGAAACATAGCGTATTAACCTTCAAGGCGCTGAAATAGTTTTATATAAACGAAACGACCAAAGGGTTTTTTTCAATTTGAAATCATAAATAAATGTCTTAGCTCTTCCTGCTTCGTTTGAATACCTATGTTATGAGTCTACGGCCATCATAACCTTTAAATTATTTCAGTGCGGGGACCGACTTTAGAAGTCCGATTCTGCCGTCTAAAGTCGGTCCCCGTACTGAAAGGGTTAGGCGGGTTCTCGGAGCCTCTAAGTCAGAGTGGTCTAATGAGGGAATTTCTGGTGAAACCTCGTCACTTGTTTACGATATCAGGGCATTACCCAATCCCGCGGTGTATGGATCAGTTGATCAACATGGCGGCAACAAGTCTAATACCGTTAATAGAGCCAGTTACCTGTTCTCTAAAGTAATAACGCCTATGTCACGTAAGTGACACATGTAGTAGGCCTAACTCGATTATTAGCTATCAGAGCAATTGTAAAAATTCAAAATTGTCGGTATGATGAGGGCTATTTTTGAACAGTTCCTATCTCGATTTAAAAATAAAAATATTTCCCATAGCATGGAACGAAAGCAGTACGCCGTGATAATATTTGTAGTTCATCTTGCAGCTCAAGGAAAGGTTGAAACGACATTTCAATGCCAAAATAAGGAAATTGTTCAGCCGGAATTATGTGAGAAAGTTTGCTTCAAGCTAATATACAGAGTAACACAGAACTTTACCCCCCAAATGGGCGATTCAATTTACATTGGGTCGTTGTGAGTACGCATGCCTGTTTGTGGGCCCACACAAATCAGAGAAGATGCCATAAAATCGTGAGATTCGGGAGATGGAGAGCTAAATCTAGACACACCCAGTCACGACCGTGACTCTCGCCCTTTCTCGTGCCGCCCGTGATAATCGGTGACACGTGACACCCCAGGACGTGGCCTATTGATCTACACAGATCGATACCAATCGCAGTCTGCCGACCAACCAATTTGTCCGTTGTCAAATCTGTCAGAAAAGCTTAGTGCTGCAAACTTAACTTATAGAGTTCATTTGTTTATGGGAGTGGAGCAATTGCATACATGGTTTGATTATAGAGATGCTGGGGGCGCCATTTTATTGAGGTTATGAAGTTCCAGTTTTATTAAAGGTGCAGGACGCCCGAGGCCCTTCTCTCCTGAAGGAGGCCGCTCTATATTACTAACTATTGGTCCCTAACATAATAATTAATCTAACTTGAACTGACAACATTTTAGTAAAACCGTTAGATAGTCAATCCAGGTATTAATTTGATCAGGCCTTTAAAAAAACACATGCGGCATCACAACTGATGTGAGGTATAATTATAATTGTAAGAAAGTAACAAAATGTTTCGTTATCCTAGAAACACGTTTACGCAATGTTAGATTACGTAGATTAAGGACCAACGTTTATCCAACATCGGTTCAATAGTTCGTCTTTACTGTGCTGAGCTGAACCCCTCGTCTGACGGATGATGGGAAAGTGCAGTGACCCGAGTGACGTCATTTCACAAGATGCTCCCATTTATGTCCAGTCCATACAGTGTTGACGCCTAGCGAATGGGTCGGAACGAAAAGTGGCGCCAACGGGGCGTAATGACAGACGCTAAGGACGGAAGCAGATGACCATCTCACTCGCCGATACACAGGAGGAATGGAGAATCTACCAACAATAACTCAAGAGGTGCATCAACCTTACAAACGTTGGCCGTTCTTTGACTCACACAAGCTGAGAGTGCAGGTCAGAATGGAATTGTTCCAAGATTGAGGATTGCCAGAGCACTGCACCAATACAAGTAGCCCTATTGTCAGTTATCAGGAAAAGTAGGCCAGCAAATAGTCCAGAGATCTTTAAGACAATAAGGAAACCGTCTACGTGTTTCTCTGGACCAGAGGATCACATCATACTGATATTAGGTTACTACTCTGATATATTATTACGACTCTGTCTGTGATCTGAGGATGTCATAACTGAACGATATATATCGACATATCACACGTATCCTTGTATTTATCTACAACCGCCCTTGTCAAAGACTAGTAAAACCAATAATGGTACAGTTGCGCCTCTGATGGCACAGCTATAAGAGATCCTGTATATTAGCCCCTCATATATTTATAATCAGACATCACATGTCACACCTTACTATAGCTCGTGATTCACACCCATGCCTTTGTACAGCTTATTTATCATCTGTTGTGAGGAAACAGCGTGCATACAATACGCGGAACCTAACCACATTACAAATGCAAAACCATATTCGATTTGCAACACACACAGCCAAGCCAGTATAGCATTAAGTCAAAAATAACTCCCTTTGGGGAGTTATTTTAGGTCAAAAATAACTCCCAATGGCGACAAAGAAGAAACTACTCCACAGGGGAGTTGATAAATGTTTTTCCGAGAGTTAAAAAAAAATTAAAAGAGGCAATTATACTCCCAATGGGTGTAAATACACAATAATTCTGTTGTGGAGTAAAATAACTGGCTGTGTGTGAAAGTTAGCTATTGCCATTGAGCTCCCGTGGAGTTGGCAACTTTGCGATCGTGCACACAGGATGCGATGTTATCTGTAGTCGCTAGATGGCGCCCCTGCGAAGCCATCTTGTCACAGAGAATTCCCGGGATGCTGGCACAATCAATGTCTGGCGTGATGGGGGGTAGTCTGGGCTCTCCGGGAGACGTTACGTTTGTCAATCCTGAAGATCCTGGAAATTTACTCAGTCTTAAAAAAATATCCTATTGAGAACAAACCGCCTGGAAGAGTCAGCTCTATGCGGTCATGATGTGAATTGAAACCCGGAGAAGTGAAAAACTAAATATCCGGATGAGATGAAACACCTTACACTGGGACAAGGACATATCGTCACCTTGGTATCAAAGGGTCGTATCTGCCATATTACAAAGTGGCAGATACGACCCTCTCACACCGAGGTAATTCAGCCATACAGAGCAGACTTATTTATTGTCCACGTGATGCAGGTCGGAGCACCACCTGGTGACTGATCGAGCAAACACATCCGCCGAGGTCATTCCTTACTGAAAATTGACAAATACTCGGGGTTATCAGACTGTTAGTGGTGAAAGCTCGTAGGTCATACGGAGCCGGTCTGTCTGGACATTGGCGAGCTGACTGTGGCATTGCATTGTGTGGCCAGAGACGCTCGTCTGGCCGACTGATTAGAATGGCTCCGGTTTGATTCTTGGCTCATTCCCCAAGTGACGCCCCCGTCAGTTCTGTGAACCCTCCCCGTCGACCCAAATTAAGAGCGTTCAAGCCCGGGAAGAGTCGGAAATATTCTCTCTAATGCAGCCATGATGTGAATTGAAACCCGGATCAGGTGTGATATATTTGGCTGCTATTGAAGTGCAATAAGCTTCCACAGGAGCAAAAAAATAGCAAAACAAGAAAATATACCCTTATGTAAATAGGGCCTACGCGTCCAAAAACAGAAACCACCAGTCCATAGGCTAATCACACACATGACAGAACCGTTCGGTGTTTGTGATTTTCTAACGAATAATAGATTATGAAACACTGTGAAAACCCTTTCAGATGACATCACATGATCATCTATAAGTTCCACGTGCATTTAGGGCTGATTCACGTGATATGGCCGGTGGAGTGATGTCGGGCCTTTGGCCCTAGACGTGTTGATTAGGGGAGTAAAGCATGTAGGCCACCGGGGGGAAGTGGGGCCGCTGCCCTGTGGCGGGGTGCGCCGCGCAGGCCGGGATCCCTGGTCATCCGTCACTATCAAGCGGGATCCGACGGCAATGAACCAGGATCTAGTAAGTGTCAGGCAAGTGAGCCCGAACTATGATCCCTGTGCTCTACAGGGGACGAATCACACTTAAAAGAGATTCCGGACCAGTGCTGGATCGATGCCGAGCCAACGCCTAGGCGTTGGCGCGGCATCGATCCAGCACTGGACCATCCTCAGATGATCTTGATAGATCCTGGCGTCCAGATTCTGTCAATCCAGCTCTCTACTCTCCTTAGGATGCCATCAACGTATCACCTAACGATTTATATACCAATACTCTACTACCGACTTTTGTCTGATGTCCCTACAAAAAGAGCGTCAAGCCAGCGACGTAATAGGCCTAGGCTATTAAGACGGCTAAAATATATGCCACCAATAAATGAAGTTACACGGGAAGCTTTCCAGTCGGACTTAAATTAAATACCCAAATCAAAACAAGTGTCCTAAGCCACCGTCGATCGTGTGGGTATTTCAAACAGTATCACCGTCATCGGATGGTATACAATAAAATAAACCATTTTAGATGGGAACAGACCTCAGCGCCTCAATGAAAACAACATGCAAACATGCTACATTGAGCCGATGCTGGGCTGATAAATCAATCAATCAATCAATCAATCAATCAATCAATCAATCAATCAATCAATCAATCAATCAATCAATCAATCGATCGATCGATCGATCGATCGATCGATCGATCGATCGATCGATCGATCAATCAATCAATCAATCAATCAATCAATCAATCAATCAATCAATCAATCAATCAATCAATCAATCAATCAATCAATCAATCAATCAATCAATCAATCAATCAATCAATCAATTAATCAATCAATCAATCAATCAATCAATCAATCAATCAATCAATCAATCAATCAATCAATCAATCAATCAATCTTTAATGTAATTATTAATGAAATCGATTAAAGTAATGTGAATGTGCCAACTTTCAAAGGGATATACACATACCACTTAGCATGATCAGGAAATTACACCACATTGAAGAGATATTATATATCTTCGGTATAGCGTTACATTACAGGGCAGCGAGACACTCAATGACAAGATATCACTGACAGAATAGTGAACGTAGATGTACAACCGCCTACACAATGGACTGCTATAAATGCTGCATGTCGTAAGATTTATAAGGTCTCAATTGCAGATTTCATACATTTACTAACAAGACAGGTGCAGAAAAAAACAGGCGGGGGGAATCGAGATAAAGGCTGCATTTAGCACTTTACAAAGTGTCAAATGCCTTTCATGTCCAAGGGGACGATGTCCTTGCTTTATACAATCGTTCGCGGAGATGAGAAGGTAGCTTTCAGGACTATCCAATCAGGTTTTACGAGGACACCCATCAGCACGTGTGAACTGGACATCAGTTAAACATGGAGGATACGGCCACGAGATGCCCACATTGGCGTCCAGATGGCGACAAACAGACAAACAGAAAACATGCGCTCCTCACCACACAGAATGCTCTTTCCTGCAGCTGACAAACGTTATTTTTTTCACAGCAAAATTTATACAACTATTCCTAAAATATTCATCATCAATCACTATATCTTGAAACATGACATTACTGTTATATTAGAGTCTCTTCCACGTCTATAATAAATATGATTGTAACTGTTAGGCTTTCTACATTTCTACATGCCATATCAATAATTATGGTCCACTTGTGCATGTATAATAATGTTATTTGAAAAATAGGCCTACACTTCCTTATTGTCCATGCCAGATTAGTCATAAAATTAAGTGTGGATATTTCTAGTTGTGCTGAGAAGCTGACCAATGTCAGAGAGAGTGGACTACGGATGACGAGGTCAAGGTCAGTAAGAAATCAGGATAGTCTCGGGATGGTTCGGCAATGTGACACCCTCTGGCGACCGTAGCAGGTGTAAACGCCACAGAGGGCTCACTGAGATCTGTGATGATCGTATGTTGGTCTGATGTTGGTTCAGCGTAGCAAACGGTGGACCAACATCAGACCACCATAAACGACTCCTGTCTGCTGCCTACGCCTTATATGGGTATGTAATGTCCATGCAGTGTCCCTACAAGTACAAATATACTAACATAGCCTTCAAATAGAACATCATAATTCATATTCCGATAAACAATAAACAACAAAATCACATCAGTTTGCCGCGACTTGGCCGTCTTCGTGAAAACTACGTGATCTACTTGTTGCCACTTGCTGTTCATGAGGCACTTGACGCCTTTTCTCGCCATCCTCTCGTTCTACACTTGAGCTACGCTCTCATTCGCCATTTTTCTGTTTGAACCACTTAGCTGTGCTTCATGGTCACGTGACCCTGGACTGATAATGTCCCGGATTGCTTCTTGACCCTGACACAATCTGGTTTGTGCCAGCGTGTATAATAACAAATGAGAACAGGCTAGAAACTGTCTAAGTTTTACACTATTCTGTTGGTAGCACTGTATTGTAATCGTCTCTGGTGGCATTCCTCCCTGCTATAAAACCTTGGTAAACAAACCGAGCTAACACTTGTTTAGGCTTAATATCATTGTGACTCGAATACTGTCGCCGACGTTGTTACAGTGACTAGATAACCGAGGTATTTTAAAATGATGGTGAATTTAGTTTCTTGACGATTTTGTAAAAAAAACAATAATAAGTATAATGTGAGCAAGACGTATGTCAAAAGTTATTAACCACTCCAGGTTATTTTTTCTTGGGTTTTCGGATATATTCCAGTGTGGAGTTGACAAAAAGATTCCTATGCCGGATATATTCGGGTGTGGAGTATGAAAGGGTAAGCCCCTGCCTGCTCAAAATCAATCAGTATTGCTAGCAAACGCAGCATTATAACATTTATTCCGTAAGGAAGTGGTAATCGTAATTACCGTAGACCTAATATGTATGAGAAAAAAAAGTTAAATTCTGGATTATTTAATTATATTTAATAAACTAGAAAAGGATGCTCTGTCAAACATGCGAGTCCACGTCAGCAGTGTACAATATTGAAAATGGTCAGCCAAACCGAAGTGCAATGGAAAGGCCTCACTTACAGGGTCCTCTGTACCAGGTAAGTATGTTTGATTACGGTGGCGATCACCGGCACTAGCCGAGTGTGTGCAAAAAAAATATGGTTCATCACAGCCATAGATAGGCCTAACCCGTTGTATTTGCTAATTAACATGATCAATCGCACCGGTAGTTTCAAGTACACTATCAGGATCATTGCCAACTACATTATAGTGTTTGTATACCGCTCTTTGTTAATTTTCGCCTACAATCATTTGCGCAAAACTCAAAAATATTACAAAAAATGATTTCAGTTACCAGAATTGTGTAACTCAGTGTGGGTTGCCGAATTTTATTGAGGAATATGAGACGTTGATTTAATTTTAACCTGACGCCTATGAAGTCGACCCAACATTAAAACAATATTTGATAAAATGATCCGTTTAATGGGATTCTGTGACACAGTATAGCGTTCTCCAGATACCTACCTTTGTTCTCGCCGCTCTTGTCCCTTCACGTGACAAGAGCGCTCCTCCCAGGCCACAGCAGTGGCGGGATGCCGCTCCAGCATCCATAAGGACCGTGTGGGAGAACACAAAGGCTGTATCACGTGCTGTAGCAGCACCTGGTGAATGCTGTGAGAACTAGTGGCAGACGTGAGGTTTTGATTGTGGTATGGCGGGAGGCTGTTCACGGCGGGTTGCTGTGAGTTTTCTAGGAATGATGCGGCCCCTCTATCACAGAGATACTGATGTGGGTTACAGCTGCTGGCTATTCAGTCAGGTGTACTGCCGTCTACCTGGCTGGCTACTGTACCAGTGTACTCACATACACACATCTTACGTATAACACCACTCATACCACAAGTCAATGTCTTCATATTCAGGTGTGAGCAGATCAGATTCCATATCCAGATGCTCTAGTATCATCATTCACCAAGTTGTAGAAAACGATGGTGAGATACAAGCTAAAAATATCCTTTCAAATATCCTTTGATGTTGTTTATTTTCTCGTTGGTAAACTGCACGTTTCAGACGAATACTTTTATTGATAATCGCCATGAAAACATCTCCTTACTAGACGGCATGCTCCAAGGCCATCCTTAGTTCAACGTTGTATTTATATCTTGATATAAACATATTTTTCAGGAATGGTCAGGTAGCTATGTCTTTTATGACACCAATTGACAAAATCCTTGTTAATTCTAATGCATCTTACATTTTCCAGAGTCTTAAATGTAGATTAAAAACACTTTAGAATTGGAACTTTTGTTGTATGTATATTAGTTTTCCACTAGGTCATGTTAATACACATTATGGGCGTGCAAACGTTATCCTGGAGCTAATCCATATTCCCGTCACACTGTCATAGGCCCCTATTCCACAAAAACGCCGAATTCACACTCACTTGACGTTGTGTCTCGCTGACGCGATCCACAACTTCAAGTGAGTGAAAATGCCGATTCTAGCGTTTTTCATATATCATCCTCTAAGCAGGAGCATCCAACTAGAACAACGCACAAGATAATATCCAGCTACACTGACTGAGCAGCTCTATTAATTACACACCTGGCCGCGTGATGCTCCATGCTAACTTGTTCACCATTATCAGAAGTACCAACATTCCAGGAGGTAACACAGCGGCATGCACGCTGCCCCTGAACATGCTGTCAGGTAAGATTCTGGCAGACTGACCGAGCTTTCAGGGGTTCCTCGTGTTTTCTGCGCTCCTGTGTGCTCATCATTCGTGGTCATCGCCATTCCTCGGCGTGCCGCTACCAGAAAGTGGCGACACTTACAGAGATTCCTTCCTTTCTAGTCGGTGCCTCGACAGGTTGGTCTGGTCTGGCAGGAGCTGGTCTAGTGCTGACCATGCAGGCAATCATCATTCTGCCCTGCGGAGTCACAAGGCAGTGAGTGCTTATTTGAGAAGTAAGCAGGTACTGCCTTTTGGCTTTGCTCAGCAGCATACAAGCATCAGAGCCAGGTGCTGCACCAGACCTGTCCTTCATGGACAGATCCTGCATCGCTCACTCGAACACAACACATTGACACAGTGTTGGTTCAATGCTGGGCCAGCGTCGTAGACGCTGGACCAGCATTGAACCAACACTGGGTCAATATTTGGTTTGTTTTCTCCTTTGTTCAACGCTATAGCTTTTCAGGCTTATAATGTGTTGGCTTACAGACTCTTCTTTTACAACAAACGCTATCGTGGTTCAATGTTGGGCCAGCGTTGAAGACTGTGAACCAATGTTTAACCCACACAGAGTCAACGTTTCGTGGCTGTTGTTTCTGTTGAACAACCGACAGGTCGGTGGCGTTATGCTTAACCATGCTGATTTAAAGTTAAACATAATTGGATAATGATGATTGAAGATTCCAATACCGATCAGGATAATAATTAAACAATAATACATTTTTTTCACAGCACATTGTGACGATTTAATATGTGATTAGAAATGAAAATTAATCAACCTTAAAAGAGCCTCATTTATTCACTTCTAAAAAGGAATCCGCCAAAAAAAAATAATGAATCACTAAAAATAAACTCCACCCATTGCAACCACAAATATTCTGGATTAAATTAATGTTATAGTACATTTTTTCCCGTGTGCGGCAGGTGTATGTTCAGTGTGTTATGCCAAATAGCACGTGTAGCCTGCCGCTTGAGCATAGTAAACACAAGACGTTGCCAATATTGTTTTGATTGTGGTCTAACATCTAAACAACAATCGGGTCACATTATGATGTCTCGTATTTCCTGGGATTGGACAGGTTATTCGTCTTAGAGGCAGCAAACAGCCACATCTGGCCCCGTATTCTCGTACAAGTTACGATATATCGTAGGCTTCTGATTGGTCGAGATAGCCATCTCGACCAATCAGAAGCCTACGATATATCGTAACTTGTACTAGAATACGGGACATCTGGTCATAATCCTATCAGACTACACAGCAACAGTCTACATGACGCCAAACCTAGTTTACATAATCACAAGAGGAACAGTAAAACAAAGGAATTATAAGTTATATTGAGCAAAATTCGAGACCAAAGCATTCAAAATGTTTCGCAATGCAAGGATACGGGATATGACACAGTGATGACCAGTGAGCCACTCGACACCACTTTGATTGACATAATGAGGAACGTCTTCAATTTACCACATACTACCCCAAGGAGTCTCATCTCTATACTCACTATGTTAGCTGTTATCAGGTTATAATACAAATATAAGATTTCATTGATTTTCCAGAAATTATGTAATTTAAATCAATAATTTTTCGACATTCAAGACACTACCCATAGTAATCGTTTTTATTATTTGGTTCAAAAGTACACGTTCGCTGTCGTGATTCGTCAGGACTAATATATATTTCTATTCAAAATACAGTCAATGTTGAATTTTTAAATCTTTTAAAGTTGTTCAATGTGATGTATTATGTAAGTGAAGACAATTAGACCATTTATCAGCAAATTATGTCCATTAAGTCAAATCGTAAGTGATGACAAGGGACAGTCTGGTGAGTAAAGCTTTGCACACTAGACCAGCACATCAATATTGGGCAGTATCTGACACCGACAGTGATCCAAGGTTTGGTAAGAAATACATCATGTACTGTCACAGTACATAGGCCTATTATAATAGGGTTTCTATACCGGTAATGTACGATTGTTGATGCATATCAGAGTAACCTACACCATGTACACGTATACTAGTATAGGCCTATACATTATGATATCTGAGATATCAGTTGCATGACAATAACTAAGAATATCGTTGAACTTCATTTAAGAAAAATATATGCTATACTAGGAGGGTGACGAGTTAACCGAGAAGTGGTCACCACGAATATCACATATATTAACCCTTTAACTGCCGGTGCCGAATATATTGGGTTTTTAGCTGAATTACTACCACATTCAGTACCGCCTCTTAGTTTTAACAGTGTTTAGGCATGTTAAAGCCACAATGTGACATCAATCAGCACGATTTGAAAAGAATTGACCTCCATTTTGTAAAATCTGAATATTTTTCACTCACGTGAAGTTGTGGATCGCGTCAGCGAGACACAACTTCAAGTGGGTGAAAATTCAAAATGAATAATTTGGCGGTTAAAGGGTTAAACACGTATTTCACGTATTTATCTTAATAAATGTTGCTTGTATGTACTTTCACATCGCTGTTTCATTTGTTTTGTTCGTTTTGCGTCGCCCTTTCTAATGTTTGTGTCGTCTTTCTGTACTTTGGTTTCACTATTTTAACATTTCTTGCTTTGTTATTGAAAGGGTGCTACGAAAATGCGACTGGGCAATCGGGAAATACGATGTGAATATACGAGAGTGATAGATAAAAAATACCAAGCAGAATGACCCTAATGGAAATCATCAAGTTCAAAACTATGTTTTCGGGATATAAACTGTTTTTCCTACAAGAACAATCCACTTTCTGGTTTTGAGTGTCAAACCCCAGAGAATTGTTGGGTATCGCCGGAGGTGGACTGACGATGTCTGTTTGGAATGGGGAGAGATTGCAGTGAGAACACCCAGGTATTCTGGTGAATAAACCTCTGGTTTTGTGGTCAGAAGAGGATACAATTTCAAAGAATCACGCCTGATGGCATTCATGGCCTATATTTTACCGGCGCGCTTGCCGGAGTAAGCCTACATTTACCAACATTCGCCGCCTCCACCGTGCAAAGCTAAAAGGCAGTAACTGCTCACTTTTCAAGTAAGCAGTTACTGCCTTTTGGCTTTGCAGATATCATTACGAATGACGGCTTACAAACTGATCTTTTCTCTCATCTGACAGACAAAGTTTGAACAAATAATGATCAAAGAAACAGCCAATTCAGTTGGATCTGTTTTGCACTGAGAAATCCAGGAATTCCGATTGTTCTGTAGATTAGACATACCTGTAAATGCGCCGGGAACATGGCCGCCAGCCAGTACACCTATCTCCCCGGAGATGGATCTGGCATGAGATGCACCAGTCTTCAAATTTCTGGACAGTTTGTTACCCAGAATCCAGACATTTCCACATCTATGGTGATCCGTATAATATGGCTCCGCAATGAACCAATACTGAGACAACGTCTTATGTTAACGGGATATTGAGTAACTCAGTACACATCTGGGTAAAAAGGATGTAGTACATAATAAACTACATTAGATACTGAAAAGTTGTTCAAACCCAGACACGAGATGTTGACGCCAATTTGATTAACCCTTTAACCGCCAAATTATTCAATTTGAATTTTCACCCACTTAAAGTTGTGTCTCGCTGACGCGATCCACAACTTCAAGTGATTGAAAATTATTCAGATTTGACAAAATGGAGGCCAACTCTTTTAAAATCTTGCTGGTAGATGTCACATTTTATCTTTAACATATTTAAAATGAGGTACTCAATGTGCTAATAAAAAATGAAAACCAGAATATATGCGGGCACCGGCGGTTAAAGGGTTCAATGTTGCATTGAATGTTCTTGAACCACAGAATAGCAGTTATGCAGTGGTTATTACATAAAATAGTTTTGACAAATGTCCGTCCAAGTCAAAATAAACTGCTGTGTTCTGGGTACCATCCCAAGAATCTTAAAATTAAGATCATCCTAATTTTCTCTCATTTCCATTAGAAAAGTTAAGATAAATCACAACTTTTCGAATGGAAATGAGAGACAGTTAAAGTGATCTTAATTTTAAGATCCTTAGTGGTTTGGTCCCGTGAATAGGTGATGATAGGCATTCTGTTGATGTGAAATAGGAAAATGTAGGTAAACCCTTAGAGCGCTGAATTAATTTGTAAAAAACATTGCAACCAAATGGGGTTTTTTCAATTTAAAATCATCATAAATGTCTTCGTTAGCTCTTTCTGATTCATTTGAATACCTATGTTATGGGTCTACGGCCATTAGAAATATTTGTACTCTTATAGTGCGTGGATCGACTTTAGTCGTCAGAATCTGACGTCTACAGACGTCAGATTCTGTCGACTAAAGTCGATCCCCGCGCTGTAAGGGTTAAGGTAACTGCTCAAATACTGATAATAACTACCATGAATCTACCTGGATAATCCCTGGTCCTGGAAAGGTTGATAAGTTTGAGTTGAAGGACAGATAATTAACCTTATGGGGTGTCTACCGTTATGTTATCACTGAGCAGTGGTCAAGCTGTACATACTGATAATACTGACCACTACTTAGTCTGCTTCTTCTCACTGATTGTGGTCACTTCCTAGTCAGAGACCATTACTTACAATCGGCTATTAGCCTGGCTAATGCTCAGGCATTCCAATATATGTACAAAGTAGAATCACACATTCATCTGCGAGGCATACCCTAATGGTAATAAATGCGGATATTGTAAAAATAGTTCAACATGTTTTTACTATATAATTAAAAATATATATTTATCATATCATTCTAAAAGACGATATCTCTAAAAAACAAATTTTGTGTGTAGAAGAATGACGGATAATGACAACAGGTGCGGAGTAGACGGGCATGTTTGCATTCTGATATTCTTTTGCCTATGTAATATTATGAGTCTGAATTTCGGCTCAATATGACACTCGGGCAAATCAGGAGCGTCTAAATTTATCCGTGACCCGAGTCGACGATCATCTCGGAAGTACTCAGATCTTCTAGATCACCCTGCCCTGAGCATCTGTTTTATGAGGTATGTGTTCGTCCATCCGTCAGTGTGTCCGTCCGTCTGTTGGATCGCCTGGTTCTGACAGGTATGTCTGCGTTTGTGATTTGGTAGTCAGATAGTCGGCGCCTCCTCCTAACCCTAAATGAACCTATATATTTACACCTGTGTCTATGTGGTGAGAGTATATACGAGCACCAAGTACACATCTGCATCTCAGAATTAAAAGGTGGTATCTACCACCGTGTGAATAGGCAGATACCACCTTTTACTTCTCAGGGGACGATATGTAGCACTGGTTCACTTACCAGTGTTTGACACTTTACTTTGAACTGACCCTGGTAGAATACTTGCTGCCACATTGAAGTGTATAATTCGACCCCTAGCAGCCAGAGTGTCGTATGTGCCACTCATTAAAGTGGCTCATACGACACTCTGGATGCTAGGGGTAGAATTATGATAAGGTGTACCACACCTAAATCGAAAATCCACTGCGACGTCGTCAAGCTTCACCCAGCAAACACAAAACATTGGTATGACATTTGTACAATATTGGACCAACGTCGAAGACATTGGGCCTACGTTGTAGGCCTACACATGTTATACAAATGGAATTGTTTTGTGTTTGTTGGGATAGTTCGTATACCTCTCTCTACTGCAGGAGGGTTCACGTAACATGACTACATATTTTTGTAGTGGCAATGCTTTCGGGACGACCCGCTTGCATGTCAGAAATATTCAAGAGTCCAGCTGTAAGGGGGCCACCATTAGATTCCCAGGGGGGGGGGGGGGGGGCAGGAGTATTTTTGAAATAAATAATTTTTGGCGGACTCTGCGTGAAATAAATAATTTACTTCAAGAACTGTTCCATATAAACATGTAACAAAATGTGAAATTTTCAGCGCGCCGCCGAGCCCGGTTGAAATAAATAATTTGCCCGCGACAAATACTTCTGCCCCCCCCCCCCTGGGAATCTAATGGTGGCCCCCTAAGGAAAATGAGTACTTAAAATGCCCTTTTTACATTGCTTTATATACCATCACTTTCATTATAGGTCCGCGCCCTTACAAACAGACCACATGTTTTAGCTGTTTTTGTGCTTTCACATTGTTAATACGTCTTCCGTTGCAAAATCTTCATGTAAAATTCAAACTCCCTCACTTTTAATTTCAAAACCGACTAACAACAGGACTACTAATGATTGACATTTCAGGGGAATGATACACATTCGGCTCCATTGTTTTTATTACAAGGCATCACTTTTAGAGTTAGATAGTAATACATTAACGGCAATATTAAATTTAGAGAATACAGAATTGGACTACAATCACTAATTTTAATACTTGGCTTCTACATAGTTCCATAGAAGCAAAGATTAACCAAATATATGGTTAATCTATGATACAGACAGACCAGCATCCCTTGATTCGTTCATACTAGCAGGTGTGTGTATCCAGCTTCTTTGATGGTGTGCCGCGGACGCCGATCCCAGCACCACCTACAAAGGGCAAGGTCATCTCAACAACTTATTGTTTGAGGAATCAGATTGAATCAGGTTGTTCAGTCTTCATGTGTGCCTAATAACACCAGGTGTGCCATTAAAACAAAACATACATGTCCACTATTACAATGCGGTGGGCCAAGAGTAAACCAGCATTGGTTCGGTGTCTCGGTTTACTGTAACTCGTCTCCAGTTTCTGGTGTAGTGTATACATTTGTTCTGTGGAAAATTGTTATCATGATTTCGGTAATCACTTGAGGCGATGTTAATGTCGCTGGATCTTCTGTATACCCACACAAAATATCACCACTGACCTTTTTTGATTCCAGGATTGTTACTGATTGCTGACCGACCGACCGACCGACCGACCGACCGACCGACCGACCGACCGACCGACCGACCGACCGACCGACCGACCGACCGACCGACCGACCGACCGACCGACCGACCGACCGACCGACCGACCGACCGACCGACCGACCGACCGACCGACCGACCGACCGACCGACCGACCGACCGACCGAACGAACGAACGAACGAACGAGCGAACGAACGAACGAACGAATGAATGAATAAATGAATAAATGAATAAATGAATAAATGAATGAATGAATGAATGAATGAATGAATGAATGAATGAACGAACGAATGAATGAATGAATGAATGAATGAATGAATGAATGAATGAATGAATGAATGAATGAATGAATGAATGAATGAATGAATGAATGAATGAATGAATGAATGAATGAATGAACGAATGAATGAATGAACGAATGAATGGGGTTTTAGGCCACCTTTGTGCACATATAGCCTAAACTGGGCCAGGAGAACCTCCTGAGGATGGTGAGTTGAATAAGATGGCACTGCCCTCCAAACACAGGATTCGAAATTCGAGCCCTGGCGGTCTGAGGCCGAACACGCTACCTCTGAATGGGGAAGAAACCTGGATGCCAGAGCGGGGTTCGAACCCGCGATCTCCGCAGGCAACATTAACCACTGCACCAGCATCAAAATTCACCTTGTAGGCCTACGGAGTCAAATAGTTTTGTAAATAGGTCTATATTGTTTTACATTTAGCCTGAAACGTGGCATAAGCAGATTGTACTATTTCGGCGGTTTAGTATTGTTATCGTGATTTTCTCTTTTATTGCAACCCCACCTGTTGTTACTAGCGTTCACCCGGCATTTACACGGCATCCGTTCCTTCTCCTACCCTATACCTCCTGTAATTACACTTGTAGAGCAATTTGTTTAGTTTTTACCTGAAGTCAGGTTGCGCCGTCGCGCCCTCTGGCCGCTAGTTGTAAAGAGCCTGTTTTCTAATGTCATCTGGTGTAATTAAATGTTACACAGTCAGCACGCAACACTGAAACAACGCTGGATCAAGGTTGGAGAAGCATCGGATGTACTGGCCACAGACCTGTTAGATCTGTTAGAGTAGCTTTTCCAAATGCTGCTTTGAATTTATTATCCGTGTCCATCTTCAAATGGATAGCCGCGGACACATCAGCATGATTAAATTTAAGAAAGTTCATAGTAAATTTGGTAGAGCAGCATGGCGCAATGGTTAGAGCGTGGCGCTTTGCCGATGTCGCTGCCTACCGTGCGGTTTCGAGTCCCGCTCGGTGCAGGATTTTCAGAGAAATATGGTGTTTCTCCCCTCTCAATCTTGAGACATTGTTTCAATGTTGTGTCCTTGGGCAAGGCACTTCACCCTCAAATGCTTCACTTGATTCAGGTGAAAATGAGTACCTGGTAGGACAAAGATGGCAATGTGTACGATAAGTTCAATGCGCCGAAATGGCTACAGTACTGTATGCTCTCCGTGGAGTTGAAATGGCACACGAATGAAGAGGTCCAGTGACCAGGGGGTAAAATGTGAAGTCGGCTGAATAGGTCAATAAGATGGAGTTAATCAAGCGGGATAAATACCCAATCAGCATATCTTACTGATCATAACAAACGTAAACTCTAAACAATATAGGTTCTTTAGAAGGAACCCTTCTGTACAATCACCATAATGATTGTACTGAAGGGTTCTTTTTAAAGAACTTATCTTGTTTAGTTCTAACTACTAACCCTGGAAACAGACAAATTATTAAGAAAGAGACCTCTTAGAGTAGTGGGGCATATTATTCATTAGTTTGTTCGCTTCAGGATCATTGGAGATTGCTAAGGTAATCGCAGGGCGCGTATATACTTTCAATCCAAGAGAACGATGCCTCATCAGATACTGAAGATAACGAATTTTGTGAAATATTTATCCGCGGGTATAATGGGCCATTGCGATCAGACATTTGCACACAGTTGTTGTGATGTTATTTTTGTGAGACTTTCAGTTTTTACGTACATGCACAGGTATACATGTACAGGTGTACTAAACCTGGATCATGGCAGTTATTCCTGGATGTGTATACACAAGAAGTACACAGTATGATGTACACCAAATATTATGACAATATATATACAAACACAAAGACCGGGCAAGCACGGGAATTTGACTTAATGCTGGTTTACTGCTGGGCCAGCGTCGCAGACGCTGGCCCAGCAGTAAACCAGCATTGCTGGGATAAGGTCTGAGTACCTGCTTGGTATATACATCATACAAGTAATGAGGTGTGATAGCAACGAAATGGTTATCATCCTTAAATATTTATATCAGAGCAGGCGAGATTGCATAATGCTCGACTGCCGTGAAGTAAAAAATAGCCATCTTAGCATCTTTTTGGTGAGCATTCTCCTCCGGAACCTGAGCATTCCATCTTCTCTCCCCTCCGGAACCTCACGCACGATAATATTGGAACTCGTTTTGAAACTTCAGATGGTATTTCGCTAACATGACCATGATGACCATGATGCGCAATAAATAAAATGTCGAAATGTCGCAGGTATTTCAAAAAAATTAAAATTTCAGCATTATTTTACTCTGTCAATATGAATAGCCAAAAATTTATTAATCATATTGCTACCGGTAATAATAGCTGCGCTAAGGTGAATTTACCAACGTTGTGCCAATGTTTGTTGTGTTCACATGGACACTGCACGATCCATGTACGTCCCCGGGATGAGAACCCTCGACTCTCTCTAACAGATTTCCTGGATCCGGACCCACAAACTGTCCAGAGGTAAACTAGACGTCAGCCCAGTGCTGGTCCATTGTCGGGCTAATGCCGCATACTGTGGCCTGACATAGAGCCAGCGTTGCATTAATGTGTGTTTCTGTTCACCCGATACCTAGCAAACACAAAACATTGAATCAATGCTGGATTAATGTTGGTCCACCGTCGTAGACGGTGGACCAACATTTATCCAGCATTGATTCAACGTTTTGTGACTGTTAGATACTGGGTGAGAGTATGCCGGATGCTGTATTATCGCCCGCCGCGGGGTCATAGTTCACCAATGTGTGTAGATGATGCCCGGGGGGCAGGGGATCCCGACCCCGGACCCCCATCTCACTATCTGCTCTACTGATCCATCTCTCCTCTCACATGCAGGCTAACATTATCATCCAGGCCGGCATGCCAGGGATCGTGGTATGAGCGAGTTGGAATGGCAAGGGATAGGTAGAACTGCCAAACTTACTTAACGCCACATGGATCCAGCCATGTTTATTATATATCTTAGATACTGTCTATATTTATAGTAAAAAATATCATCATATCTTTGTTCTCTCTATCGATATTTTTTCACTAATGTTCTAAAAATTGACCTGGCTTGACGAAGAAATTTAATTGGGCCTAGCCAATTGGATTGAGTACAATCAAATCATAAGAGTAATTTGGCCTTATTGCTGCTTACAGGAGCCATGGCCAAATCCGGTATTCCATGACGCTATGTCCGATCAAGGACGTTCTAAGCTGAGTTATTGCTCCGATCAGATGATGTTGTTATCCTTCATTCGGGTCAAAATTAGAATTCATTTGTTGTAATTAGTAGGCGCAGGTCATCACAAATACGGGGTACAGGCCCCTAGGTTGGTGATGCTGTTGACTGCGATCAGCGCTAGTCATCCCAGCAAACACAAAACATTTAAATAACATTTATACAACGTCGGCCCGACGTCTTCGACGTTATACAAATGTTTTGTGTTTGCTGGGATGACATACAATAAGTCGTCGCCCCGGAGCTGAAGGATCCTATCTGCCACTCTAACGAGTGTCAGATAGGATCCTTCAGCTCCGAGGCGAAGAAGTGCATTTATTAATGTTGTATTGGTACCTGTAGCTCGTGATGAGAGTGGATGTCAGTCATACTACCCACGCATCAGAACATACACAGTACTATAATGTGATCCAATACCATGATAATATTGCGGTTCTTACTGTAAAATCAAGCATTGTGCATTGAGAATTTAAGATTTGTCTATAAAAATACGACCCACTACTGTCAAAAGAAAGATTTAAATTGAACATAAAACATTAAAATACCCATTATTTCAAAGAAATTCAGAATATTGTCGTATGTAATCAAAATAAACCACGGTTTCTGAGATCCAATAACTGAAACACATCGTGTATTTATATTAAACCAGGACAATTTATAACGTTGACTGCTCAATTACTTACAGCCACAAATCAGGATAGATTGACAAGGGCATGTCAGGATACTGTGAATTAGTAGTCTGTCCGGCCTACACTCAGCGGCATTGACAAGCCACTAAATAATTTCTACTTTCTCTCCAGATAGTGTTGTACATCCTGTCGCTGAGGAATTCACAGCTATGTCGTTTCTGTCCTCCGTCATTGACTAATAACCAAGGCCACTGGTATCAAGCAAGTATATATCTATACCTAGCAAACACGAGACGTTCAACCAATGCTGGCTTGATGTTGGGCCAGCGTCGCAGACTTGGGATAGCGGTTCAGATGTTGGCGCAGAATACAATATTTCATTGAAATCTAAGCCTAATTCAAATAAGAAGCACAGTCGATAGGCCAGACACACAATGTTTTTGACCGCAGCAACTTACCCAGACAAAATCTAGATCCCCAATGTAGATCACATTGGATTGCCAGTTTGTGAGGGTTTTCTCCACCAGGTGTCCCTATTAATCTGTCGTCACACCATTTAGCTTTCTGAAGCCTCAGCATTCAGAGACGTCCAGAGCTTAGTGAAGACAGGCGCAAATTCATGTGTTGAAAACCGACTTTTTTCAAATGATCGTTTTGCAAGCATCCTTAGTCCTCAACAGTTGTTTCTGATCAGGATGATAGTTCTATCCCCGCCTGTATCTGTCATAGCTAAGTATGGTTTCGCGTGGATCTAGTTTAACGAGAACGGACCGAACGCACTGCACATTCAAAGTGAATATGTAAACAAATGCGAAAGCAAAGAGTACAACGCACAGAACTTCACTTTGGAATACCCCCCTCTCCTAGCAAACCAGACTGTCGTAAATGGCACTCTCCTGGTAGATAAGACTGCTTAAGAGGTCGATACTCGACCCTTGATTAAAAATAGCACCCACCGTCCATGTAATTATTTCGATCTCTAAGTTATTTTCTGTTCCTCTCCCCTATGTGCACGTGTATATACAAAAAAACATGTTTGACGATCCGTGATAAAATACGGCGTATAAATCACGCACTAAAACACCCCTCAGCTGATGCAGTGACACTAAATATCCACAAATCTGACACAACTGCTTCCAATACGTTATGCCAATAATCACATGATAATAGAAGATCAATGATAAAATCAAAATGGCCGCTATATCCTCGGTTTGGATCGCAAATAAAAACGGACAATGCCAATAGACTCGCAGACCCCGAAAACCTATATATACCAGGTTTCAGGGAAATTCTAAAGAAATTTGAATCGGAAAAATGTTGTCGCCAGGTGGCGGCCATTTTGATTATCGGTGAAAGCTCAAAATCTAATCAGGAGATCTTCATACTCATGGGTAAATTCACCCAAAAAACTGGAGAGATCCAATAATTATTTTTCAAGTTATCGCGTTAACAATATTTTTTTTAATCTTTGACCTTGACCTTTGACCTTGGCCTTGGGTTAAAAAGATTGCCGGGAGGGGTTGAATGCTTGTATGAATTATGAATTCAATCTGTTGCACCATGTTGGTGTAGTAGCCAAAAGGCTGTGTACGGCGGCGGCGGAGACGGCGCACGAAGGGGATGACAATACCCCTTCGCGAGGGGTAAAAAGCACATCAGCTGGAGAAAAAGTTATTTATATATTAGCAGTAAAACGTGATTTTTGCGTGTAGATATGCAGGTGGAGAGGCTATCCAGCTCTCAATGTAAACCAGACAAACATAAACCAAAACATAAACCGAACCATAAAACATTTAAATAAATGTCTATACAGCTCAAATTCTTCAATATTTATATGAACATCGAAAAATAACATAAAAAACTACTAGCCAAGCCAAGCCCATCCATAAACATTGTCACCCTTAGCATGCATGTTTGCTACATTCGTGTATTCCATCAATTTGATCTCCGTTGAAACTTAAACATGTTAAATCGTGCCGAATACTACTGTAATAATAATTTTTGGTAATAAACTCGCAATATTAATTTCACAACATTTCGCCAAAAATAATAGCATAGATGCGCGGCTGAACAGTTTCAGGGGCTCGAGTAATTTATAACATTAATTATTATTTCTTGGAAACTTACTCATGCTGCTGTTTATTCAAGGTCTCGGTACATCCTGTACGTGTGTCCGTGGTATTAACCAGTGAAGCCTTCTGGTGTAGGTCAAGCCGACCACAGGTCGATTACAACAGTCATCGAGTGTATTCTGGCCTGACTATTCTATGATCCTAAATATGTTTTATTACCCGCTCAAATCACTGTTATTAGGAACGAAATGAGCTTTTTAATAAAAACAAATATGGGTAATTTTCACCCACATGAAGTTGTGTATCGCGGCAACGAGACACAACTTCAAGTGGGTAAAAAATTAAATAAATTAACGGGATAAGGGCTAATGTATATATTTTAAGTACATTATAGGGTTGGTTAATGCCATCTCCACGCTTTCGTGGGGCGACTACTATAGCTTTCATCTGTGACTTCATTGAAGGACGTTCCAAGAGCGGCATGCCTAGGCCTATATAGCTGGACTGTATGAATACACCACGGGGTGATTGCGGGCAGGTGTGGTTAATAAAATAAATAATTCTGAAGAAAAAATCTCATTCAGTATAATATGTCGTACTACGCTATGTATAATCATGATAATGATAATAAATGCCACTGGTGTTAATCATCTTACTAGGCCTATGTAACAACACCTTCTAGACAGCAGGTCAGTGAGTCTAGTAGATCTAGACTTTCTGAATCAGCCTAGTTGTGAGAAATAGTACCAAAGAACGTGGATACTTTCGTTCTTTGATAGTACACACACCCCGTATGACCAGGTCGTACCATGTACCTGGTGTATCTGCAGTGTATGTGCCAGCAGATCACTGTACATCTTCATGGCATCTTGTTAGCCTGACCCACATCTCAAAACTAAAACAGTTGGGCCAATGATGGTAGAATGGCGACGCAAATCATAGACATAGGGCCGCTATTGCCAAATCCTCGGGTTAATGTTGGGTGTTTGCTGTGTATTATCCAGACTCCCACAGGAGTCATTCAAAGCCCCAGCATTGCTACGTGTTTAAACCCGAAAGGACCATCTTCCAACAAAGTCGGCACATTGACCCAAGATTGGTTTATCCCTCAAAGCTCTAAGTCACCTAACCTAAATTTTCAGCCACTTAAGTAGTGTCTCTTCAAGTGGGTGTAAAATTACTCATATTTGTTTAATTTGAAACCAAACAGTTGCAAATCTTGATGTTTAAACACTTATTTCATTCCCAGTGACAATGATTTAGTCTGCTAATAAAACAGATCAACAGCGACAATAGTCGTGCTTAGCGCCTTAACCCTTTAACCGCCGGTGCCGCATATATTCGGGTTTTCATTTTTTATTAGCACTTTAAGTACCACCTTTCAAACATGTTAAAGATAAAATGTGAGATCAATCAGCAATATTTGAAAACAGTTGACCTCCATTTTGTCAAATCTGAATAATTTTCACTCACTTGAAGTTGTGGATCGCGTCAGCGAGACACAACTTCAGGTGGGTGAAAATTCAGATTGAATAATTTGGCGGTTAAAGGGTTAATATTATCAGTTGAATACTCAATGTTGTTGAAATGAAAACGGCATCTTATGTGCCTTGTGCGGCAACGCTCACTGTTTGTAAATTCAGTTAAGCAGATGTAGCTACCTGACCTCTAGTATGACCTCTAGGTCGTCAGTTCAGCTGGAAGTGGTATCTGGAGTATCTGACATCCGTCAGAGAGGGACGTGGCGTAATGGCTAGAGCGCGGAGCTTTGCCAATGTCACTGCCTGCCGTGTGGTTTCGAATCCCGCTTGGTGCAGGATTTTCAGATAAATATCATGTTTTTCCCCTCTCAATATTGGGACAATATTTCGATGTTGTGTCCTTAGGCAATGCACTTTACTCTCACATGCTTCACTTGACTCAGATGTAAATAAGTACCTGGTAGGACAGAGATGGCAATGTGTCCGACTAGTTCCTAGCGCCGAAATGGCTGTAAGTGCTGTATGCTCCAAAAAGGGAGTTGAAATGGTACACGAATGAACAGGTCCAGTGACCAGGGGTAATATGTGTGAAGCGCACAGATCATTGTATGTGCGCTATATAAAAACTCACCATTATAAAAAAACTCACCATTATATCAGTGACTGACATCCACAAGCCGTTCTCTGTGGAATTTAAAATAAAATAGCTATCGTATAAAACAAAATATTGGGGAAATAAACTTATCCCAAATCGAGGCTTGAAGATGTGATGCGTTCAATAGCATACTACTTCAAAGGCGACGAAAACGAATTGTAGGTCTGTGTTAGTGTAAATAAAACAAGAGACGACGCCGAACTGAAAGAGTTAAATATTTGTAATGGCCGTAGACCCATAACCATGATAACATAGGTATTCAAAATGAAGCGGAAAGATCAAACAAAGACACTTAAGGTGATTTCAAATTAACAAAAACGTTGGTCTCCATGGATTATACAAAGTATTTCAGCGCTTTCATGGTTAATGCATTAAACCAATATCAGATCAACATATGAAGGGGTCAGAACAAAACCAAGGCTAAGTCAATTGTTCAGCTATTTGAGTTAGGGGTACCATAGCACGAAAAAAACTGAGTGCCAATTTTATGGTATTTTGCTGAGCCCAAACAGAGCTGATCCAGGCGATGTCAATCGGGATTCGAACCTACAGCTCTGAATACCATAGGACCTAGCAAGACTCCTTGGAAACTATTTGACCGGGGAAAATCTTTGAAACTGAACTGAACTACTACGTTCTTCTTGTGTCATTTTTACGTTTACTTCCGGTAGAGTAAGGTTTAAGCCCCGCCCACCTGTCTATAGTCCCGCCCACCTGCTCAGGTCGGCCTCTGTGTGATCTGGCGTAGTACAGGTGTAATTGAACAAGTCAGTTTCTGGCAGTTTCCTTGACAACTACGAGCCGTGAAATGCTATCAGGTGCACCTTGGGAGAAGAGATGGAAGAGTGATACACTGACAGGTGGAATCTGTACCTTATAAAATACAACGTCAGCTGAATGCCGACTCAATGGTGCCAGTTTATGAACAAAATATCACTTATTATACCAAGACAAAGTCCTGACTTTAACTGGAATGAACAAATAGAACCAAGCTACTTTCATGACTCTATGACCGGATAAACACACTAAGCACATAGGGTAAAGTTAACGTCATAACTATGTCATCAGGTCATAGAGTCTATATGACTGTTATAAGCACATAGAATCAAGTTAACGTCATGACTCTATGACTGACATAAAGACACATAACCAAGTCAACGTCATGACACTATGACTGACATAAACAAATAGAACCAATTTAGCATTATGACTCTATGACTGATATAAACACACATAAACAAGTTAACGTCATGACTATATGACTGGTATTAATGCATTTGCGTAAATGTTGTCTGCGTAAAAACAACAATTTGCGTTTGTACCAGCTTTTTTGAACAGGGTAACTTGTTGGACCATAAATCTGTTATCCAAATAAAATGATGTTTAAAAATAGTTATGTCGAAATGGTCAAATTCTGTGTTGCTTTGTACAGTACACATTGATCACAACGTTTTGTAGAACGTTGGACAGGAAATTACCGTATTTAATCTAGGTCAGTCCGATATAAAATCAGCACACCATAACAAAAACAAACTACAGGGCTACCAGAAATCAGGTCAGCTTCATATTATCAGATTAGCATAACACCAACCAAAGCTCAGATATGATATTGTGTCTGTAAAGGAAATACAACTATACGACTAGAATAAGTCGCCTGAAAACAAACTAAATAATGTGGCTCATTTTCACAACAACAGCAAACGTATTATCTTACAACTGCCGAAATTCAAAAAATCAATTGAACTCTAGTATCATTTTGTGTGACTCGACGACAGTGTGTTAAATTTGTTTAGTATGTGACCTGTCAACCAGACAACAATGATAATGTTATCATTCTTTACCCCTGTGTTTGTCTTCCGCTCTTATCAGTTTATCAATAGAGCAGATTCTCTTTCAAAGGCTGAGACTAAATTGTCCTCATGATAAATAGCCACCTCTTTCACAACAAAACAGAACTGCAGAAGGACTTAAATAAATAAACAACCACACAAACACAAGAATAATTGTTTTTGTGATAACCTTTGTGATAAGAAAAGTCATGCGGCAGGTTTATTTTTCTCTCTGATACTTGCTATTTTTTAAATATCGCGAATATGAAATTTTTTGTTCAAATTAAAACTAAACAGAACAAATTTTTGTAATAAGCATTCTTGTTTGTAGCACTGTACGACCTGTACGTTAGGATCACACCGACCTACAGTTTTCGTACCTGTGACCTCAACCAGCAGGACTGACCATTACCTGGACTGACATCACAGTAACCAGTTTATTGTCAAGTCAAAAACAAAACAGTGCCTAGCAAACTAGAATATTATGTTCTGTCGTGCATATCGTCACCTTGGTATTAAAGGGTTGTATCTACCACTTTGTAAAGCTGCATATACGATCCTTTAACCCTTTCACCACTGAAGTCCGTTTTTATGTGCTGAATGCCATAGCATTCAGCACATAAAAACGGGCTTCAGTGGTGGAAGGGTTAATGTCAATATGACGATGTGTAACATGGGTGAGGATATCCACAGAAAAAAATGGCTCAAAAACAATGATTGTCTAGTGAGACCTCAAAACGAGCACGGTCACAATACATAAAACGTTACCATGCGTACAAACTCAGTGTACTGCTTTTCAAAGTCAAAATGCAGTCTATTTTTACTTGTAAAGAAAGCAGATACTGCCTTTAGCACGTTTAGCCTTTGCATGGCAATGTAGTGAATATCTCGATTAAAAAATCAAGCCTGTCTTATCGCGTGGAGCTAAATCGGTACGCTGAGATATAGTTTGCTTTTCATCTGTGGACTCATGGGAAGGTTTGAGTGACACTCGAATGTCAAGCAGGGAGCTGTTTCACCGGCCCAATGTTGTTTTAATGTTGGGCCAGCGTCGTTGTGGTTGTTTTCATAATAACTGGTGGCATTTTTTTAATTACATCATTCGTTCCAGGTAAACATTTCGAAGCAGTCGTACAACATGTAGAAGTCAAACTAGCTGCTGCTTATACGTTATGCTAGAAGAAAACAGTAATAGCTGAACTATCATATGAACTGAATTCAGAAAACACACAAAATGTATAATTGTCGCATATCCCACATGCCAAAGTGGCATGTACGACAGATGTGGTGAAATTGTCATGGTAAGCTTAAGGTAAGTTTGTCCATCTTTAACGAACTGTGTCCCCAAGAAACCACTCATTCTACACTCTAAACAATATAGGTTTTTTAGAAGGAACCCTTCAGTACTATTACCATGCAGCCCCAGGAGAACCCTTGCAGGGTTCTCCTGGGGTTGCATGGTAATAGT
Source organism: Flabesymbios commensalis (assembly GCA_964017125.1). Lineage (NCBI taxonomy): Eukaryota > Metazoa > Annelida > Polychaeta > Terebellida > Flabelligeridae > Flabesymbios > Flabesymbios commensalis. Next base: position 76,566,031 of record OZ024903.1, read on the forward strand.
ACTTAAGGGCTCTTTTTGAAGAACCTATATTGTTTAGAGTGTAGTCCAGCACTAAGTTAAAGTTTATGACATAGAACCAACGGTCAATCAAAGTTGATCCCATGGGCACGCGCGTTTAATTTCATTGTCGTATAAACAACGCAGATAAACGTAGCAGACTACTTGATACGGTCTAATCCAGTGAAATTCGAACCAGAAGCTCAAGTAAACATAGGCAGTGCACGCTGGGAGGTTCGGTTCAGAGACCTTGACCTGGAGAGACATTTAGATATCTCAGCAGGGCGATCTGACGTTTTTTTGTCCTGTACCAATACCAGGTGCATGGTACGAAAGAATTCTCATCATGATGTGGATCAATGCGTAGGGGGCCAATGCTCCATACTCTTTTGGAGATTTCAATATTGGAAAAGCTATTTGAGTATTAGATCGTCCATACTCACAGTTTACATGATCAGTTCAGCCCGAGTCAATAAATATATAATTATATATATATTTTTGTAGCTTTGTCATGCAAAATTTGGAAAATAACTAAATTCAGACGGTAAAACTATTGTAAACTGAAATCAAATAAACAATAACAAAAAATTGTACAATTTGTTATACTTATTAGTCTATTAGCCATATGGTCCGTCTCCACTTTATGCGCAATACATAAAACATATGTACCATATTCTAACGTTACTTTAATTACAATTCTGTCTTTTCATTTTGCTGGTTGCGCATTTCTATATTCACGATATTGCAGTCAGACGACGATGCACCTGTGAGATTCTATGACGTAAAATGCGCGAGGAGAGTTGAGGAACTTAGGTCTGCACACAGTTTAAAACCTGCCACAAACAGATCAGCAAACCTACCTGAGATGATATCCAAACTTTTTTCTGGATAACCGCATCACCTGTGCCTCTCATCCTCCCCAGCCCCAGCTGGACCTGTTTCCGTGGATCAGCCATGGATCCACCCCGGATCCTGTGCGCGCGCGTGCCGCCAGCCATCAGCGCCGTCTATCGAATGCGCTCGAACTAGAGGCGCAGATCTCGGTGAATGCGCCAGAACTACAGTGGCTATCATCAGAAATTGTGCGCTCCCCGTGGCGACCTTCACCTTTAGAGGCCCGCCCAGACGGCACCTGCCAGATTCTGGGCCTACAATCTCACTGCCCTGTCTGCTGTATATCTCATCAAAAGTAAACCCCGGATTAATATTGCATACTGTCAATCCGTCAGTCGTGAAGTTATGGGACTATGTCCGCAATAAAAACATTTTTTTACATTGGCACAATGCTGGTTTAATGTTGGCCCACCGTCTTCGACGCTGGCCCAACATTACACCAGCATTGTGTCAATGCCCAGTCTTTGCTGGGTAGACCCTCCAATCATTGATGAAATTGCATCAGATTCTGATCCTAAATGTGAGTTATACGTATACGAGTTTTATAAAAAAAGTGCGGATCTCTCTGGTTTATAACTCATCCACACCAATAAGTCTATCATATGACTTCTTCAATCTGTAGTGTCCGTGATCTCACAGTGTCGTCACACTCAATTTTGAGGATCAATGTTTGATAAATATCAGTCTTTATCAGTTATAGCTAGGTGAAATCATGAGAAGCTTACTTGACTTTCGGCTGCAGATATGATTATGTTTTTCTGAGTGAGTGTAGATGTTCTCGCTTTCTGAACTAAGTTGCCATACCGCGACAAAACAAAACCCGAAATCGCGACTTCTTTAAATTTTTAAATCCTTTTTTCCTTAATTTATGAAAGTCTGCGATGTTTCTTAATGGTGAACGATGTCATATGTAGTGCTACACACCCCAAGCCCTTGAACAGTCTAGAAAAACATCAGACACTTTTCTTCCGATAGAATTGAGATAGACACTTAGGCCTATACTGCTGTATGTGGACACCAAACTTGATATTTAGAGTCTACCTAGGCCTCGATGCGCCAACCAGTATGAAATATATATCCCCTATGTACAGAATAACATTGTCGATTCTTGATGTCAGATAGCTTCAAAGACGCAAGCATCCATTTCAATCCTTGAGGTCGGTTTTGACAGCCTGCTATATCTAAATATCGCGTCTTGCTGTCATACAATATACTAACTAACAGGCTACAATAAATATTAATCTCTGACATAGTGTATGTTACCATTTTCAGATTAGCACTGAACATTAGACCCAGTAAAATTATACACAAATGAAAAAACAGCGTATAAGAGATATTTAGTATATGTTAATGTAAGTATGACACTGCTGCTTGTATCAAAGAAAAAGCCGGTACAGCCAAATGGTGCGTTTGTTAGACATTGAATTTTTTAAATCCAAATAGACTTCACACGGCCGACAATATTCTTGTATCAAATTGAAGAAATCTGCTGTTCGCTTTTATACGACAGATAATAGAGAAATATGATACGGAGCAGAGCTACTGAGCTGGAATGTATGGCAAATATATATCATACATATTATATACAGAGGTATCAGTTTCTCGCGGGGTGGTCCTACTACAGGGAACGCCAAAGTCGTAAATACGCCACCGCAGCAACAGCAGGGAAGTGTGGGTCATATTGCCGCGCCCAGGTTTTGATGCGAGTCAAACCCACATAGCAATTCCCGGCAGAAGGATTCGAACCCCAAAACGATGACCCTGATTTAATGAGTTGTAGCTACTCAGTTCAAGATATGCATTACAATGTTATATTTTGTTCTATTCTCAAATCACTATACTGATCAATAATTGGTGAAGACATGAAGGTGTCGGTCCAAATATGGTACATAAAATTTAACTAGAAAGAGTTGTTCGGAAACGAACACGAAAACAGCCCTCCGTTACCGCTCGACCACTATTTTAAAATTGTTTGTTCCCAAAAAGTTATTCAGGTCATTGGCTGACATTGCTGTGTATATTTGCCAAATAAGAAGCAGATCTGCTGGAAACTTTTCCCTGGAACGCGCTAACAACTATTTCCGAGACAATGAAAAAAATAATAATAAAAAATAAATAAAAAATGGCCGACTGGCAGCCATTTTGTTTTTTTTGTGTGAAATTTGTCATGGGTTATCTTTGTGTGAGACATTACATTTTGTTTTATATTAATGGTCCAGTCATTTAGCATTTCTGAGTTGATTAAATACTACAAAATTCAAAATGGCCGCTAAACGGCCATTTTTTTGTCATGGGTTATCCTTGTGTGAGACATCACATTGTGTTTTATAATCATGGTCCAGTCATTTAGCATTTCTTGAGTTGAGTAAATACTACAAAATTCAAAATAACCGTTTAGCGTTTAGCGAAATTGTTTGATCCCAAAAGTTAATCAGGTCATTGGCTGACATAGCTGAACATATTTGCCGAATTAAAAGAAGATCTGCCGGCAACTTTTTCTTGAAATGCGCTAACGAGTATGAGGAAGCAGAAGTTGATAGATTAGTAGCTATCTTGAAAACAAATGACTGCGGCGGCGGCGGAACGTGTGGAATACATTGAGCCCGCCTCGTCGAGGGCTGCTTAATAATAACGAAATGATGCACTGTCCCAATGTTGTCTTAATGCTCGGCCAGCGTCTACGAAGCTTGCCCAACATTAAAACAACATTTGACCAATGTTGACTATCCTGTTTTCGTTTAGTATGATGTACCAGCGTGCCCACAGAAACACAGAAAACGTGAAACGTTAGCCCAATGTTGACAGCGGTCCAACATTAAACCAGCGTTGGGTTTTAATATTTTATACTATCACATGATAAGATACTTTAGATGTAAGGATCCAGAGTGTGTGACTGTAGTTTTATAACCCTGCACCAATTACTTTTTTTCCTTTATAAACACGGGTTTAATAAGAAGAATATATCGACGAGTAATTCCAATCACTTCTGGAGAAGCATATATCAATGTAATTTTATTGGTTTTGTGTTTCGTGGAGCAAAACTGAGTTATAAGATGTTTAAATTTGAACAATTCGGTCAATAAAGTTTGGAGATGTGGTAATACTCACGTTCTGCATGAAAATAATTCCATGCGAAATTTCGCCAGATTTACCATAATTATTATATGCAATCACTTTGAGCTCTATTTGAAGTTTTATGTCAAATCGAACTCTGTGCCAATTTACAACGATGGTGTAAATTTAAGCAGATTATCTAAAACCTGAATAAAAACAACTTAGCTGTATAGAAGGCTTTGTCTTTATAAAATATCGAAGGTCACTTACCTTAAACAGAAAAAAGGCATCACATAAATAAAAATGATAATATCATCTTTATATTCTTATATTCCAAGTAACTAAAAAGTAATATACGACAATAGACTAAGTTGGTTTTATAGTTGATGTTGAGAAGCAAATTAACGTTCACATGTTTGTATCGTTTAGAATGTTGTGCGGTTGTGATATATGTCACTTTAAATCTAAAACTGGAAACGTATTCTTCTACCAGTTATGATATATCGTAGGGTTCCGATTGGTCGAGATGGCCATATCCACCAATCAGAAGCCTACGGTATATCATAAATTGTCCGAGAATACGGTCCCTGCCACCGATACAGTGAAGTAGTAAATTGACTGGGGGAAGCCACAGTGATCTAACAGCTAAATCACACGAACCGTTAAATGGTAAGCTTTCTCATGTGGTCCGTATACATATAATGATGTACCGGGCCTGTAGCTGTGAGACTAGTGTTACAAACTCATTAGTTGTGGTACATTATTATTAGTGTGCAAAGTGTCGGCTGCTGATTTCATATATTTATGATGATTATTGTCAGATGGCTCTATAAGGATGGTACAGTATGGCACCGCATGGGTATATACCCGGAAACACTCGTATGTTAATTAAATTCAGAATATACATGTACATCGACATGGAGTAAATGTATTACAATAACTGATAAAGTCATATGAACGTTTACATAGGCCTACGCTGTCCGTAAACGTATCCATCTCGTCAGCGATACTAGCGATCACTTCAGCGATACCTAGTAGTCACATCCACGCACACGTACGTCGTACGTAAACGAGTCCATCTCGTCAGCGATACCTAATGAAGTCACAGTCACGTACGCCGTATCCATCTCGTCAGCGATACCTGAGGAAGTGATCGTTTTTGTGATCTGTATAATTCACGATCGCTACATATAGCGACAGTGAATACTACGAAAAACTTACGAAAACGGATTACAGGAGCTTATATGTCAACATATCTTCCCCCGCAAAAATGAAATGAAATGAATCGGGCTTTAGGCCACCTTTGTGCACATATAGGCTAAACTGGGCCAGGAGAACCTCCTGAGGATGGTGAGATCATTGAGATGATACTGTCCTCCAGACACAGGATTCGAAATTCAAGCCCTGGCGGTCTGAGGCCGAACACGCTACCTCTCGGTCACGGAGGCTCCCCACAATATTGACTTTCACACGTGGATGGGGAAGAAACATTTTTTGTTTCTTTCAAACCGCCGAGACCGGGAACCGAACCCCGAACTCTGGCGTGAAAGGCAGCGGTGCTAACCACTACCCTAGGGCCCCCGCCTATCTTCCCCCGCAAGGCTCACTCCTCGGCTCCCGAGGTCACAGACCTCGGTCTGCGACCTCGGGTGCAGCGAGCCTTGCTCTCGGGAAGATGTAGTAGTTTTATACTTCTTGACAGGGGCCCCGATGGTAAACGCTGCCGTCTGTCACGCCAAAGCTCGCACCTGCTATTCAGGTTTAAAATAAACAAAATGGTTCTTCCTTGCTCGCTCGTAAAGATTCAGTAGCGTGGAGAGCCTCCGTGATCAACTCAACCGCAGACCGCCAGGGCTCGAATTTCGATTTTTGTGTCAGGAGGGCAGTGTCATGTGATTCATCTCACCATTTTCAGGAGGTTCTCCTGGCCTAGTTTTGACCCCATCCATTATTTCATTCATCTTAACACTGCAAATGCTAATCGTCCATTTTACTTTGACTACTAAACGTTAAAACGTTCACGCATACATCACTAAGTACCATACTGCTCTGCAAAGACAAGATGCAGTATCTGATTAGCACTTGAAAAGTAAGCAGATACTGCCTTTTGGATATGCAAGGCAGTATACGGCAATGACTAGATATCCAACAAACACGAGACGATGAACCAATGTTGGTTTAATGTTGACCCATCGTCTACGACGCTGGCCCAACATCAAACCAACACTGGTACAACGTCTCGTGATTGCTGGATATCACCATCTACATCACCAGTATTGTCAGCCAACACGTCAGCTCAACAAGCCTCTTTTTTCTGGACATCACAGATTGTGTGAATGAGGAGAAGCAGATTAACCCTTTAACCGCCGGTGTCGCATATATTCGGGTTTTCATTTTTTTTTAGCACATTCGGTACAACATTTTAAATATGTTAATGATAAAATGTGACATCAACCAGCAAGATTTAAAAAGAGTTAACCTCCATTTTGTCAAATCTGAATAATTTTCACTCACTTGAAGTTGTGGATCGCGTCAGCGAGACACAACTACAAGTGGGTGAAAATTCAAATTGAATGATTTGGCGGTTAAAGGGTTGACTAAGTGACAAGCACAATCACTCTCTTCTCACTGAATGTTGCATGCAGTATTCAGATGAATGTGTGGCCATTAGACCATAAGTTTAGGCTACCTTCTCGAATTTAAGCTCCGCATGCCATGTTTTAAATAAGAATTATTGAATAAAATAACTTGTGTATAAAAATTAATAAGGTAATTTTTAAATTAACATCTCAAAGTGAATGAAAATGAAAGGAAATACGTGAGGGTTCAATAATTTATCAAGAACATATGATTTATAATAACCCTTTCACCGCGACTATAATCATTTTATTCTATTTTATTACAAGGCTACATCACAGTTATTAGGAATGAAATGAGTTTAAACAGCAAGATTTGCAATTTTTAGTTTCAAAGTATACACATATGAGAAATTTTCAGACACTTAAAGTTGTGGGTCGCGGCAGCGAGACACAACTTTAGGTGGGTGAAAATTTAAATAAGATAACTTAGAAGGCAAAGGGTTAGAGAAAAACACACGTTAAAAATGTTGAATTTCGTGTTGTTGAATTTCGTGTTGCAGAGTAAACAATTAGACGAGCATTTAAATAATTATTAATATAATTGTACGTGTGTTTCCATCACTAGTACATCCATCATAATAAGTATGTAGTGTACTCACGAGCACATAAAAACAAGCACATATCGCTAGCCCTAATTCAACTAGGATCACCTGTATTAATAGCTTGATATTTAACGACCATCGCATTACCGGCAGACAAGGTGCTCCCACCCGATAAATAAATTGATGGACTGTTTGTGTAAATTCAATGCTATAGTGGATTCAAAAATTCCCACTGGACATGACCTAGGGGAATATCCCGCGCAGAAAAAATACTGACTATCAAAGCCCAGAGCTCAAGCAAAGCACAATGTTTAGACAACGCTGTCTAAATGCTGGAGATGAGGGCCCAACATTCCGTGGATCAGTGTATATGTTCGTAGCAGTGACATGATGTTGACCCAATGTTGATTTATTGTTGGACCAGCGTCTGCGACGCTGGCCCAACAATAAACCAATATTGGGTGAACGTCTAGTGTTTTGTAGATTGTGACTTGAAAGATGAGAGTCCCCCCCCCCCCCTCCGTTCAGACAGAAGGAGAAATGGGGTTTGACTATAAATAGCCGCCTGGCATAGCTTTGTCAGGGGGGTGCCCCCTAGCATTACGTCACTCACTCACCAGGTGGGAATCCCTTCAAAGTGGCACGGGGAGCGGCTGTTATTTTGATAAGGGGTCTCACGCGGGGAGGATCACTAGCTCAATCCATGCTCCCCGAGTCTGCTGCTTCCAAAGTGCGAGCTATTAGATACATTCTGTACATTAGCTAAACGGTATGTAATACTCAGATAAACAGATGGCAAAACACACGTATGTACACGGGAAAAAAAAAGAAAAGAAAAAAGACTGCAAAGTAATGTTCTGAGTTCGAATAAACAAATATTACATTCCGTACGATGCTATTTTTACCACAACCACGAGTAGGTCACCATAACCACCATACACTCAAAACCATTTGAAACATTGCAGTTTACTCATGGATGTCAAATATAAGGATCCTGGTTTGAATATGAAAAATAATTGACACACACAAAAATAACCCGCCGCCATTATTAACCTTGTAAAATTAACGGTGTGAAATAAATCACGATAAAACGGTCTTTTTGTGCGATAAACCGGCCATTTTTAGCCTGTTATATTGAACTGGTTATTAGCAACATGCAGAACATGAGCAGAATACAGGAAAAACTTGCCCAGTTTTCGTGCCCACGAGGAAATATTAACGCCGTCGATGCTGACGCAGTTAAATGATAATACATTATTTATCCAGATATGGATTTTGCCGCTGTTGGTAATTTAACAGTTGGTAAATTAGGCCTAACGATTTGATCTGGACCTTTGGTAATAAACTTTGTACATACTCGCCGTATCCCCTTACTATGTGACCAGAGCGGCATGCTACCCCTGTAGCCTACTGGGACCACTTAACATTCATTCATTCATTAGTATTTGACACAAGGATTACATAATAGGGACCTATACTTATTGGTAAACACGCCGCTGGTTACTATATGCATATAGGACCTATACAAAAGTAGATGATGCGTATGTGGACCAGGTGGGTTGTGATATGATAATTAACATATAGATAGATTCCTCCGATGGGCTATGTACATTTACGTATATAAATACATCTATGACGACTAAGTGAGAAATTAGCTTTTTTCAATAAAGCCTCCGTCAACATGGGACATGACGCAATGAAGTAGAGAGGGACATGGCGCAATGGTTAGAGCGTTGCGCTTTGCCGTTGTCGCTGTAGCCTTTGCCGGTCTCGAACTCCGCTTGGTGCAGGATTTTCAGAGAAATATCATGTTTCTCCCCTCTCAATCTTGAGACATTGTTTCGATGTTGTGTCCTTGGGCAAGGTACTTCACCATCAAATCCTTCACTTGACTCAGAATGCAAATGGGTATTTGGTAGGACAGAGATGGCAATGTCTACGATATAAGTTCAATGCGCCGAAATGGCTCCAGGACTGCATGCTTTTCGTGGAGTTGAAATGATCCCCCAGTTGGCCACCATTCGTCCGGCCAGACCCCTGGATTATATCAGCCCTGCACATTTTACTTAAACATTGTACCGTTATGTTGCAGGCCTATTTGCAAACAGTACGACATTTTCGTTAGCAATCCGCTATAGATATAATCGTAGCTCCATCTGGTGATTGAAAAACTGGACACAACAGTAAACATAAGTTTAGTTAAAGTACATTCCCTAATATAATAACATAGCCGCGACTGCAACATCAATAATAATTCACAAATTAACTGAAAGTTAGTCCAGAGCTCTGCAAGCGGCTTCTATCAGAGGTCTTTCCAATTTTTCACAAACGTCACTTCATAAAATGGGAATAAAATCTAAACTTGCGTGGCACAGTTTTTAGCGCGTGCTTGTGTTATTAGGAGTTACAGAAATCCGAGGCGCGTGGTTTTGTTAGCTTAGAGCCTATTTGTGAGGTCGGTCTACGCACGCGCATTGGCCTATGTGGCCACTTTTCCACAAACAGTGGGACCGCGGAGGTGGACCCTGTTTATCAACGCCCTCTAATTGACACGTACTCCGCGGGACGGAGCTGCTGTAGCACGTGCAGTTTCCATGACGACGTGATGGTTTCCATGGTAAACTTCACGTCCTTGGCGTGCCGGAAAACTGATATTTGTCAGTTGGTGGTGCCGGCGGGCATGGTCCAGTGGTCAAACATGCCATGCCGGGCCACGTGAGCATCCCGTATGAACCAGCAAACACGAGAGACGGATCCGATGTTGGATCAATGATGGGCCAGCGTCGCAGACGCTGGCCCAACATTGAACCAACGTCGGATCCGCCTCTCGTTTGCTGGGAACAATTGTACCAGATTTCTTGCTCTTCATTCCCAACATGCTCAACGCAATTCACTGTAAAAATATCTTAACGAGATTACGGTCCTGGGCCCGTATTCTCGAGCAACTTTCGATATAACGTAGGCTTCGGATTGGTCGAGATGTCGTACAATACGCGCCCTGGAAAAGTTCGTCGGAACACGAAATCAAGAATGTGTTAACACGGTACCAGTTAGTCAGTTTGGATTTTATATCTGCGACGTTTGTCAACTTAAGTGCGAGATCTATATTTTATTTTGATGGTCCACCTAGCTTGTATGGTTTGGAGATATGTAGTTAAACAGAAGCAAAATATATCTGCTTTGAAATTGCTCGTTCCCAAAGGTTGATCAGTTCATTGTCTCACAATACTGAACATATGTAACTGATTTTTGGCTTATATGGGTATCGGAATATCATGAAACAAATACCCAATTGGTATCAAAAATGAATAAGAATTTGTTTCTTATGCATTTCTGGTGGCATTTAATGGTATTTACAGCAGACTACCCGCAACAGTTAAATATTACCACCACGAAAATTTTGTGATATGATGACAATAAGGTGTAGTAACTATACATCACACCGACATATTTTATAAAGGGTCAGGTTTGAAAACAATGGAATAAAGTTTTGTGAATTAATGACATTTACAAGTCTAGACAGAAGTAGTAGTAGTAAATCTTTGCTTTACGTCACTTTTCGGCACAAAAAGTCTTTTAAGTGACATTGTAATACGATAAAAACGTTGTAGTCAATTGATGAGATGAATGATGTACAGATGATGATGTGAGGGTGGGGGTGATAGGGCATGGTGGGTTATTGAGAGCGTTTTCCTTCGCTCGCCCGATAAGGGGTTCTGGGTATGTCTAGGGGATATATCCCCAGCATGCCCAGACGGCCGGAGACTTGAGTTTTCCCTGTGCAATTTAATGCTGAAACTCTTTGGCATTTTGCGCAGCTCCGCTATCCTCGGGTCGGATAGTCCCCAGCGTAGCAATAGGAAGGATAACTCCCTCTGGGTAACTCCATTCATCCCACGTGAGAGACCTAATGTCAAACACACTATTGCCGGTTATTTAAGGCTACCACGGCCTACATCAGCGCCAGCACTGATGCGGGTGCTGCATTGGCTCCTCTGTTGAGCGGAGGAACCAGGGGACGCCACTGGCAATCCGCCCGAAGATTATGGCCAGATACGAGGAGGCTGCAGCTGCCCTTGGATGATTGCTGTAGACTAGTGCTTCCATACAATGCCGTACACAACGTCCAATAGACGGAACAGATCCCTAATGACCCTCCCCAAATGGGGGCGAAAAGTACTACTACTAGCAATCATCCCAGTACCCCAGTCTGGACAGAAGGACGGACAGAGAGACAGACGGACGGACACGAGGAGTCCTGAAAACGGTGAAAAAGAATTAAACTAACTGATGATTAACAATTCAAATGCTTGAAAATCCATAAAGGAAACATGTTTGTTGTTGAGTGAGTACATCATGCGAGCTGAGGTTCATTTGGATTTCAAATTCCCATAATCTCTTCTATTGAGTTTTCGGAGTTGAACCCAGAGAAAGTGAAACGTTGACCCGATCTTGATCTATAATGTTGGCCCATCGTCTGCGACGCTGACACGGCAGTCAAACAACATCAGGTGAACGTCTGGTGTTTGAGGGGGAGGGGATAATTTCTGAATCACGGAGGCGGAAAGATAATGCCAAACGGAGACCCAAGACGTCCTGGAAGCTTTTCATGACACACGGGGGCGCTGTACACCGGAAGTCATGTGACAAAACACGTGAAAATGGCAGACAAGGAATGCCTGAACAGATTAGGACGAATTCACAACGAGCTCTATCCTTCATAAAGGCCACATGATGGATGGAATGAGATGAGCGATTTGCCCCATCAGCTTCTTTTACGTCATTCTCTTTCATTACCACACCGCTCGACTGAGCCAAAAGACAGTAACTGTTCACTTTTCAAGTGGGTAGTTATTCCTTCATTGGGTTTCCAGCAAACACAAAACATTTGTATAACATTTGTACAATGTTGGACCAACGTCGAAGACGTTGGGCCGACGTTGTATAAATGCTATACAAATGTTCTGTGTTTGCTGGGTTAACATTTTGTGTTTACTAGGGCCGCACAATGACAAAAACATCCTGCCGGCATTTTCCCAGCGTTGGCCAGGTCAACACTGAGTGAGAGGGTCGCTAGCTGTGAAATGTTATTCGTTATTTAGCCCGTGCAAGAAGACACGTCCTGAAAAAAGCTTGATCTATAATTAAATAAAAATAACTTGTTGCGGATGATTTAGCAAAGGGAATTTTAACGATAAATCTTCATTATCAGAACAAAATATCAAAACGTGATTTTCCAAGAATGGAGGTGGAAGTGTATTTATTTTTTGTTATTTTGAATAATCTTCTATCCCTTGAAAACCTCCAGCCAAAAATTTGGTCGACATTATTTTTTTCAGATAGCTTGCGGATTCGTCTCCTGCTCTGTTTTTCAGATTTCAAAGAAACAAAATGTTTCTTCTTCGTTCCCTTGTAAAGATTCAGTATGGTGGGTAACCTCACTTATCTCGCCATCCTCAGGAGGTTCCACTGGCCCAGTTTAGCCTGTATGTACACAAAGGTGGTCTAAATCCCCGTGTTTTAATTAATTAATTCATTCATTCATTCACTATGATTGTACTATTTTAATATTATGATATATATGTAGCTCTTACTGTATCAATCCTCACACGTAGACAATCGAGAAACATTTAAATAGCAAAATACTATGCCTGAATAAAGTATGGGATATGGTTGATTATCTCAGCGTACATATCCTGTGAAAATGGCGTTCACCCCAGTTACCTCATTCAGTACTGAAACTTAGGCTACTTCGGGTCTCCCATCAATACAATCAAACCGTAACCCATCGATTCATGAGAAAAAACACTGTGTCAACAATGGTCAATGCAGGATTGTATGTATAATATCTTAAATAGTAAGTACCAGAACCTAAAGAGTGAAATTATTATAAATAAAAAACAATTAGATCCGCTGAATCTCTTTTTGACCAATATAATTATATCCGGCGAAGTGCAAATGTGACCGCGCTACGCGTCACCAGAACATTAATTTTGACCAGCAGTGTAACTCGCATCAAAAAGAAACCTGATCGCAGGGTCAGCTCAGCCCATAAATTAGGCTGCCTAATTTTGTCCGTGTCTGTATAATGGTGAGGCAGGGAAAAGGATAATTTTGACCGTGAGTGAATGATTGGACCACAGAGCATGCCCTGCCGAAAGCAAAACAAATTATGACCTAAATAATCTTTCTACACTACTTTTTCTAAGCCACTTTAATTTACTGACCGCTTGCGTAGTAGTCTATTAAAGAAAACGGTAAATAAAAAAATGTTGGTATATTTATTTTACCTAGAAATATTATAATATCATGATTTCTTATGTTTTTCAGGGGCGCGAAGGGTGCGAGGGCAGGCAGTGTGTTTTGGGGCGTGAAAGGTGCGAGGGCGGGCAGTGGGATACAATGCTGATGATTAGCGGCACAATTACCAGGTATTATCATAATGCACCGGTCATCCGGCCCCGCTTTTTGTCTAATCTCTCCCCTCATCAGCTGCAAAAACAAAACACCCTTTAACCTCCTGTACTACGATAACTTGATTTAAAAATATAAACCTGTACATCAAAAAAGTGTTGTGTGAATCTGCGAAGCTCGTAATATTATAATTTCTCTACTCATAATTACAACTTCAACAGACACTAATCCTGCTAATATAATCGATCAATATAATAGGTAAACCTAATAGTAAGTTGTACAGAGATCCTAGTTTTTATCCTGAATCCTTCATTTTGTTTGTTCATTACCAATACCCCTTTAACCGCCAAATTATTCAATTTGAATAGATTGATGTCACGTTTTTCTCTATAACATTTTTAAAAGCTGGTATTTAATATGCTATAATAAAACAAAAAAGGTGAAAAACGAATATAATCGGGACCGGTGGTTAAAGGGTTGAATCAGCTAAATATCGTACCTTGCATATAAATACCCGTGACTTTATAAGACAAACAAATAACGCCGAACATTCGCTGATTACTAAACATTCTTCGTTCAAGCTGACGTAAATATTAATTATCAGGGGTAAAGTCGATCTCTATGTATTGTCCCAAATATAGTTATAATCAAGAAGAATTTATGTATGTTTAACAGATGTAATTTTCCAAGTCAAATTTCCCAATTTGTGTCCAGACAGTTTTCATTTTGCATCTTCTCCCTCCAGAATCAATGGTTCCCCTGACAAAAAAACTTGGTCCGTGAAATCATTTTCAATTCATACTGTGGTGCAAATGGAAAGAGCAGTAATTGATTAGTTGAAAAGTAAGCAGTTACTGCTATTTGCCTTTGCACGGCAGTATATTACATCAGAAAACATGACAACTCTATTCAATAAGTTACATTCAGCGCCACTTCTTTTTCATGGATCTAGATAAGGACTAATTTGGCGACTGCTGAATTTATTTATCATAATTTTCCGAAGTCACACATTTTTTGTATGGCTATTGTCAGACATCACATGATGTAACTCCATTACCGTATACACTGTAAAAATACAGCCAACGTAGAAAATACAAATATAACGGAACGTCATCAATACATAATAATTAATTCCATGCTAATAATGTCAAACTGCAGCGTTGGCAACGTTACACACAAATGTAAAAATATTAAAATAAATGAATGAATGAATGAATAAATGAATGAATGAATGAATGAATGAATGAATGAATGAATGAATGAATGAATGAATGAATAAATAAATGAATGAATGAATGAATGAATGAATGAATGAATGAATGAATAAATGAATGAATGAATGAATGAATGAATGAATGAATGAATGAATGAATGAATGAATGAATGAATGAATGAATGAATGAATGAATGAATGAATGAATGAAGCTTTACTTCAATGTGTGCACATACAGGCTAATCCGATCCAGGAGAACCTCCTGAGGATAAATATGAGATGAATCAGGTGACACTGCCTCCTTCGACACACACCTAATTTGAAATTCGAGCCCTGGCCGTCTGAGGCCAAACACACCACTTCTCGGTCACATAGGTTCCCCACAAAACCCAATCTTTAGGAACACTTGGACAAACCCGCGAGCAGAAGCGTCACAAGCAGCAGTTGAAATATTAGGATCACCCCATAGTCAACATTGAGGCAACTTTCAGCCGGCGTATGCCATGTTTCCTGGGCGAGAATGCCTTCACCCGTGAAGCTGTAGCCATTGTTACATTGTGATAAGCCGTCTGGGTCATTAGCACATCTGACACATCATAAATCAGGGAGAAGTCCAGGACAAAGCCAAAGGCCATGTCTACAGTCCACAGCACGACACGGCACAAAATGACACTCAAGACAAACGTCTTCCAAAGGGCATCTCTTTTATTTTGTCACCTGTTTAGGTTAGTGAAGTGAATCATTGCCTTCAATAACGTATTTAAGTATAACATTTCTGATTAAGTTTTTTATCTGCTTTGTAATGCGCTCCGAGTCGAATATTGTGGCTGCATATTTTTTTCTGTCACATGTTTTACGGTGTCATGGCATGTTCATAAGGCAATTTTATTTGGTAAGATTATTTAGGCCGAGACATTATTTATCAGTGAGCTGTGAATACAGTAAACAATATTACCCGATTTTGACATAATACCCTTGATCGCCATCGTCATCTTCTTGTGGAGTTTATTTAATTACAATATTTAATTTACAGTATGTTCAATCAATCAATCAATCAATCAATCAATCAATCAATCAATTAATCAATCAATCAATCAATCAATCAATCAATCAATCAATCAATCAATCAATCAATCAATCAATCAATCGATCGATCGATCGATCGATCGATCGATTAATCAATCAATCAATCAATCAATCAATCAATCAATCAATCAATCAATCAATCAATCAATCAATCAATCAATCAATCAATCAATCAATCAATCAATCAATTAATCAATTAATCAATCAATCAATATTTCCCCCCAAGTACATCATTACTCGCATGTGTTTCACCCTTATTTGTTTACAAGTATACAAAATACGTTTTCTTCGGTCTCCATTTTTGTTCGCGCGAAATTCGTGAGAAAACGTCCCCGGTTAAAATATCATCCATCACACATTGTAGCCATCTATGTGTGTTCCACGGATAAAGGCGATTCCGAAAAAGCAATTAGACATAAATAATGCAGATGGTCACATTTCACACATGGTGTCTAGATTGGCAATCTTCGAATCATTTCAATGAAAACTAAGAAAATGTTGTTTCAGTTGAAAGTTTCACATTTCCAGCCCCATTTATCGCCCATAGAAGAAGTGTAAAAATCGGGGATTGAAATTAGTATGGATATTACACAGCTAAAAACTCATATGACCTCCAATCTTCTACAAAATTACAAGCCGACCAGGTGAAATCCGGTGTTCCCATAATTGACGTCATTACAGTGCATTAGGAAGCAGGCGCACATAGTGGCACACCATTTGCCTTCTGTATGGCAGCTAGACATCCAGAAGTTCACCACTTAAAAGCCATCAATCCGGGCTTGAGCAAATGCATTTTCAAGTGCTACTAATTTAGTAGGCCCTGCATATAGTGTATGCTATATGAAGGGTAGATAAAGACATTAAATATATATATATTTGACATCTATTTAACATATAGTGGACCTGTAATGTAGGCTTATAACAGCCAATGTCGTCATTGAGTGGACGTGGAACATATAGCTGACATCCATTAAACATAGAATAGTGAGTATTATTTAAGTACTCATTAACTTTGAAGACCCGTGTTAAACTGTTAAAGATCAGATTACTCGACCGGTTCAAAAAGTAGTGGACGGAGATTATTTTTGACGTCATGAGTTGTGTTCATGCCTGGTTGGTTATGATGCATTACATTATATATGCATACATATTATGTACACGTAGCTGTTGTTGAACACTTAAAATTTTGAAATACTGACAAATCTCAATGGGAAACTCCGGTCCAACGCTACTCGAATGCAGAGACAGTAATACAGATGCCGGCCAGTAAACAAGAAAAGTTGACCCGAACCTTCTGCTATGTTTGGCCAGAGTCAATAGTGGGCGGATTTTGTATTTGCTGTTATGGTCCGCACATCCCAAAGAAAAAATGTACGTTCTCAGTTTTCATTTTTGATAACAAATGTCTGGGCCTTATTCAGCATGACCAATAAACATCATGCTTATGTCATGCGTTTACAGTAAGTTGGCACACACATCTAAAAAACATATACCGATGTTGTGGCAATTTCATCTGTTATTGCTTGATACAAGCGTTGGTTAAGAACTCTAACAATGGCTAATACGTTGGTTGAGCTTTTAGAGAGCACTGGACCAACGTGTGCTGATTTATGGGTTTGCCTGCAGCCATCCGTTGGAAATATTGTGGAGCATAATATAATATACTGGGCAATGTAGTGGTCAGCTCTACTCCGCATATTGTGTTAGTAAGATTGGCTCTATTACATTTATAGTACTGCTCCAGTGATGTCTGATCCCACGGCCATCTGGATCTGAAACGGAATAAGACAACCCACTCATCTCCCAGACTATTCACAACCCCCAACAACATGTTCATATATAGGCTATACTGCGTCTGAGCAGTATTTTAACATCTTTAGTGACGTAGTGACCCATCAATACTGATACTGTAACACGTTTGTTAAACATCGACATTTAGATATTCCTATATATAATAAGGTAGGTTTCTAATAATCATCATTTGTTGACAATTAAAATGTTAGAAACAATTTTAGATGTTATCAATTAGACATGGAAATCGGTAAGGATTTCAGTATGGTATACAAGGTATAGGGAAAGGTTTCACATTGAAGTAACGGATATAATGGGTAAAACATTTTGGTGGAAAAATTGAACAAAGAAAAAGATATCCAGGTGCCGCGAAGTACTATTGAATAATATTTGGTTAACAAATAGGCCATCACAGATGTGAATAGCTTTAAGCGCCAAAAACACTTCATTTATTGTATTTTGAGTACATTTGTGTACATTTGTATTAGAACAATAATTTTTCAATAACAATCGCGCTCACGAAAAGTATTAGTAGTAAATTATTGCTTTACGTCTATTTTCAGCACGAATGATCATTCAAGTGACATTGTAATACGATAAAAACTTCGTAGTCGATTGATGAGATGAATGATGTACAGATAATGATGTGGGGGTGGGGGAGATAGGGCATGGTGGGTTATTAAGCTTGCCCGATAAGGGATTCTGGGCATGTCAAGGGTATCTACCTCCAGACATCGCGCTCACAAGAAAAAGCCATGTAAGTCTAAGCGGCGGCAATTTTGCATCTGATTCGTGGCATTTTCGCACTCATCCGGGGAGTTTGAATGGTGAACACATCAGCCAAGTTACAGAACAAAAGTTGAAATAAAAATACCCGCTCACAAGACAAAAAAAAGATAGACAGACGGATCGAAATACAGACGGACATGCGTCATGGACACGACAATAGCCTTCAGCCAAATTGACAGAGGGCTAAAAACTAATTCCAAAATATACCGAATATCATTGCAGACTATTTACAGCTACAAGAAAATGCACTTTTAAGAAGAACAGTTTATACGCAATTTAGGAACAATACATATGATACACGCATAAAACTGGGACGTTTGCAACAATATCATGAATATAGAAGACAGACAGACAAGAGAACGCACTGATGAATCCCATAAACATCCCAAAAAAACACGAGACGTTGAACCGAAGCTGATTTAATGTTGGGCCAGCGTCGTAGACGGTGTACCAACATTATATCAGCTTTGGTTCAACGTCTCTTGGTTTGTTCTGCCGCATGACGCCAGTGGTTTTATTTATTTATCACGTAAACGGACTTTAAGGTGTTATGGTGACAGGGAACTATTCCGTTAACAGACATAGAACTGGCAGCTTTTCAACCTTCACGACTGCGCAGTTGTCGTTTCCGGAATCCCGACACAGTCACGTGATGTGTGCTGATCAGCGGACGTCATCGATCAACAAGTTGTAATCAGGCTCGTCTCCAGCCAGTAAGACACGAAATACCCATTAACGGTCAACTCTGGGTTCCCCAAATGTACCCCTCAAAATAGACACTGATCTAAAACTGTTCAACTGTCCTAGCGACCATTTAGCACATTAGGTACCACATTTTAAATATGTTAAAGATAAAATGTGACATCAACTAGCAAGAATTGAAGAGAGTTGACCTCAATTTTGTCAAATTTGAATAATTTCCACTCACTTGAAGTTGACGCGATCCACAACTTCAAGTGGGTGAAAATTCAAATTAAATAATTTGGCGGTAAAAGAGTTAAGCTCCGTCAACGGTTTCAGCAACCTTCAACATTGACAACGATCACGTAGTTACTACTTCCCAATCTAGTCAGATGGTTTCAGTAATTTCTAACATTATTTTGGACGATCTACCAGTACATTTCTAAAACTTTTCAGATGGTTTTCAGTTCGCCATTACCTTAAATCACAAAATCACACAGTTACAATTTCCTAACCTCTTCAGATGGTCTAGTAACTGACATCCAACATTACCCCGAAAGATCACTCAGGTAGTATTTCCTAATCCTGATACCCTGATTCTTTTAGTCATTTTTTCATTTCAAACATGTATACCATTTTGTCATGTACCTTACATCATACTCCATAGATTGACCATGGGAAATGTACCGTGTAATATTATGGCACGGTTGCACACACATTTCTTGCTACAAATTTTCAATCTGTAGATGGTTGCTATGGCAATGGAACCTCCCATAACTCAAAAATAACAAGCTATAGTAAAGTAAGCGATATTTGAGTAAATGTTCAACAGTATGACAATATGACAAGTATTCAGCATTATATCATCTATATAATATAGGTTCTTTAAGAGGAACCCTTCAGTACTATTACCATACAAACCCAGGAAAACCCTTGCAGGGTTCTCCTGGGGTTGCATGGTATTAGTACTAAAGGGTTCCTTCTAAAGAACCAATATTGTTTAGAGTGATATATATCTAAAATGTGGTTAAATTGATAAATAAATTGGTAAGTTGGAGATTTCTATATATGAACACAAATTAGCAATAAGCTTTTTATGAGGAAGAAATGAATGGGGTTTGAGGCCACTTTGTGCACATATAGGCTAAACTGGGCCAAGAGAACCTCCTGAGGATATTGAGATGAATGAGATGACATTGTCGTCCAGAGACAGACTTCGAAATTCGAGCCCTGGCGGTTTGAGGCCGGCACGCTACCTCTCGGTCACGGAGGCTCCCCACAATATCGAATCTTTACGGGTGAGCAGGAAAGAAGCATTGTCCCTCTTGCTTGAACGCCAGAGTGGGGTTCGAACTCGTGATCTCCGACTTGTCAAGCAGGCAGCTTTAACCAATGCACCAGGGCCCCCGCTTTTCATGAGAAACAATACTCAATCTTGTGTGGCTCGCGGCTGGGTGGAATCACTTCAAAATGATAATCAGCATCCTTTTGGCCAGAGCTGCATGCCAATAAATAACGGATCAGATCGATTGTGATCGATTGACAATACCGCCGGAAAGCCCGCGCAGTTTACCTCTAATTGCAGCAAAGTATTTGATGTGTAGAGCACGTATGCGCTACCTTACAAATCGTGTGCCTCCGGGGGCATTCGATTTGTAAGGTAGCGCATACGTATGGGACGCATTTGGGGTTTTCTGCATTCGTAACAGCCGGTCGTATTGACGCCTGTCCGCAGACAAGGACACTGTCCCCATTAGTACCCCCTAGTATTACCACTTCTGGATCATTAAGAGTCCCGGGGCAAGGTCGTCATCAAAACGAGAAACAGGACACCTCCAAACGGCGCGGTGTCACTTGTGATGCGGGGTGGGGGCGCTCGCTGGAACCGGTGCGGTAAACTGGGGTTCAAGGCCGCGGGGCTGGGTATAATTGTTATTGATTTGGGCGGATCCTTTGATGCCCCACTTGAGGCGGTACTTGGACAGAGCCTGACAGCTTGGGGGCGTCCGCTCTGTCCGGAACGATCCGTATTCTGGGGTCCATATCCACGGCTGCTGTGGTGGACAAGGCGCCGTGTTCGCGTGTCTATGCTTATTGCGCAGTGCCAGAGGCGTGAATAAATACTAAAGCGGAAATCTATTGAATTGCATTAACAAATGCGGTCAATAATAATGGAGTTAAGGGCTTATGTCCGGAATCTTACTTATATCACAATTTGAGCGCATCTGATAGTTACAACTTGTTGATGTATATTTTATATTTGTAGAGGCCAAAGGCTGACTTTGTGATTACACTCAACAAAACAATACAACCAAGGTAATTCATTATACCGCATATACAATTATTTATGTATATGATTATTGTTTTTGAAATTTGTGCCTCGTTTTAATATTTATACTATGTAAAAATTATTTGATTGATTGATTGATTGATTGATTGATTGAT
This sequence comes from Flabesymbios commensalis, assembly GCA_964017125.1. Taxonomy (NCBI): domain Eukaryota; kingdom Metazoa; phylum Annelida; class Polychaeta; order Terebellida; family Flabelligeridae; genus Flabesymbios; species Flabesymbios commensalis. Next base: position 76,587,576 of record OZ024903.1, read on the forward strand.
TGATTGATTGATTGATTGATTGATTGATTGATTGATTGATTGATTGATTGATTACCTGGTTACCTGGTGAGGTGCGTTACCACATAGGCCATACTCCGATAACCATTATGAATTTATATGACAAGTAGGCCTACTGCTAATACACATACACGTAACTAAAACTAAGTCAATATCTCGCACACATGTCACCTGTGAAAAAGTCACGTTTCTTTGTAATAATATTAAACTCTCCTTCTGTGAAGAAGCTGAAAACCTCTCAACGTGCTCCTCGCCCGTAGACCTCTCCGCCGAGAACAAGATAATTCAAGGCGCAGAAAAAGACATTCCTCGTCCTGGGGCAAACACTTTGAACCAAACCTCTACTGAACCAGTATATACATGATATAGTATGTGGTCAGTAAATATAAATTACAGAACAAAAATACGAATAGATCCGGATATATCACGTGATTGGCCATACATGTCACGCGGGCTACCAGGTCACAGCAGACATGGGGACCTAGGGACGTAATATTAACCATGTTAACACGAGTCCGCGGGCAAACCTAGTCCCGTAAAGGTGAGTGAGTCTCAGAAGGACTGATCCAGATTACAGATCCCACTTCACAGAGAATACTGGGCTCCCCTGATACAAAGTCTAGCCAGCGACGTCTCCAGTTTGCCGGGTAACCACCCAGAAAAACTCGGTCGTCATATTCAGATGTACTTCAGCCACATTAAGCTTTAAAAGGCTCGCGGAAGCGAGGCTGTATAGATGGGAACATGTGTGCCAGCCAATCACAGCGCCGATCGTCATGATCATAACGGTCATATTATTTTGTGGGACTGTGGGTTCGGCAATTGGCTTCGTTTCCTCATATGGCGGCGGTATTGGTGACAGTTCTTTGATGCTGTGCAGACCCAGCAACGCGTGACTTTGATCCAATGCTGGATCAATAATGGGCCAGCGTCGAAGACGCTGGCCCATTATTGATCCAGCATTGGATCAACGTCTCGTGTTTTCTGGGAACGCGGTCTAATCTGGTTGTAGTGTCACCTCACTGGTGACCCCCTGAGACCCCTGGCGACGGAGAGGTAATGATGAATCTCCAGATATGAGGATCTGAAGAATTCAGCAGAAACTCCTACATCCAACAAACGATGGCGAAACGTTGGTTCAATGATTTGACAACATGTCAGACGCTCGCACAGCACTGACCCAATGCTGTGTAATGGTTGATGAGGATCCTGCACATTTCAACCCCAAAAATGTACTTTGATATCGGTGCTTGGTTAGTACGGTAGAATTATATACTAGACTATCAGCACAGTTAGATCTACTAAGCAGAGCAGGCAAACTTGTACCACCAAGAAAATTGGAGGAAAGACAAACATTGTGCTTAAGATCGCGCTGCAAAGGAGAAAAAAACACAAAAGCACTAGACAAGGTATCAGAAAGTCATAAACATAGCAAACGCATGATTGCTGGCCCATTTGATAACACCTGTGGGGACATTGGTAATTATCACGCCATGTATAGGATAACTAACCTAATTACTGAGCCGCGAATAATGTGATCAGTAAGCATGGTAAGGGAATACAGTGAGGTCACTGCAGTAGAATGGTACTTTAACAACCTGCATATCATACTGAATGGCAGGCAGGCAGGCAGGCAGGCAGGCAGGCAGGCAGGCAGGCAGGCAGGCAGGCAGGCAGGCAGGCAGGCAGGCAGGCAGGCAGGCAGGCAGGCAGGCAGGCATAATAATATTATTACAAGCACCATTTTGTTGATTTTGCATGCTGTAACCAATCATCTGGTAGATAGTGTAAACCAGCCATCACACGACACAGCAGATAGCGTGATGTATATACTTAGACAAGTGAGGGCCACACTACACCAGTGAACAAATCACGTGACAAATCCCACAGAAGTGATTACAAATTGATATAATGCTACTGATGAGGGAGATGTGTGAGATATATATATACTATCTTGGAAAGGGATCATGATATGGTTAGTACTAAAGAACAGTTTGTATTGACGACACGATCGGGCCCTGACAAGAAAATTAATGTTATACACTATGTCCAGCACTGAGTCCATGATGAGACATAAATACATGTATCTGGATCAGAGACAACCACGTCAAACAGTATACCAGTATGACTGGGTCAGGTCATGACAAATAATCACCAGCCCGAAGCACAACGTGTCTGAACACGCTTGTTGTAACATTTTAATTGGATTAATTTAACCCTTTTTTATTGTGGATGACTTTTCCACGTCCATGATTTTATATTTTTGTCCTGGTATTGCCCCAATGTTGATTTGATGCAGGGCCAGCGTCGCAAACGGTGTCCCAGCATTAAATCAACATTGGAGCAACGTCTTGTGTTTGTTGGAGACGAAGAAACTTTAACAACGTGGAATCAACGTATTTGTCTCACTGTCTCTGATATTTATTACTGGCCACATGGACCAGTTTTTCCACCCGATGAAAATTCATAACTTAACTAATAATTCAACAAAATCATAAATGAGATAATTTGATATCGTATTATCCGGGTTCATCACAAAGTGATCGATGATCAACGAGAAGACAGAGATGGTTTCATTCTGAAGAGTACTTGGATTACATGCACAATATTTTTCTCTGAGTATTGTCCAAATAAAAATCACGAGCAATTCGGACTGGCGATTTTTCGAAATATCGCGCCCACGACGAGCACCAATCATATAAATATATTAGAATGACCAACCGGAACAAAACCCCGATCGGCATATCTCAATGATCGTAAAGTTACCCCAGTTGAAACTTTTTAAGAGCTCACAAACCTCTTCAAGCTCTACGAGCACATTAAACTGTTAAAAGGTCGAATAGCAAATAATTATCATGTTGTTGAGTTCCGCTTTGTCGGATTTGCGTTTTTTCTCCCTGAGTTTACCAATTGTTGCCCCACACCAATTTATCGTGAGATATAATTTAAGTTTCATCTCACAATGCTTTTTAAGTATATCAGACAATCGCACCATAGATAGAGAGTGATCAGTCCGTTATCTAGAAAATGTTGGTCGAACGTCTGCGATGTTAACACAACATTGGCCAAACCGTCGCAGGCGGTGGTCCAACAATAAGCCTACTTTGATTCAATATCTCCTGTTTGCTGTGATTGGTGAATTTGCGCTTAATTACCGCCATATATCACGTGATCTCCAGGTGAAGTAGAGAGGTGAAGTGGAGATATGGGTGGAGACGTGATAACTACAATACGGTGGCCATCTTTACCCATAGGCTTACCAATACGAGCTGCACACAATTGTGTGGTTCTCAACTAATGATCGGATCATTACATTCCTCTTCCTTCCGGCCTTATTATTTCCTTCTCCCTGGAATGTCGCCCGTGGCTGAAGTACCTTCACCATGTTCACGTGCATGCTTCTGACCAATTATAACAATGTGCCTTAGAAAACTCCGGCCAACTCACTGAATGTGGCTTTGAGTCGCTTTCTGCAAATTTGTGACAATATCGCGAAATCATGGAGCACGAAAACGGAATTATGCCCCATTCTTTCAAAATAACTCAATAATTTTTATAGCGGACACTCCAGGCTTTTGAACAGCTTGTAGCACTGTACATATGGTGCATGTCCAACAAGGATGACAAACATTTGGCGCAGTCTAGATTACAACCGGTAGCTCAAAGTTAGGGATACATAGCCGAGTAGAATAATTTAATAATTATAAATAATTATATATAACATACGTTAGAAATAAGATATAAAATAACTGGGTAACTTTTCTGGACACATCACAGTGGAATTCCTAACAAACACGAGACATCGACCCAATGTTGATTTAATGTTGGCCCAACATTGGGTTAATATATCGTGTTTGCTGGGTCTTGGAATCAGACGTGATTTGCTGTGCATTGAGATCTGCACAGTAGGACACACCGGGGACCGGACACAGTAACAACACATAGCTAAATGAGGGACCTGTACCGGTAACGTAAAGGACATGTACCGGATAATTAGGGCCAAAGACTGAATGTTAACAAAGCTCTGGGTCAAATAAGGTAATCACCACAAGTACAAAAGAGACTTAGGTTATTCTTGACGTTGGCACAAATCTTAAGGTGTTGCCAAGGTGTTGTCAAGGTGTCAGTCAGGCTTACAATGTCGTACAATCGAAATCTGAGGCAGTCTACACTACAGATACATGAGACCCCCTGTTGAAATGGAACAGCCCTGCATAGTCAAAAGAGTCATGTGACTCTTTTGACTACACAGGGCAGTTCCATTTTAACAGGGGGTCTCATATCTCTGGGGCTGGTCTACACCTGCTGATCTCACATAAGGTGCATGTCTTGGCATTAAACTACACCTGTATAACAAAACAATATACTTATCTTGTGTTGTTTGTGTTGAGAAGATTGTATAGGAGTTCAAGGATAACTTACCTAAAACAGACAAAATAAAGAGTGTATTAGCCTCAATCAAAATATTGTGTATAAATACATAGACAATACTATAATGCCGCACCAAATTGATTTTATGTTCGATGAATTCACAACGCACCGCATTTCTGTGTTTAACCTTAACAGAAGATCATGTCCGCGGGGCAATTTAAGCCTTGTTAATGATAAAAAACTTCTTTCATACTTGAAAACAAACAAATACAAAAAGTCGCCACCCTGTGTCGTATGCTGTTTCGAAAAGGAACCTGTATAGAACAGAGAATCAACGTGGCGTTTAACCACATCGTTTTAAATCCGCACAGAACTCGTTAGAACTCATTGTCTGATATGATGGAAATAGAAGAAGTCGTTCTGTTGGGCCTTTCTCAAGCAAGTTTCAAACAAAATAAAAATGCGCACCGTAATGGATAAAACTGATTGTGATATCAACTATTTTTATATTTTTCATTAATTTGAAGCTGGAAATTGCTTACGTATTATTTCAGCTTCCAATAAATGAAAACTAGTAGCTGACAGTTGAGCAGGACGAGAGTTAACGTCTCATTTACCACTCATGTAAATATTGAATCTCATTCTCTCTTGTCCTGAGGGGTGCATTATTCCTCAAGGTGAAGAAAAATGGCATAATTTGATAGAATATATACCCAAGTATAATAATCTCAAAAGAAAAATGAGAACGTTGTTATCACAATGGATTATGTTTTTTTTTCACAATTTGCCATGTGGGCGTACATGGGACTAGGGGCCTAAAGGGTTAAACGCAACCTGTTCTGGTTACCCTGTCATTATGATCAGAGGTGTAACGACATAGTCTAACCTACAAGACGTAAAAAACCTAACACTAGAGAAATACAACACCCTAACCACAGCGCCGGGATCATAACTGTCTTTTTCCACTGCTTGTCGAATATGGAAATGTGGCCAAAACGTAAGTCTAGATGAAGATAATATGGACCTGCAGCTTCCCATTCATTGTAAACGCCCCTGTGGCATGTGCCCAGTCGACAACTCACCTATCACCGCATGCAGAATATCCTAGAAAACATAACTCTTTCAATGTGTGTTGGCTTCATGCTGTGCCAGCGTCGCAGACGCTGGATTAGCATGAAACCAACACAGTTTTAAAGTCGTATGATTCTGAGGAAGTACTACCCCGTTTGCCCATTTATTAGAAGCCTGTGCGACTAGACTGCTAGACGAACGCAAGAAGACGGCACAGTACAGCACCGCCATCTCAGATGTTGGTACGGCATTACCCTGACGTTGCGCCGTGTATTTTTTGCGATATTTTATTAGAATTCTCTCCACAAAGGGGTCTCCTTATTTATATCTCAGGTAATAGTTTTCCTCCGCCACTTGTTCGTTGCCTGGGTAACCCTTTCCAGTATCTGCCCATACCAATACATTTCTACGATGTTCTGCCGAACATATTAGTCTTCAATTCATAACAACGTAAGATGAACACAGATTTGCACTGGAACATTAGCTCACAACAAACAATAATAGTTTGGTGAGACACAAGCAAACCGACGTCCGTGTACGCTTACAATATAAGTCATTGCACTATACTTTCAAATCGTACACTAAAGATGACGACTTTAATGAGGGTAAGCTCTTATCTCGATTAAAAAATAAAAAGACGTCCCACTGCAGATATCATAGATATATTGTCTATATCTCTGGTAGATATCATATGTGGGTCATCGGAAGAATGTTTGGGCGATACTTGCTTAGCTTGTTCAACCGGAATACTGTTACAAGTTTGCGTCAAACACATCCATAATATAAGCCCACAGAATTGGCAACTCAATTCACAACAATCCACCGTGTATCGTTTACTATCTTAAATACACGAAACAGGTGGTGAGTCTTATGGGATTGAAAGATTTACTAATGTTGGTTGGTTATTATGCTTAAGTTGATATTATTGACAAAAAATGAGATGTATGTCACGTGTCAGGAGGTTGTTACGGTCCGCTATATGTAACTTGTAATAAATCTTAAGGATGTCAAACGGCTGAAACACCAAAGAGCACCAAATTGTCTACATAAAATATCATATAAAATATTATATAACTTGAGGCAGAGCTTCAAGTGAGTGACATTCAAGTCTGACCTCGTCCAACAAAAGACGGCATATTTTCAGATCTTGCTAATTAAAAATGCGATCCAAACATCTGAAATATATCGGTGGCATATATACCATTTGTAATTTTGCAGATTCACTTGGGTAACACAAGCTTAAAGATACAAGTATATGTCATACAAGCTGAAAAACAAAGTAATCATTACACGGGCAGCAAAGAAAGACCGATAAAAAACCCCTCTCGGACCGAGGATTAAAATGCTAATAGCTGTGATTGGGTTTAGCCTCTGTTCTCATGAATCAGGCGATCCCGGGATGATCCCGGGATGGCACAGCAAATCCAGAATGGCGTGTGTTAGCCGCCGTAATAATGGGTTATATTAATGATGAAGACACACCCGTCAAGTCACCTGCCTATCTGCTTGTCTGGTCTGAACAAAAGCCCGTGTTAAAATCACTCCTCTTACCCTCACAATATATAGCTGTTACCAAGGTAACAACCACAGGCATCCCGTCGTCAAGGCAACCAGACGTTTTTTGTAACTTGCGTTATTGCTCATATCAACATCAATGGTGAGATAGTGGTCGAAAAAAAAATATCATAGCACTATTTTGTTTTGTGAAGAGCTCAATTTTCAACCATGTGATTACTTCTATTTGTATTTCTTAAAAAATATAGCCAACACTCATTTTGAGGGTGCATATTTATAATAGATGAGATAAAAAAGTTAAAGTTTACATTGACAGATATTACAGTACAGCAGGCCTGGCTTGCTGCCCCCATCAGTTCTTAGTGGACAGATGATGATGTGCGTGTGTTCATCAATTTCTGGACATATGGTGCAGCTTTCGTCAATCATCGGCAGCCTCCGTGACACACGCGTTGTGGTCTTTGTCTGCCAGATCTGGGTCAATTGATGCGCGACGGCATGGCCTGACGCGCATCGCTTTTTCTGGGTAGAATACACCTGGGACTTTATGTGCTATCTGAGACTTATTAAAAAACAAAAAATACCCAGGTTTACCAAGTGACCATACTAAATCTGGTACAGTTAATGGGGAAACTATAAGTAAGATTATACAATTTCAATGTAACAGTAGTGGGGTGAGTGAGTGAGTGAGTGAGTGAGTGAGTGAGTGTGAGTGAGTGAGTGAGTGAGTGAGTGAGTGAGTGAGTGAGTGAGTGAGTGAGTGAGTGAGTGAGTGAGTGAGTGAGTGAGTGAGTGAGTGAGTGAGTGAGTGAGTGAGTGAGTGAGTGAGTGAGTGAGTGAGTGAGTGAGCATATAACTTTAATGGACGCTATCTATACATCTGCTCGAACTAGACACACTGCAGACGATACGTCACGATGTGAAACAAGAGTGATTGAAAGTCAAACAAACCAAGAAGGAAGAAGCAATAAACACAATAAGGTATACACATTCTCTCATATTCAGCTCTTGATAATAGTACGGTTGGATACATTTTTTTGTTATTTGTACAGAAATGTAAATGGTGTGAAGGCTAGAGCTGTGTAGAAAGCTATGATGGATAGATATACACATGTGATAGCATGTTTACTGATTAAGCATGACGTCATGCATGATAGACATAATAAAAAGTAGGAACGTTCTCTACTTAAAAAAAACATCAGCATCACTGTATAATTTTTTATAATGTATTCTTATACGAAATACACCTATCAAATCTTCATACTATTAGTTTATCAAATATGAAAACATGTGGATCTTTTAAAACTCTTTGCCATCCACCCCTCCCCCCCCCCCCCCCCCGCTCTCGCATATATGTATCGCGCAGATTAGAATAATTCAAGATAATACGAGAACATGGTACATTCAATTACAATAAAGACATTCTAAAATTTAACTTTCAATGATACTGTATGGTATTTCATAACAAACAGGTACTTTCCATTCACATTGAAGTGGAAATGGCAGAAGCAATTCACGTCCGAAAATGAATGAATACGTGTTAGGAGAGTTGATAATATGCCGACTGTTTTAGAATCTGAGCGACAACGAGCAATGCACCAATAGTGAAATGTTATAAGATTGGGATTTTGATCAAAAGGTTTTGTCAAAGTAATTTACTAATTAATAAATCCAAGCTAAGCTTATTAAATCAGCTTAGCTTGGATTCCCATCAACATAGTAATTAGTATATTACTTTGACATAATTACACATCATTGACATATCACATATATTGACATATTACAAGTCACTACCTTTGGTTAAAATTAAGGATATACACAAGAAAGAACAGTTGATACAATAACATATTGGGCATGTCCCGGGCATGTCCCAAAACTTGAGCAGAGAAGGCGGTTAATCATTATATGATGGATAATGAGAGTGATCACCCAGGGTTCAGAGGGTGGGGATATGACGTTTTAATGGCTGCCATGTTTTTCACACGTGTTCGATACATGCAGATATGGATTTTTCTCTATGGATCTGATATAAGCACACATTTAGGATCGTACGCCAATATAAAGACAATGTTCATTTAGCCTGTGTTTGCCTGACGTCTGTGTTAAAAGACTGTCTGCATGCCAGAGCGGATAAAACAAAGCAACACCTGAGAATGGAATAGCAAAGTATAGTAGAATTAATGATATAAAAACTGATTAAGTCGGTCATTTTTTATTTTGTTGTGGTCATTGCCGAACATATCAGGAAAATTGTCACTTAGTAGCTATTTATCTGGAATCCATTACCTTTAAAATACAGTCACTTAGAATTCAACTAAAACCGTTTTTGGAATAGCCTAATACGTTTATAGTATTAATATATATACTAGTAACATGCAGCCCTATAACCGCCGGGTCCGTGTTAAAGAAACAACGTGACACCTCCATTTTGTCAAATCTGAATTATTTTCCACTTAAGTTGTGGATTGCGTCAGTGAGACACAACATCAAGTGGGAGAAAATTCCAATTAATTAATTAGGCGATAAAGGGTTAACTCTTTAACCGCCGGTGCCGCATATATTCGTGTTTTCACTTTTTATTAGCACATTAAGTACCACCTTTTAAACATGTTAAAGATAAAATGTGACATTAATCAGCAATATTTAAAAACAGTTGACCTCCATTTTGTCAAATCTGAATAATTTTCACTCACTTGCAGTTGTGGATCGCGTCAGCGAGACACACCTTCAAGTGGGTGGAAATTCAGATTGAATAATTTGGCGGTTAAAGGGTTAAAGAACTCCCGTTTTAGAGTGCAATGCACTAGTGACGAATATTTATTTTTACACAATTACACCAGCTACACCAAAATATTTAGCTTGAACATGCAAAATATATTTTTTCTTTCTTTTTAATTATTAGTTCATGTATCTCTAAATCATTATTTTTTAATGCTCAGTATATAATACATAATATGTATGTATATGTAATACATACAATACATAATATGGATATATATGATTATGACAAAATTGTACACAGTGTGTGCGCATATTATGCGCACAAACTGTGTATAATTTTGTCAAAGTGCTATCTGTTTGTGTTGTCATTTGAACTATTATCTGTGCTGACCATTGCCTTTTTAATACCAATTGGCATATTACATGGTTCTTTTAGAAAAAAATAAATAAAAAGATAAGCGCTCTCCTGCTCTCCTGATTTACCAGATAAAAATCAACTGAACACATTATATTTTATTTGCTTCTATTTTTCAGAACTAACGACCAAATTGTTGGGGGCTCAGTCATTTTTACTGAGGCCAAAGTATTGGTTTTGGTATACAAAGGGCGGCGCAGCTGTCACGCCATTGGCCATTGAGGCGGGGCTGTTAAAAAAGAGCCAGACAAACAAACCGAGTCCTGATGAAAGTCTACCGTGTGTGCGCCGAATGTATCGATTGATGACGTCATAGACCAGGTGACAGACTGTCAAGGATTGCAAAAAGCAAATAAATTGAGTGGTGTTTTCAAGACACGCGTATGTAAATTACAGGCTAAACCGGGAGAGAAGGGATCCTCACGTGACAAATATACCAGGAAACGCAAGACGTTAACCCAATGTTGTTATAAAATTGGGCCAGCGTCGCAGACGATGGCCCAACCTTATAACAACATTGGGTTCACATCTCACGTTACCTTGAATACGACTATATCAGTATTAGTGACAAATCCAGTAAATACACAACGTTAAGCCAATGCTGGGTCTACGTGTAGCTAACTTGCAGCCAATATCTGCGTTACCTGAAGCAGTTGGACTACCCGTGTGGCGCGACATTCAGCCAATGCTGGGCCACGGTTACCACTACGGCGTCCGGTGTGGCGTGGCGGGGAGAAAAACACAAACCTAGCTACAAAAAAGACGGCGTCAATTCCCGGCAACCACTCATGAATATTAACAAGATGGCCCTCAATTAATCACTCATTTTATTGGCAAACAACAGGATTTTTCTGTTGGATAGAGACCAGGCCTGTGTAGTTTCCATGGTTTTCGTGTGTTATCTCATATTCATAAATGCTGTGAGAGCTGATCCAAAATCTGTATTGCTCTACGTTTTCTATTGCGTCCCCTTGGTGCTAAGCTGTCCTATCTGATACTCTAATAAGTGAATATTGGATACTTCAGCTCCGATAACATAAGATGATAGGATAAGCTGGGTGTGATAATATCCATTTAGCCCCGGCCAGACTTCTAGGAGGTAGTATTATGTTAGATGCCTATTTTATTCACCGCAATTGTGAAGTCTGGAAGGAAGACCTAAGGAAGACAGTGTATATGCTATCATTAACTTTATCATGTTTATGAGAACACCAAAGTATCCAACGTTAAATCAATATTAAACCATTCAAAAACCCTACAAAAGCAATTAAGAAAGATTGTTCCTACATCCATAAATGGTCACCTAGTTTAGACTTAATCCGCATATTATAAAGTTGTAATATCTGATTATTATTTAGTTAGACATCTCCGTTTCAATAAGTTCGTAGCTCATATATAATTAGGCTCAAATATTAGCTGGTAATATAAACTCCACCCGCCCCACATAGATTTCGCAGCCAAAATACATCAATTATAGAGAAATACAGTACTGTCACAAATTTGTATTGTAACCACGTTAAAAATGTGATGTCAGAATCACACCAAAATCGAATGTGTATATCATTAGTACTAGTCATCTGGCCATATCAATATATCCAAACACTTCGTGTGATATATAGACCTTGGGCCCACCTGTACCCCCCCCCCTTCCCCCCTGGGTGCTTTTGTAGACCATATTTTTACCTTATTATCATGATTATGTACCACGTTACTTTCAGGTGGTCTGCAGATTTTCTATGCATGGACAAGGTCACCAGATGTCATAGAAGTAGGGTACCCTTGACCCTTAGGGTGGTATAAAAATAAATAGGTTGAAACCCAAGCCAAGTACACATGGAGACATGGGTGGGTGTTGGGTTTCATAGGGGAGTTAACCCAAGGTCATGGTGAGGTCATCTCAAGGTCATAGCAAGGTCAAATGATCTCAAAATGATTGAGACTACATTATTGGACCAGCACTTCCAATAAATCGGTCGAAACCCAACCCAAATACACATGATGACATAGGTTGGGCTTTGTTCCATCGGGGAGTTACGCCAAGGTCATGGTGAGATCATCTCAAGGTCACAGCCAGGTGAAATCAGCTCAAAACAGCTGAAAATAGCAGATTTTTGTTGTTTTTGCTAACATTATGTTCACTTGTGATGTCTATCATGGCTTGAAGCATACCTAGATCTCAACACAGACCTACACAAAAACACCCCTGAGAGGTTACAGGGATAACATAAGGGCTGGGTTTTTTTTTGCCCCCTCCCCCTTCCTTCATCCTTGTGTCAATACTGTCTGATATGGAAGAAATGGTCCAAATAACACACTGATGCTATATTTTGACCAATGGCCAGTAAACATTGATTACATCTGATAACGCCCAACCTAAGTAAATATGTTGAAATGGGGTTGTATTTCACAGGGTTGTTACCCCAAGGCCACAGCAAGGTAAAATCTGCTTTAAACAGCTGAAAATATTTTGTTTTTGTTGATTTTTCTACAATAATGTTCACTTTAGATGTTTATAATGACTTGAAACATACCTTGACCCTAGCACGGATTTATAGCAAAACACCTCAATAGATTACAGGATAATAATAAAAAGGGCCGGAGGGGTTATACCCCACCGACACCAACATATGTGGTGACATGGGTTTGGGTTGGGCTTCATAGAGGAGTCAGCCCAAGGTTTTTGCGAAGTCTAAAGTAAAAATAATTGTAGCAAAAGCAGCAAAAACAAGCTATTATCACCATTTATTTATAGATAATATGACCTTGCTGTGACCTTGAGATGACCTTATCATCTGAAGTGAAGGTTATTTTAGAAAAACAGCAAAAACAAGATATTTTCAACTTTTCGAACTTGTCGTGACCTCTAGATGACCTTGCCATGACCTTGGGATATCCCAAGGTTATGGCAATGTCAATATAACATCAGTGTGCATACCTATTTCTGCCATATCAGAGAGTGTTGACATAAGGGGTATTTGAAGGGGGTTTGAAAAACCCTCCAACCCTTATGTTAACCCCCTCGGGGTGATTTGGTGTAGGTCTGTGTATGTTGCAAGCCATCATATACATTTCAAGTGAACAAAATGTTAGCAAAAACAACAAAAATAAGTTATTTCCAACCGTTTTGAGCTGATTTGACCTCGCTGTGACCTTGAAATGACATTACCATGAACTTGGGATAACTCCCCTATGGTACCAAACACCAACCAATGTCACATGTGTACTTGGGTTGGGTTTGAAGTGCTGGTTCAACAATCTATTCTCAACCGTTTTGAGCTGATTTGACCTTGTTATGACCTTGAGATGACCTCACCAAGACCTTGGGATAACTCCCCTAGGAAACCCACGACTAATCCATGTCACCATGTGTACTTGGCCTTAGTTTCGACCTAGTTATATGACACATTCTTATACAACCCTAAGGGTAAAGGGTACCATATTTCGATGGCCTCTGGTGACCTTGTCCATGCATAGAAAATATGCAGACCACCTGAAGTACCTTGGTACATAGTAAGGTTCAAAAAAAATATGGTCTACAAAAATACCCAGGGGAGGGGGGGGAGGGTTTCGACTTTCAGCCCCTGGTCTAATTTCTTAATTTCCTATTGCCAGGTTTCATCACAATAAATTGTGTGATAAAACTGACCCTGCTGAGGCCGAATAACCCTTACAGCGCGGGGATAGACTTTCGACGTCAGAATCTGACGTCTGTAGACGTCAGATTCTGACGTCTAAAGACGGTCCCTGCACAGTTAGGGTAATAATAATAATAATGGCCGTAGACCCATAACATAGGTATTCAAATGGAGCGAAAAGAGCTAACTAAGACATTTGTGATGGTTTCAAATTAAAAAACCCTTTGGTCTCCATGATTTATAAGAAAAATCAGCGTTGTACCATGTGTAAGGATTAATAACGCAAACAAAACACATCAGTATGCCTAATAATAATAATGGCAGCAATAGAGTAGTGATATACACGTATTAACTAACAGGAAATGATGTCATAAGTCCATTTAATGTGATTTGTGAATAGCTACCACAGTGAGTGAGAATTACCATACTTCAGCAATATTTCTATGACCAACATAATTATCAAAATAAAATCTCAAACGTCATGAGAAGTGGCATTTCATATGGAAATAATTCCATTCAAAATATGTTCGTTTCAAATTGGCAGGTAAAAGTTAATCATAAACCAAACAAAATATCCAACAAAAATCATTCAATGTGCGGCGTTATAGATATTTCAGCAGGATGCCGTGTTATTAATTTCGTGTGTTCACTGACGCGTGACTATTCAACAGTCTGGTACATCTGTCTCTCCAATCCAGAATGGTCAAGGAGCATTATGGTCGCGTGGACAGTCCAGCGAACACGAGATGTTGGCCTGATGAAGGCTTGATGTTGGGCCACTGTCACAGATCGTGGACCAGCATTAAACTAACATTTGCCAATATGTAGTACTTCCTGGGAGTATGACTTGAGGATACAGCGCACGGATGATAAATGTATTATTATTGCATAGCCACTACTAGTTATGCAACAACTACTTAAGCTAATATGTGCAGTCACATCTAAACACTTTGTAATCTACTGCATAAGTAGCACTGTTTTGTAGGATTTTTTTGCAAAGTATGCCATAAACCGATATATTTTCATACAAGCAACTCTTGTCAAATCTTGAAAATAACAAGTAAAAGCTATACTTTTTTTCAAATCTGAAAACACACTGGTGATACAAAGCTGACTACAAATCCAGCACTAGAAACCTACGCACTCAGCTAACACCAACCTATGCTGGCTCAATGATGGGCCAGTGTCGTAAACCGTGGCCCAACAGTGAACCAACATGTGTCATGTATTCGCCAGGGTCCGGAAAGCACACGTGCCTTCACAAAGTGTCTCCCACTGGATGTACAAATTAGCATGATATCAATAGGATGTCATGTCTGGTCATCTATTATAGCCTGACCACTTAGTAGCTAACATAATCTGACAAGTCTTTATCTGATCAATGTGTCCGAAATGTACAGATTTTGTCTACTTTAAAAATACAAATTGTGTAATTAGCACAGCTTTTGTGAGCCTGATTAGAGAGACATATAATTTTATTTAAGTCAAATCAGTTTGGTAATAGTAAGTTCAAAATAACTTTGGCATGAACTGAATATTCAGGGTTTAAACTTGATATTAGTAAGTTGGTACATTAATCAATGGGAATATCAATTGGAAATTTTCGCATCAAATTTATCTTTGGGGGGGGGGGTGAGAATTCTAGAATTCGTTCTGATACACAATTATAGTGGAACATAATAATAATCAGATTAGAGCTGTATTAAATAAGTTACTGGACGAAATGCATGCCATTATCATGTAAAAGTCTACTACAAATAAATAATTATAGGAATTATACCAGAAATAGATTCTCTCTTTATCTATTTTTGATTATACTAATATGCATAAAAATGTTTTAAACAGTTGAAGACATATAATAAGTCATTATTTCGTACAAAGCCAAGCCGCAATAACTGCTTACTTTTCAAGTAGGCAGTTACCGCTGTTTGTCTTTGCACGCCATCACGGTTATCATATCTAGAAATCGTATCTACCTGAGCGGCGTGTCACACGTGCGCAGTGAGCGTGCACGCGGCACACGTGACGACTCTACCCCGGACAATGACGACTGGTGACGGAGACACATTGTTCGCGACGAGGCGGTCACAAAAGAACACCGTGTTCATCACCGATAAAGAGATAATCCCTGATCCCGGGCAGATACACCTGTAGTTGATCCCTAATCCAGATGGGATACTTTAATCCACGACTGTCAGGTTGTCGTCTGCTCGGCTGTGTTTTGGCGGGAGTTGTACGTGTATTAGACACACCGTCATTATTATGTCTGGGTGTTATACACGCCTCCCTCCACTCACTCACTGACTGAGTGACAGGGCGCGCATCCACACTGTACACATTGATGAGGATGCTGCTGATGCTGCTGCTGCTATTCTCTAAGCTGCTTACAGTCTGCTTTAATAGTTAACAACCCTCCGTGCCCCAGGGAGTGACTTTAACGCTCCGGGAAATAATCACAGAATGTCTCACAGAGGTTCACTTGGTTTTGTTTAACCCCATTGTGGACGTCTTGTAACTGACGTTAGTCATCGGGGCTGCTTGTCTGATTTGTAATACGAGATCAGACTGATTATTAACCACGTCATAGTGGATCCCAGAAAATACAAGACGTGGACCCATGTTGTTTTATTGTTGGGCCAGCGTCGTAGACGCTGGACCAACATTAAACCAACATTGTGTTCGCGTCTTGCGCTGGCTGGGATCCCGTATTACCTGCATCCCCGGAAAACAGAGTGACATTTTGTTTGCGTTTATTATTTACGCATCACGCACAGATGGATGCGTGACGTGACACGGCAAACACACAGCGTCACCAGCACGTCAATATCACCGGGGCTGGACCACTACTGGAAAATAACAGCTCTCTTAACATCCCTACGATCAAGAATATTCTTGCTAAGATTAAATGTTTTTTCTAATTCAATAATAAACAACTTCAGCTTTTTCTAAGTTCTTTATTTTAGTTTATTTGTCCAATTAATTTAGTTTATTTATCGAAATTACATGGCATTTCTTTCAAAATATATATGGCATTAAAACAGGAGCAAATGAAAAAGTAAGGAAAAAGTAGGACCTATTCCCCAAAAAAGTAGAAAAAATATTTTAAAAAATAGGATAAATCTAAATCATTATCTCGCATGAAATTGATTTTGTTATAAGAGTGAATGTGTCCCTTGCTGATCCTGTCAGCAGCAGCGGTATGTTCACGAAACAAGCATACCAAAGATCAAATGGTCGTAAGTGGTACTGTATCATGATTATACTCATTATACATCAATGTTGTATTGTAAGTTGATTATAACAGTGGTATAGGGTGTTGATAAAAGTACTTTTATTCTGGTTGGGTGGTGCTGTCAGAACAATATACACAGATTAAAGTAATTTTTCATTCCGGCATGAGCCAGATTTATTTTACAAAAATCGATATATCTGCTATCCAACTTGATCTTTGAAATGCTAGAACTCAAAATGCAAGAACGAGAAAAGAGGTGATGCTTCTCACTCTAAAATATGGTGGGATGTAGAATAGAAATCTATCCCAGTTGGATAATTCAGCAGTGGAATGACACCACTGGTACACTGTTAGGCCAACGTCCATGACGTTGGTCTCACAGTGTACCAGATTTGGGCATACGACTCGTGTTTTTTGTCTGTAATAGTCCCAGTACATGATGTGGGGACGCCTGACTGTACACATCGATAGTGTTTTTTACCTCATCCAGTCGACAGAATCAAAACACATTGATCCAGTGTTGGCATGACGTTGGTCCAGCGTCTACGAAGCTGGCCCAGCATCACACCAACACTGGATCTGCTGGATGATCGGCAGCCCTGTCCTGTCTGCCGTAGCAGCAGGGGATCCAGACAAAGCGACGCCAGATGTCATCTGAATAAGCCACGCCTACTACTGTCACCTGACCGCATTCTGCTCCTGGTCACCAGGATCCAGATATCTGTGAGTGAATCCCGCTGCTTTAGTGGACCATCTGGATCAGAGATGACTGACTGAATGGTGTGTCACCCTCTGGATGTTTGGGAAGCACGTTGTCAGACCATGGATCCACTAATTGTCGGAATCACAATAATAATATTTCTGGGCTGAAATTATACCGCACAACAATATTCACCGACAGAATCCAGACGATATTGTAGTAGTAGTAGGTACTTTTCATCTTCGAAAAAGTACCGGAGTATTCGGGAGGCATAGAAAATACATCAGCAGGAGGCTAGAGTGGAGAGCATGTAAACAAATCTATGCCATATACGCAGCATTGTCAAACGTATCAGAGCATTATTAAATCGTCCACTGTCAGATGCATCTATAGATTTGTTTGATGGAAACCTGTTTACAGGATTCCGTTCAGGCCAGATCCAGTCATGGCGATGTTGCTAGATCCATTCTATATACTGTAACTGTATGACCCACATACAATATCTCAGGACAATGGGAGATTTTGCTTTTTTTAAATCGAGATGGGAGCTTTGCTACACTAAAGTCGACATATTTAACCTATTAACCGCCATATTATTCAATTTGAATTTTCACCCACTTGAAGTTGTGTCTCGCTGACGCGATCCGCAACTTCAAGCGAGTGAAAATTATTCAGATTTGACAAAATGGAGGGTAACTCTTTTCAAATCTTGCTGGTTGATGTCACATTTTATCTTTAACATATTTAAAAGGTGGTACTTAATGTTCTAATAAAAAATGAAAACCCGAATATATGCGACACCGGCGGTTAAAAGGTTAATGTATGACTCCACGTGTGGCCCACATGCATTGTAAACGGACATAATATATGCCTGTGATATTATAATCACACTGTACACTATTATTTCTTTCAAGCCTAATTGCTCTGTGTAGAGCCGTGTCCTTATACGTTGCTGTGAATTGGCGACTCATTATGTTCAACAGAGCATACCATTCTAGTTCAATTAATTTATAGCATAATCGTGTGACGTTTGGATCAAATAACAAATAACAGACGACCATTAAGTGAACTACATGTAAAAGCACATTAGTCGCGCTTGTCGTCTGGCCCATTCATTCAGTCATTGTCAACCTGTAATAAAACAGTGATCGTAAAAACCAGGTGAGGTGTGCATAATGAACAATGTCCACACAATACATCATGCGAGGTGTAAACTGGAACCCCCTGTGCAGGGATACAGATAAAATAAACATTTCTATTATTCTAAACAATATCACGAAATAATTTGTTCATTTTGTTCCCTGCATTTTTTTATCAGTCAATCAGCTATCAGCCACCACAAACGTTGCATATCCATCAACATTAAACAAATAAAAGTAGCCATTACTAAGGATATGTTCCATCACCAACATTGCCCCACAATCAAATTATATAGTCATTACGGTACCAATCATATTTGCCATCACAAACATTACCAAGCAAAAAAATATAGTCATTACCAAGCATATTTAGCATCAGAAACGTTGCCTTTCAATCAAGTCGTGGCCATTACCAAGCACATTTGCCAATCACAAACGTTGCCTTTCAATCAGTTCGTAGCCATTACCAAGCACATTTGCCGATCACATTGTAAACACTGGCATCTTATGGGGTATTTCCCGGCTTCTCATCTTACATAGCTGCACTCTCTGGTTTGTTGATTCGCCCTGTGTTGCTAATATTCACCCCGCATGCTACACGTCATCTTCAGGGAGCCTGTCTCATTTGACAAGTGCTGCCACCGGCGGACACTTAGTGCTTCATCCACTTCAATCACAGCTCACTGGGGAGCGGCTGTTATGTCATCATATTGATCCAGAGAGAGGCTGCATTATTTGGAAAGGACACGGAGCAGTTCACTGTGGTCATAGCAATATTAACACTTTCAACCTCAGGTGTTTCATCAAAGTAAGCAGGTGAAGCCACAAACGTAAGCCTATATACTAGAAGAGGATGCCAGCTTCTGGTTTGGAATCAATATTACTGGATAATATGACGATCTAGATCATTAAGGGCTTCTTGGTGGACATCGCTATCTCAACCACTCGGAAGCCTAGGATATGCTCATGGTCCTAAAATACACATAGACCTACATGCAGCATTCTAAATAATATATATACACGTGTAGGCTAGTTCATACACTATCTATACATGTCACATAGCCTATTAATTAAGTATATTGACTCAGACCCCTTGCAATTAAAAGGGGTAATCTGCAACAAGGGTCACATTTCTGCACATACAGGCTAAACTGGACCGGGAGAACCTGCTATGGTTGGATAATTCAGATAACACCAGTGCACTTTAGACGCAGAATTCGAAATTCGAGGCCAATCACGCTACCTTTTGGTCACAGAGGCTCCTCACAATAATGAATCTTTACCAGTTAGCCAGCAAACATGATATATTGAACAAATGTTGGGTCAATGTTGGCCCGCCGTCTACGACGTCGGCCCAGCATTGACCCAACATTGGTTCAATGTCTCATGTTTGCTGGGGAGCGGGGAAAAACATTGAAAGCCAGAGCATCAGACGAACCCGCGAGCTCCCGACTTGACAAAAATGAAATGAATCGGGCTTTAGGCCACCTTTGTGCACATATAGGCTAAACTGGGCCAGGAGAACCTCCTGAGGATGGTGAGATGAATGAGATGACACTGTCCTCCAGACACAGGATTCGAAATTCAAGCCCTGGCGGTCTGAGGCCGAGCACGCTACCTCTCGGTCACGGAGGCTCCCCACAATACTGTCTTTCACACGTGGATGGGGAAGAAACATTTTTAGTTTCTTTCAAACCGCCGAGACCGGGAACCGAACCCCGGACTCTGGCGTGAAAGGCAGCGGTGCTAACCACTACCCTTTCAAACCGCCGAGACCGGGAACCGAACCCCGGACTCTGGCGTGAAAGGCAGCGGTGCTAACCACTACCCTAGGGCTTTCAAGCCTTTCTACTTCAAGTTACCATGCTACGTCTCACTACCGCGACCCAGAGCTTCAAGTAGATAAAAAATGCTCACATTTGTACAATTTGAAATCAAAACCTATACAAATTTATCCATTTTCATCCGCATTTCTTCTTCAAATTTATTGTTTGTAAGACTAATATTAAGGCTGAAAACGGCTGAAAGGGTCACAATTACCAGATAACGGTTACTATTAAAACAAATCGTTTTATATGAAAGGATATGGATATATCTTGGATATGAAAGGGTGTATCTGCCACTTTGTGAAGTGGCAGATACACCCTTTCATATCCAAGGTGGTAAAATATGGACACCTTGACCAACAATCCTAATGAATTTCTAAACGTTTGAAATCTCAGAGTATAAAAGGGGACGAGAAGCATCCAGCAACAGAAGGCTGCACGACTTATTAGCTGGTAGTCAATTCATTGTTAAGGCAAACACACTGGATAAAGGAGTGGAGAAGAAGAGGGCTTTGAATGAACACCTGTCTGTCTGGATCATCACGTCTATTAACCGCCTCATCAAAAATGACTGCCTAGAAATCCCCAGGCAGACGGTGTTTCCTGAAATCTGGGAAGATACATCTCCAAACTGGTCACCAGGGGGAGTCAAGTCGTCTTCATTCCTCAGGTGGCGCCACAAAGCTCATCTGCATTTTCATCTTTGTTCGGATGACAAACCCGATTATTTTCCAGCCGGAGGTAATTCATGTAATTCGGGCTGATGGGAGTGACAATGTAAAATTACCACTTTAAACGCCAAGTTTTCAAATTTTCATCTACTTGAAATTGTGCGTCGCTAACGCAACCCACAACTTCACGTAGATGTAAATGACTTGTATTTGTTTAATTAACGACTTAGCATTTTCTGCTGATTAAGCACAAATCATGTTCACTCCCAAGAAAATAATGGACTAACATCTAACACAGTTTGCAAAATATTGGGAATGTGAAAGTAAATAATGGCCGATAGGGGGCCATTTTGAATTTGATCGAGTCAGAATTTTTCAAGATGCATCCTCAGCTGAAATCTCACATTTCATTCTATAGTAATCGTCTAGCTATCTAGCACGGTTTACCAAATATCGGCCATGTGAAAGTGAATAATGGCCTAAAGGCGGCCATTTTGAATTTGATCAAGTCCAAATTTTCCAAGATGCATCCTCAGCTGAAAACTCACATTTCATTCTATAGTAATGGTCTAGCCATCTAGCACGGTTTACCAAATATCGCCCATGTGAAAGTGAATAATGGCCGATAGGAGGCCATTTTGAATTTGATCAAGTCAAAATTTTTCAAGATGCATCCTCTCCTGAAATCTCACATTTTGTTTTATAGTAATGGTCTAGCCATCTAGTACGGTTACCAAAGACCGGCAATACGAAAGTGAATAATGGCCGATAGGCGGCCATTTTGAATTTGATCTAGTCAATTTTTTTCAAGATGCATCCTCTCTTGTAATCTCACATTTTGTTTTATAGTAATGGTCCAGCTATCTAACACGGTTTACCAAATATCAGCAATGTGAAAGTAAATAGTGGCCGATAGGCGGCCATTTTGAATTCGATTGAGTCGAAAGTTTTTAAAAGGCATCCTCTCTCGAAACGTCACATTTTGTTTTATAGTAGTGGTCTAGCTATCTAGCACGGTTTACCTGATATCAGGCCTATCGAGGTAAATAATGCAGATTGTCGGCCATTTTGAATTCGTAAGTTAAAAATTTTCAGGGTGCATCCTCCCCCGAAAACTCACACTTTGCTTAATAGTAATCAGGTAATTGTCTAGCCATCTAGCACGGTTTACCAAATATCAGCCATGTGAAAATGAATAATGGCCGAAAAGGCGGCCATTTTAAATTTGATCAAGTCAAATTTTTTCAAGATGCATCCTCATCTGAAATCTCACATTTTGTTTTACAGTAATGGTCTAGCCATCTAGCACGGTGTACCAAATAACGGCCATGTGAAAGTGAATAATGGCCGATTGGCGGCCATTTTGAACTTGGACGAGTTGAATTTTTTCAAAATGCATCCTCTCCTGAAGCCTTACAATTTGTTTTATAGTAATGGTGTAGATATCTTGAGCGGTTTTCATGATATTCCACAATATCAGGCCTGCCGAGGTGAATAATGGCTGATAGGCGGCCATTTTGAATTTTATCAACTTGAAATTTTTCAAGATGCATCCTCTCCTGAAACCTTACAATTTATTTGATATTAATGGTGTAGCTATCTTGAGCGGTTTTCATGATATTCCGCAATATCAGGCCTGTCGAGGTGAATAATGGCCGATAGGCGGCCACTTTTAATTTTATCGACTTGAAATTTTTCAAGATGCATCCTCTCCTGAAACCTCACAATTTGTTTTATAGTAATGGTGTAGCTATCTTGAGCGGTTTTCATGATATTCCGCAAAATCTTGCAGTCGGATTTACCGATGTTATAAATTAGGTCATAGTGCTGGGTCAACTTCAAGGTCAAGGTCCAAAAACCTGAAAAGGCACAACTAGGGACCTTAGAGAACATGTATGTGCAATATGACTGTCATCGGCCCAGTACTTTTCGAGATCTGCTCCGGAAACGAAGTGCGCGTCAAAACGTCTAAATAGGTCATAGTTCTGAACCAGAAGTAGGTCAAAGTTCAAATACCCCCAAAAGGCACAACTAGACCCCCTAGGGGTGTTGTGTGTAAAATTTGAAGACAATCGGACAAGTACTTTCAGAGATATGCTCCGGAAACGAATTGTTTACGGACGGCCCAACGGCCCAACGGCCCAACGGCCCAACGCCGTCACATCATCATTTTCTCCTCTGCAACCTTGCGTATTGAATTCAGATTAAAAATATTTTAACCTGTCCATTAGCCACCTGGAAGTAACCCACATACCAAAAATTGTTATCCTAGCTTATTTTCTTACAAAGTTATAGGCAAAAGAAAAGGCCAAAAAAAAACGGAGGTAGAATCCATAGCTCCCTCCGTCTCACCTACGGTGACGGCGGGAGCTAAAAAAATGTATATGCTGATAAAATAGTTAAAACGATTATAGTGGTAATTTGCTCACAAATGGTTACCAGTATTACAAGTTAATTAAAGGGTACGACCCGTTATTGATATAATACATAATATATGAATGAATGAAAAAAGCTTTACAGTGCAGCTTATCATCTAGCATAGCCATTCGATGCGCTTAACCCTTTCAATCCTGAATTTACCATAGTCATCATCATTCACTACAAGCCGCGAATTGCTGCCGCAATTCTCGACTTGAAGTAGATGATGATGACTTTATGTGGTTTAAAATTAAAGAAAATTACCGCATATTGGTAAACCAGTTTCATGGAAATTTTCGCTCTAAAACCCTTAGTTGTAGGAAAATTAAGTATGTTTTCAGGGACGTGAAATGATGCTTTAATGCATCGTGGGGCCTTAAAGGGTTAAGAGTTTTACTATATTTGGTGAAGAGAAATGTTTTTGGCGACGCTTGAGTACAGGGGGAGATGAACACTGACGTAAGTCATCTGGCAAGTTGATAGAGGGCGCTGCTTTACATCACCGTTTTTTATTCACATTACACTTGTTTTTTACAGAATTTCTAATTTCCACTTAGACTCGCTTCTGTAACTTTTATTCTCATTCACAACGTGTATCACATAACACGCTATACATTGCCGTGAACCTTTTCAGTACCACAGTGACCCCTACGTTTGTGAATAGAATGTGGACACCAATCAGCGTCAGTATCATTTAGTGTCCACCCCCCCCCCCCCCCCCCCCACACACACACACACACATACACCCGTCCCTCTGGCAGATGGTGGGCAAGGTTAATTCCTATGGCCATTCCGGACAAGTGGTTTGCCTGCCCCCACTAGAGCACAGGCTAATTGGTACGTCTTTCTCAATGTGTGGTCCACTCAAACAACCATTTGTGCAGTCTAAAATGATGAAAGACGGGGCACAAAACGCAATAATTCCGCATAGACTCTAGAATCATTTGTAATGCTGAATTTATTCCCGTCCTTGTATATTGTTCCGTTAGCAGTACAATTAGCTACCAAATGATGACAAGAGATAGCGTAAGTTAATATATGTATGAATTTAGTTGAACGAAATGTTCCGTTTTCATACATCTAATATAACCAACTCTTAGTAAGCAGATAGAAAGCAATTTTAGTTTTCACACCAAGACAGCATAATACGTACAATAAATGACATTTGGTATTCAACCTCCAGTCTTGAACTAAATGTCGCTCAAATACATACGCTTTCTATTCCATAGCACATGCTGACAGCAGTACCTCCACTGACATTTCCTATATGACTAAAAACATTACAAGTACTTTTAGCTGGGCTATCAACCACTTCAAGACAGGCAGATATTTTTATTTGTCAGAAATATTGATGAAGACTCACTGAGATTTGTCCAATCAGTCTCACCCAATCCACTATTTACTTGCACTATCTCTTCCCAACACACACAGAAGGCTGATCCAATGCTGGCTTGATGTTGGGCCAGCGTCGTAGACGGTAGGCCAACATACTGCATATTGCCAGCAATATGCATATTGCCAGCAATATTGGTTGATTGTCTCGTGATTATTGTGAAGTCATTATGTGCTACGATCTATATTCATGGAAGGCAAATTTAAATAACATATTTAAATAAAAACTTCTCAGTTTCTGGTTTCCAATGAATTGTAATCGAAAGTTCGAATGAATGAATGGAACAAATGAATGAATGAATGAATGAATGAATGAATGAATGAATGAATGAATGAATGAATGAATGAATGAATGAATGAATGAATGAATGAATGAAAGAATGAATGAATGAATGAATGAATAAATGAATGAATTCAATGAAAGAAAGAAAGAAAGAAAGAAAGAAAGAAAGAAAGAAAGAAAGAAAGAAAGAAAGAAAGAAAGAAAGAAAGAAAGAAAGAAAGAAAGAAAGAATGAATGAATGAATGAATGAATGAATGAATGAATGAATGAATGAATGAATGAATTGGGCTTTAGGTCACTTCTGTGATACATATATGCCAAGCTGGAGAACCTCCTGAGGATGGTGAGATGAAAATCAGATGACACTGATTTCCACACACACAGCATTCGACTTCTCTACTTCTCTACACACATTTAATTTTTGACGAGTGCATTGGGAATAAACGTTTTGTTTCTCTGAAATCTAAATATCCAGAGCGGGGAACGAGCACCAAGCCCTGGCTTGACAGGCAGTAGAGCTAAGTAGGCCTACTCACGCTTTAAGGGCATTACTGTGACAAAATCAAATCGTGAGGTGCCCATTTAATCACCAGATGTCAGTCATCTAATATAGAATGTGCGCCACCTGGTGAGTAGATGTAGTTTGTGTAAGATCATTTTTTTATCTCAACATGGTTATGGTTGTATCCCATTTTAGATCTAACAATGGATCAAACATGATCTCAGCAAGCCGTATATTATATCAGTACCATTTCCATAATGTCTATTCTATTCTCATTCTGAAGAAAATAGCTGTCAAAATAAATCTGTAAAATAATGCGTGTTTGTGTATGAGGCGAAGATAACGGTGTGTTTGCGTGTGAATGGATCCCTGTGGTCCTTGAAAACACATCCCTAGATCAGGATTTATGGCACTTTTCACAGGCACTGATTTGTGATCCATCAGTCTAGGAAGATATCGTACATCATAACATTTTGTCACTTTACGCGAATTGCCAGACGTATTCGCAATTCGCGAAAATGAAAGTTATCACGAAATTTATAAATTAATCATTTTACAGCAGAAAAATAAGATGACGATCCGAGAAATGTTAATTTTAATAAATTAGTGATTTTCCTAATAATTCATTGGTACAAATTACCCGATACGTGGACTGTCAGCTCCATCACCGCCCGCCTATAGTTTTAGCTTACTATGGAATGCGAACAAAATAGCCATAGTCTTACAGTATTACATTGTCTAGAGGTTGGGCCAGCGTCATATACAGTGGACCGACATCAAATCAGCATGTGTTTGCTGCGATATTTCCGATCATTCCTCACAGATGCTGACATTTACAGCATATTGGTTTTGTAATGTAGTACGCCAGCTTGAAACTCTAGTTAACGGCTATATAACAGCGCGATGGAACATAACGTATACAGAGCTTTTTAATCAGTCACAATCGATATGAGACAGTTTTTCTTTAACCCGAGGTTGGTCGAAGATATCGTTTCTAGGAATAATATACTGGAGCGAGGAGATTTTCAAAGGCAATTTTCCTAAATGCCACGTCTTGCTCGGCAAGCTTCCTTAAAAAGATAGAGATCACCTTCAACATGGTTGTGATGAGCTGCAAAGGGGGGGGGGTTCCTTCAAAACAGGGCGAATCCTCTGTGTTTACTGAGTACACGAAACGTAACACATAACAAAGTAACCAGCATCGCATATAATTTCACAATACTGCTTGGAGGAGCACGATCTTTCAACTTTTTGTAACCGCTTTATCAGAGAAAATAGTATTTTCTCTGTCAGTTACTCATGGAGTAGAGAGAAGAGTATTGTATGCTTATGACAGTGGAAGTGATTTCACCTGATGTCTCAATATCACATAGTGCACATGGATGGAAAACGCTAGCTTCATAAGGCTACATCCATATTCTTGTTGAAATTTAGATAACAACATTATACAATATCATACGGCGATTAAATGGACACACAAAATAAACAAGGGCTCTTATCGCGTCAGAAATTGGTGCTTTATTTTTTGCTTAGCTTTTATAACGTTTTTTTTACGTTTTATTAAGTCAACTGTCACAAGGCCAACACTGGTATAGTGGTGAGATTTGTGGGATGTCGATGATCGAGATGTAGCGTGCTGGGTCTCACCGCCAGGGCTCTATTTTCGAATCCTGTGTCAGGAGGGCAATATTATCTGATTCATCTCACCATTCTCAAAGTGGGGTGGGGAGAGACAGAGTTGACAGTCATAGGCCTACGGTTGTCAAACAATAGTCTAAGGTGATCTCATTAAGACAATCCCCAGCTTATGTGAAGGTCGGCCGCCATGGCAGTAGCCCGGGGCGTCCATTAACGTGTGTATGCACACGTCAGCATCGTTTGACCTGATGCATGCTCCCTGGCTGTCTGCTCTTCACCTCATGCATGCTCCCTGGATATCTGCTCCTTACTAAAATCTGTCATTTCCTGGCACCAAGTACTAGGCAAGTCACACAGCATCACGCCCTGCATAGCTGGGGATTCCCCGCAAAGAAACCCTAAGTCCGGCCACTTATGAGCCTGTGCAGACCCTTTACAATCCCAGGCTCCTGGATCTACTGAAGCATGGAGTGAGTGAGTGGGTGAGTGGGTGAGTGGGTGAGTGAGTGAGTGAGTGAGTGAGTGAGTGAGTGAGTGAGTGAGTGAGTGAGTGAGTGAGTGAGTGAGTGAGTGAGTGAGTGAGTGAGTGAGTGAGTGAGTGAGTGAGTGAGTGAGTGAGTGAGTGAGTGAGTGAGTGAGTGAGTGAGTGAGTGAGTGAGTGAGTGAGTGAGTGAGTGAGTGAGTGAGTGAGTGAGTGAGTGAGTGAGTGAGTGAGTGAGTGAGTGAGTGAGTGAGTGAGTGAGTGAGTGAGTGAGTGAGTGAGTGAGTGAGTGAGTGAGTGAGTGAGTGCACTGTGGAGAATTGTAATTGTAAAGTGAATTAAAAATATTATTTTGGCAGTTTTCACACTAAAATCCATGCCTTGGTCATAATATAATTATATTAGCATTATTATGCTGAAATGTTATATTGATCAGAATTGGTGAAAAAAGTGATTTAATCATATTGATGAGAACTGTATACAACGGTGATGTCCAGCTTAGTTAGAATGAGGATTTCAACCACAAAAGTGAAACGCATGTGGATGACACTGCTATTCTGGAGAAGTGGAGAGTTTTCCCAGAGTTTGATTTATTCGGGCCGCCCGTGGCTCTTCTACACTTAACTGACACTTACATGACGTGCGGACAATGTGGGGACCCGCCGAGGGACTGTCTGGATCCCTGTCTGCACCCCGCACTAGATCCCTGTAAAAGCCTCAGGTAAGTATGCCGTCTCAGACGTCACAATGGCGTGCAAAGCCAAAAGGCAGTATCTGCTCATTTACAAGTGAGCAGATACTGCCTTTTGGTTTTGCAGAGCACTACAGCAATACAGTGGAATAATGTAGCGCTGTAATCTACAGGGACTGCCCACCGTAACATTAAAACAATTATTGCTGCTTCATATTTAATTTTATAGTTCACGTGTGCATTTACTGTGAAAGTTGCAGGTTTCACATTTGATGAACGGAAGTATGTCGATTAGAAATGTACTCTATAAATGAAATGAATCGGGCTTTAGGCCACCTTTGTGCACATATAGGCTAAACTGGGCCAGGAGAACCTCCTGAGGATGGTGAGATGATTGAGATGACACTGTCCTCCAGACACAGGATTCGAAATTCGAGCCCTGGCGGTCTGAGGCCGAGCACGCTACCTCTCGGTCACGGAGGCTCCCCACAATACTAACTTTCACACGTGGATGGGGAAGAAACAATTTTGTTTCTTTCAAACCGCCGAGACCGGGAACCGAACCCCGGACTCTGGCGTGAAAGGCAGCGGTGCTAACCACTACCCTAGGGCCCCCGCCCAAATGTACTCTATAACTAAATATGACTGTGTTCTCACCAAATACTTGCACAGATAAAAGAGGGCATTGAAGAAGAAATCAGGTGTGCCGACGGGTGAGCCATTCACATTCGTTTATCTTGGTGTAATTCAACGTGCCAATATACGCGCCAGTACTGCAGATCAATATTGATAATAATTGCAAATAATTATCATAATGATAATTTATTCATATACTACCAAATGCACTTCAATGTTGGTATTTCTTCTTTTGATTATTCATGTTCTCATTTGTGTAGCAATCGATATCAACAATGATTGTTATAACACCGCTTAAGCAGCTGAAAGCTTTATGCTTTGGTGGTAAAGTGTCCTATCTGCCACTCTAGTGAGTGGCAGATAGTACACTTTACCTCCAATGAGACGAGTTTTTCTTAACCCCTAACCCTCTAAGCGCGAATATCATTCTTTTTAATCCGTTTTATTATATTTTAATAGCCCGATTACTGTTATTGGGAATGAAATGAGCGTTTAAACATCAAGATTTGCCAATGTTTGGTCTGAAATTAAACAAATATGAGTAATTTTCACCCACTTGAAGTTGTGCGTCGCGATAGCGAGTCACAACTTCAAGTGGGTGAAAATTTGAATTATTCAATTTAGCGCTTTAAGTTAATAGTTATTTATAACAAATTAATGTAAAACTAAATATTACAGTACAAATGAGAATCGTAAGTGACAGAAGCAGTCATCGCGGTCCAATCATCGTTTATTAAAAGCAAGTGCCAAGATCAATGACAAACGCCTTAATTATCGTTCAGGCTGCACTCAGAATACATCTGGTAGAATAATTATCCTATATAGTTAGACATTAGAAAACACTCGATAGTTTCAGTGTAAATAATATTTTTTTCCTAGATTGAGCCGTTGCCACTCTTATCTATTCCGGAATTATTCATTCAAGACAAATAAATTTAAATTATAATTTGATAAATATAGCCATGACTTAAATATTGTGAATCAATTTTTTCTATAACTTAAAAATTATTTTTACAATCCAAAAAATGAGATTCTTTAAAGACATTTTTTAGACCTCATTACTACAGTTCAGTACCGTATAATAAGAGTGTTTCAATTTGTCAGCCCTCGACCAATGATAGACCTCCCACAGGAATGTGTGTGTTAAGATGCATGCAACAAATCCTTCCAGACGTACTATCATGCGCGCCTCTGACGGCAGGAGAATGTGTTATTG
Source organism: Flabesymbios commensalis (assembly GCA_964017125.1). Classification (NCBI taxonomy): domain Eukaryota; kingdom Metazoa; phylum Annelida; class Polychaeta; order Terebellida; family Flabelligeridae; genus Flabesymbios; species Flabesymbios commensalis. The sequence continues at coordinate 76,618,147 of OZ024903.1, forward strand.
ATGGGTAGGTGGAGGGGAGGGAGGCATTACGCATGGGGAGGAATTAAACCCCGGCTTCTGTCAGACCCAGCAAACACTGGATGTTGAACCGATGTTGGTTTAGTGCTGGGCCACCGTCTACGACGCTGGCCCAGCACTAAACCAACATCGGTACATCGCATCGTGTTTATCCAGCTCAAAACTTTGTCCCAGCTAAATATCAAAGTTGGCCCAAATTCCCCCAGCATCGAGTCAGGTTTTTGTGAGATGCCGTTACCACTGAATGTGTGACAAACGAGATTTGGACACACGGTCCAATAAATCAGCAGAATTTTCCCGCCACCCAGAAAACCCCAGGAGACAGGTGGCGCCGTCTACTGAACTAATCCGCATGTAAACGTTAACCTCTTGGATGGCATCACGCCGAGAAGAGGTTTTCATATAGGTCAGGTGATGGGTCACTCACCATGCCAGCAAAAACGACGACTTGAACCAATGTTGTTTCAATGTTGGACCAGCGCTGTAGGCGGTGGGCCGATATTGAAACAACATTGGGTCAAGTCGTCGTGTTTGCTGGGATGCCAGCACTTTACGTGGATAACAAATTACTATTGCTAATGAGGACCCAGAAAACACGACACGTTCATCCAATGCTGGTTTAATGATGGCCCAGAGTCAAAAACGGTGTTCAATCATTAGAAAACATTGGATCAACGGACGTGATTGATGGGGAGCATGGGCCTACTACATCAGAAGATACATGCACACTGAAAAATTTGGATAAATCAAGTTATTCAGAAATGTTGTTTTCCACAAGAAAATAATAGATGGCTATATACTTAAAAATATTTCTTCTTCTGCTCTATGTTTGGGATTTACTCGTTTCAGCGGTCACGTTGCGTTTTTTATTGCTAAGCCTAACGTGTCTTCTCCGATTTTTAGTCATTTTTTCTCAAAATACATGTCCCGCCAAAACACTATATACAAACAGGCTATCACAGATAGGAATAGCATTCAGCGCCAAATTACTCGTTTATTTACATGTATTAATCAAATGCATATCATTGTTTCAGAACATTGTAAAAAACGATCACGTTTACATGAAGTATCCGGAAGGCGGCCATTATGAATCTGATCCGCCAAGTTGAAAACATTAGAATAAAACCTCGCGAGTCAATCGCGCCTACAAGGGAACACCGACAGGCAGACGGACGGACATAACTGGTACGACAATAGTCTTAGATGACGGCGAACAACTTCCTATCCTTCAGTAATTTATTAAGCATTATTTATTGCTATAAGACTACATCAAATGATTGTACGTGTACTGCAGTTTAACTCCACTGAGGTGACTGAAAACGTCACAGGAAATAGTACTGCAAAGAATCAGTTGGCTAAAGGGAGACGGATGACTTTCTTCACGATATTATTATATAAAACTTTATTGGCAGAAATAACGCGCGTCATCGCATTGCACAGAGATTAGAAACTAAGCGTTGACTGGCCATAGCTTGCAGAATGTGGCAGGATTAGAGCCTCTTACATCTCCAGAGAGCTGGGACTTATGGCGGCGGGCGCCAATGATTAATATATTAATAACTACTTGGCCTTTCTCTGTACCCCTCGGGGCTACAGTAGCCGTGCAGACATACCTAACCAGCTAACACGGTATGTTGAACTGATGCGGGATTTTTGTTGGGATAGAATTGCAAACGGTCGCCCAACATTGGGTCAATGCCGAGTGCTTGTTGGATACAATGTGCTGGCTAAACTTTGGAATAAACGATATGACATATACTATAGATACATTTTTCACTTCATATTGATAGACAGGGGTTGAGCATGGAAAGACATATAGAGTAACAGTTTCAGAACCCACTAGATTCAGTTTACCCATACTTTCGAATCACCGTTTTTATTGCATGAATTCTAACAATAATCGTTATTTAGAACAATGTAAAATGTGCTGCTAAGCGTCAAAATAGAAACATTTCTCCTTTTAAAATTGGACATGCCTTCAGCAAGGGATAGCTAGGAGCTAAGGGATATTTTCAAATTGGATGGTCCTTATCTAAAATTATGTATACTTAAATATACACAAAAAAAATATTTCTGGATCATAACCATTTGTAATTCGTGCAGAAATATAGGCGTGATTTTACAACAAATGGATAAATTGAAACCGGTCTCTTTATAGACCTGGTAAAATGAGCAACAATGTCTGTGATTGTCCAGCATAGACCTTAACGATTGTTGACACGTAATAGTGAAGACGAAATGTGAAACAATCACTTTGGTATACGTGTACATATACGTAAACTTTGAAAAGAAAATTAAAATATAAAAAAAAAATTATGAGGTGCTTTAAGTCACAGCCAGACTTGTGTAGTAAATTTCATGATTGATGACAGCACTTGAACTGTTTGGGAGCAAGATGACAATCCTATGGCCTTAACCCTTTGCCTGCTGATCACGACAATAGTCTTTTTTAATCCGTTTTATTAACCGAATAAAGCACTGTTATTGGGAATTAAATGACTGTTCAAAAATCCAGATTTGTAAATGTTTGTTCTCAAATTAGGCAAATATGAGTAATTTTCAATCACTTGAGGTTGTGGATCGCGGTAGCGAGACACAATCTTAAGTGATTGAAAATTAAATTTAAATAAATTAACTTAGCAGGATCAGGGTTAAAAAGTCATACAGACAATTTGGAAAATCCATACAAATATGGTGCCAATGTTATCATTTGCATAATCAAGTATAATATCTGTGATTTGTAGCCATTAACCGATCAATGTTTATGAACACGCCATACAGTTCACAGTCATCAACCTACAGAAATGACGGATTCTCTACGTAAATTTAGAATACGTGATCGATTATGAGTTGTGAATCCCTAGAGACACAAATGCCAGCAAACACAAAACATTTGTATAACATTTATACAATGTTGGACCAACGTCGAAGACGTTGGGCCGACGTTGTATAAATGTTATACAAATGTTTTGTGTTTGCTGGGTATATGCCATTCTTTGGTGAGCAGTGTTGTTTCTCAAAGCATGACTAATACTTGTTAGTTATGGTACGAAAATTTGAGGTGTCAAAAAAGCGGTTTGCATTGAAGGTTGCGGAATAAGGCCTACTTGGTCAATTCAAACTGTTGATAAAAAAGTCTGCTTAGAAGTTCTATTTTGTGTTTAGTGTAAGTAAACCAAATTTATATTATTCATTTTCTGACTTCAAATAACTTTTTAAATTTTAGAAACTAGTTCGTTGTTATCGTGTGAATTGATTTTATAATTAGGAAGGTAATACAATCTACCCAGGAAACATTACATATGAGCATTATCAGGTTATGGACACAAAAGGGGTGACGTTTTACATGTTATAAAACAAAACATATTTACAGTAGGGGCCTACAGTAAAATGGGTGTAAACTCTTAAATCAGGGAACAGCACAGCATACACGATACATTGGCCCAATGTTGGCATACACTGCGGTACAAAGGCAAACAACAGTAACTGCTTACTTGGAAATGTACGCAGTTACTTCTGCTTGATTCTTTTTGCGATGCAGTATAATGTGTTATAAGTATTTTTTTAATAACACGCTACATTGATACAATACTCATGTAATGTTGGGCCACCGTCTGCGACGTTGGCCCAACATTACATCAGCAATGGATCACCGTCCTGTATTTTCAGGACACACATAACTGACCACTCACCTGAGTATTGCAGGCCATCAGGTCGCCATGGTTACTGCGACCGTGGAGATGTAGGTGAGCGGGTGGTTTCACCCAGAGATCATAGACGAGCCAGACCAGCACGAGCAATGCCACCAGTAATAGCCCCACGTGGTACAGGGCAAACAGCATGGACACCATCATCAGTGACCCCTACAGGTGACGACACGTACCAGTGACCGCATCACGACATAATCCATCCGGGTCATTAGCCGCACTATTTCTGATAATCCTTCCCGGCGTGCTCAGGGCCAGATAACCGGAACAGTCGCTGTTATTGTCTGTTTCCACACTGATCATTATTGCCAGCTGTCATGCTGTGTGTTTTGATCTAGCTATCTATTGGTTTATCCCAGTGTGAGGTAGATTAACATATACAGTGGCAGCTTAGACCACTCGTGGAGATCCGGAATACTGATCAAGTCCCATCGGCGGGAGTGGTGCATCCACCCTCACAGTACTACAATGTCAGGAGTGGCGCCGACACTCTCACAGTACCATAATCCATGTAAATAACTCCATGTGTGCGGGATGCCCATGTATGCCTCGTGAGGACAATATACTCAAATCAAACAGTTTGTCAAGTTCGTCAGATCAAACAATGTATAACAAAGTACAACAGCACGAGTCTGGTTCTCTGAGAATGTCGCCTGTAGAAAAAAGCTAGACAATTTGCAGTGATTTCACATGGCTGAACATGGATCTAGGCATCTGTAGGAGATGTTACGGGGTAAGATGGTCAGCTTGAGGTTTGTAAGCAGCCAAGACCAAGTGACTGTAAGATTGTCTGATAAGGTGAGATCATAAGTCAGGCCGACATGCCAGGTTCTGTTATCGATCAGCACAGTTCACTGGAGGCCGATGTGGTCAGGGAGTAACCCTTTACTCTCTACAGGTATGGATCATACAGGATCCAGATGGTAGCCATCCCCGACAGGCGTAAGGGATGCTTCCCCTCTATGTATCCTTCTACATAGTCAGTACTCATAATACTTTGTAACACAGAGCGTCTAAAGTACACTATTCCTGCATTATGTCCGTCCATTTCTCATTTGTAAATGTCTAATACTTCCGACTCACTGAAAGTCAAAATAAAGTCTATTGACCCTTTCGTTTCCATCACCGGATTACTTCGTGAATAACTAAATGCAATTACGCATTGCGGTAAACCCGAAATATAATTACTTTTAAGCAATTAGCTTAGAAAACAGAAGGGGTCAAATAGCACTTAAATCTCTTAAAATAACTATTGTCACCAAACAACATTCACATTGGACCCTGAAGATTAAAAGGTTAAATCTAACACTTCATAAAGTGGCAGATACAACCTTTTAATCTTCACGGGTCGACATGTGTAACTCCTGTAGTTTTGACTGTTAACCCAGCAAACAATGATACAGTACCCCAATGTTGTTTTAATATTGGCACATCGTCTCCGACGCTGGCCCAGCATTAAAACAATATTGGGAGAATGTATCGTGCTTGCTGGAAAGTTCGGTTCGTACACGTTCATCCATCATAATGACGTCACGCACACATCATACACCATGGCGTGATTACACGTTCACGTAAATAGTCGGCCTTGTTCTTTTGAACCTGATGCTCATCGTGTTGTTATTGCTGTTAGTGTTACGGACAGCGCTTGATGCCAAACACAAAACATTTGTATAACCTTTGTACAATGTTGGACCAACGTCGAAGACGTTGGGCCGACGTTGTACAAATGTTATAAAAATGTTTTGTGTTTGCTGGCCTGTTGCCTTGGTAATCCGATGACCCACGTCGTCCATCACCATGACAACAATCACCTTCCATTATAAATAACTCTCGTTAATGTTTCAAATATTAACAGGGTTATGCGCATTTTTTGACATAAACTATGTTGATCGGGCACACCAAACACATAGGCCTAATTTCGAAAGGATTTAAATTTAAAAAGATACAAGTTTCTATTTTACTTTTCACATGATATTATATTCATGATATTTTTGGATGAGCATTCCATACGATGATTCTTCTAAGGCAAGTCTTTAAGTAGATACCAAACTAGGGCTATTGCATACATAGCCATCTCAAAAAGTGTAAAAAGATTCATTGTTTCAACCGACCAGACAACCACTATCACTGTGAACACGTCTAGTACTTTCGGCTGTAAAGTAAAGACGTGGCTGTAACGCGAGACGTTGAGCCAATGCTCACTTAATGTTGGTCATTTTCTGCAGCAGACAAACAGGCTGATCAATCAGCGTGAAAAGAACATTATATCATTCTACTTGCTAATGATTGATTTTCTGGTTGACGAACCCAGTCTCCATTGCAACAATAAGCTCCATGAAATTGTATTTTCAAGAAAATACACAATTTTATATCATTCTACTTGCTAATGATTGATTTTCTGGTTGACGAACCCAGTCTCCATTGCAACAATAAGCTCCATGAAATTGTATTTTCAAGAAAATACACAATTATAATCCAAATAGTTTTAATCAAGTTGATTGAATCAGGTCAGAGAGTTAACATAAGATATGTTGCGTGTGATTTATAATGGTAATAAGCCCTGCATAAACACCGGTCTCCCTCCTCAGCAACATAACCAGGTATCTCCTACCAGACACCAGACCAGAGTTTACAAAGACGTGTTCAGAGCTCCCCAGCGAATAAAAACAAAAAAGAAGAGCAATCGATAAAGTCATAAATTGAGAAGACAATCACGTCACCCGGAGAGCGTCCGTGTGAGGGATGCCTGGTTGTGATGCCAAAAATCGTCTGAAATATTATGGCAATGTCTCCTTATATACCCCCCTAGCAGACAAATTGTTATATGTGCCACTGAAATGAGTGGCACATATAACACTGCTAGGGAACCATATGTCACCAAGGGTAAGAGAATTAGAGAATAATAGTAAATTATATAAAGTTGCTTACATTTCGGCCCAGAATATATTTGAAACGAAATTAGATTGAATGAAGATTTTTGGTTATGTAGACTAAACTGGAACGGGGCGCATCCTTAGTCGGAATAATGCATTATCTTAATGAATGAAACACGACAGGACTTATTTCACTCGAACCAGCGACGAAAAGTTGTCCGGGTATAACAAACTATAGGACATATTTATAACCGCATATAACTTTTCACATCGATTATTAATGGACACAAATGCCAATAAGTTGTGTCAAGACCTATAGGTTTTAAAATATTATTAAGATGACATGTCTGAGAAATCAACATCCATAGATTTCTGTAATCATATTGTCACAGACTTTAGCGATAATAACGGTGACTGTCCAAATATGTTTCGTGTGGCCATAGTGTCTGCTACTGTAAAATGAATTTGGACAAAGTAGAATGTAGAGCATCCATCGGAATGACACGGTAAAGGAATGCTTGGCTTCTGCTGCAGATTAAGCCTGCTGCTTGATAACAAAGCATCCACGGAGTGTTTCTAGTGTCCTGAGAATACCACCACAACAAGGACCATACTAACAGTACATAAGATACCAGAGCTCTAATACTGGCTCACTACTGGCTCACTGCTGGCTCATGGCACCTGATTCTACTCATATCGGACATCATGGCCAGCGAAACGTGGCCACAAGGCTGGACCAAATCACACACTCCAAACAACTCTCCTCTAGTGCTGGATATATCATAGGATCTGTTTTCGTATAGACCGTTCGTATGGGTATATTTACCACGCACGAAGTGATCCTGGTCAAAAACCTTTTTCTTATTGAACTAGACATGCCTGCACAGAAAGGGAAAATGACCCAAAATCATCTAAGGAAAACTAGAAATGTGTCTTCGCTATATTGCAAAAGGGAATGCACCCCTCCATATCATTTTTTTTTAAAACATTTTTAATCTGACTGACAGACTGCCTGCCTGCCTGCCTGCCTGCCTGCCTGCCTGCCTGCCTGCCTGCCTGCCTGCCTGCCTGCCTGCCTGCCTGCCTGACTGACTGACTGACTGACTGACTGACTGACTGACTGACTGACTGACTGACTGACTGACTGACTGACTGACTGACTGACTGACTGACTGACTGACTGACTGACTGACTGACTGACTGACTGACTGACTGACTGACTGACTGACTGACTGACTGACTGACTGACTGACTGACTGACTGACTGACTGACTGACTGACTGACTGACTGACTGACTGACTGACTGACTGACTGACTGACTGACTGACTGACTCTGACTGACTGACTGACTCTGACTGACTGACTGACTGACTGACTGACTGACTGACTGACTGACTGACTGACTGACTGACTGACTGACTGACTGACTGACTGACTGACTGACTGACTGACTGACTTGAGTTATAATGTAAGGAGTGACTGACTGACTGACTGACTGACTGACTGACTGACTGACTGACTGACTCTGACTGACTGACTCACTTGACTTGTCTACTTGAGTTATAATGACTTGAGTTATAATGACTTGTCTACTTGAGTTATAATGTAAGGAGCGGTATATCTCCATAGCTGCTTGATGAATGTGCCATGATTTACGGTGTAGCCCATGAGGTATACGGAGGCACATCACCTGTTCAGTACAGGTTGATCTTGAATAATGGATAACGAGCCCAGGAGGCGGAAGAACCCTTCACAGAGAACACCGGATTCATCAGCATCATATTTAACCCTTTATTGCTCAACCATACATTTTAAGATGTCATGTCCCTGAGTGATCTCGTTCTACTTTACAAGTACATCTTTGACCAGTGTAAACTGCAGCTAAATCAATAGAAAACTTAGTTAAATACATAAATAATTAGAAAATCAGAGAGAATGTGGTCAGAGAAACAGGATGTTAAATCAGCCTGTTTTGGCATGTGGCATTTTTCATGTGGATTTAGGTGTGTTTTTTTCACAGATCCCGCTGTCTCTTTCACAGAAAATAGACCGTCTCCTGGTCATTTTGCCTGCAGTCCACTCTGCCGTACAAAGCTAAAAGGCAGTAACTGCTTACTTTGCAAGTGAGCAGTTACGGCCTTCTGGCTTTGTAGAGCTGTCTAGAGTCCGGGATTAGGGTTGGGTTGCCGAGACGGGATTTAGAGAGGGGCTATCGACCTGGACCCAGCCGTTCCCCTCTTTAACTTGGTCAGGGCCAGACGAGTGACTGTGATCGCCGGTACAATTAGTACAGAGATAAACGCTATAGTCAATTAATCAATCGTTCAATCGATCAATCAAAATACTACTACAGTCCCTTTTTTGTGTCAAAAGGTGGGAGTCGGATTACAGAACTAACATTAAGCCTATATTATATCAAGGAATCCTTGATTATATCAAAACGGACAAATAAAATTCCTATTTGTTGTGAGTAGATTTAGTTGAGATTAGGTAACCACTTGGACGACACAGGTGGTTAGCCGTGTTTTCCGGGGTTACAAGCATTATGAATATAAATTAGGGTCCAGTTTAGTAATACTGAACCCTCTCTTTAATACCGTGGTGACGGCGTGGTGTATGGTGTGCCCATTAATTCGTTCATTAGAATGAATTAAAATATTTTATAAAGCGACAAAGTAAGCAAGTTAGCTAATATGGCTTTATGCCATTTTCTGTATCATAGCAATATCGCAACTGTAAACCCGAAGTCGTGAATATGCCATGCTGTTTGCCAATGATTCATAAGTATTACCTCAGAGCACCATAGTGCACACTCGAGGTCTTGAAAAAAATTAAACACTGTATGATAACATTTTCAAGCATCTGGCCCGGCCGGCCATAGTTTTGTCCTAAATCATTATTGTCAGTGTACAATCACAGGGCCTGGAATGTAAGCAATACGACAAAAAACAACGCATCCTGACTGATTGATGAACACTGGGTCCTGGATAGGATGCAAATATAAGGTTTAGCTAGATTGTCTATAAGCACTGCTAGCCAGGCAAGTTTGCTCATAATCATAACAGTACCATATGGTTCAAATTGACTTCTCGCCGTGGTCACGTCGCCAACCAGGGAGATAGTTTCCTTTGTCTTTTTTTCAACGTTTTGATTTTCCTATAGCCCTAGAAGTAAACAATAATTGTGAAGCACTTTACCTCATTTGCGCTCAGGGGGTTATGTTGGTCAATTTGATTTTATTACATGTTGTGAATCGTCAATGTGATATCCATTTGAAACTGAAGAGAAATAACAGGTCTGATGTCAGCCTGGCCCAATTTCATCTAAAAACGTCACACTAAAAGTGACATATTTTGTATCGATAATTAGCTCCGGGCTAATCGTCGACAATGTGCAAAAGTCTTCTTACTGACCCAGTCGGTGATCGAGCCAGTGATATTGAGAGGCCGCCAGATCAGGAGTTCTATTAATCTGGCCAAATAATAGCTCAGCGGACATATTAGTTATCACTCTGTAGTCCGTTAGAGACACAAGAGCTATACATGTAACACAAAATAGGCTATCACAGATGGAAAAAGCCCTCAGCGCCAAAAACTCTCTTCTTTTTTATAAATTATTTGCAGTGTGAACATGTGTTTCAGAAAATTAGATACACATCCGCGATTCAATCGCGCTTACAAAGAAAATCGTTTATTTCAGAGTGGCAACATTTTAAATCTGATCCGTGCTATTTTGACCTCGTCCAGCGGGATTGCAGGGTGAAGACATTACACGGGCCAACTTCCAGAACAATCGAATACAAATCCGCAAGTCAATACAAGGAAAACCGTTTATGGCAGAGCGGCGGCCATTTTGAATCAGATAGGTGCCTTTTTTAACTCGTCCGGCAGCTTAGTATGGTGAACACATTCGCCAAGTTTCAGAACAATAAACCACACTAGGACGACAAATATAGCCTTCAACCTAATTTTATCCGAACAAAAAAAATATTGTTCAAAGCAGTGATGTAGCCAGGGGAGGGGGAGCTCTGGGTGTTTGATAATTCCAGATACATTAAATTATTCTTATCTGTTTTACGGTATCAATCATAGCATGTGCGTTTGAGATTGAGGTGAGGGACACTGTCTACTCTAACCTGCTACATGAATTATGTAGGCACTACAAGAACGGATGTGCTGCCAAGAGAAGCACAAAGGAGGAGTAAGCACGAAGTAGTCAGTAATGCTTATATTGCCACACCTTAATAGTGGATGACTTCCTAAGACTCCTGAGATGATTATATGTGAGAATGTGATTAACCCTTTCAAGCCTGAATTTATCATTGTCATCTTCATCCACTACAAGGCGCGAATTGCTGTCGCAATTCTCGACTTGTAGTGGATGAAGATGACTTGAAGTGGGTGACAAATGAAATACTGTTATTTTTAAGCAGTTCGATAAAAAAAATTGTTCTAAAATCACTAGGTTTTAGGAAATTAAGTCTGTTTCCGGGGATGTAAAATGATGCTTTAATGCATCGTGAGGGCTTAAAGGGTTAAGGGAGTTACGACACATTGTGTGTTATGGTAAAATATCAAGACAGACAGGAGCCCGGAGCCCATGTCTCTGCAACGCCCAGCCTCCACTGAGCTATATTAACATGTCTGTAATCCACATAAAATGGAAGTATTGATCAAACAGATTAATCTGAAACATTCAGCTCCACACAAATGGCAGTTTGTGGTAGGAAATTGTCTTTTTTCACAAAATAGAATTCTCGTTATAAAAACCACTGCAGACAAACCAGCAGAGCCATCGAGCAGAAAACGAGTTATGGCAGTCTCTTCACTGGAGCAGACAAGCTTGGTAATGTTTCACGAGAATCTCATGTAGAAAAGAAATTGGCCAAAAATATCAGCATTATCTGCTTACCGTCGTTTCACAGTCGACGACAGAAAACGAATGGGAGAGAATACAATAATTTTAATTAAACTTAAAAATATCACAAATCATTTTGAACAGCAGCATAATGCATCGATGAATAGGCAGTGTATTAAATAATAAGATTATCCAGTGATATTATAGCAGAGAAACATAAACTAAATGTTTTTATCAGCCTTGCTAGCGGTATTAGATTGGTATAAGGTTGAGCGAGCGTGAACTACATGGGCTCAATCTAATTCGAACGTCTTATATGGACCTATTTCCCGACCCATGATCAAATAAATTGCAGTTACAACATAACAAGAAACTAAACCCAAAGAAACATTCCCGGTATTGATGCCAGAGCGATTATTAGACAGCTCTTCCCTATAATGGCAATAACATGGAAAACATATTTATTAACGGCAGCGGGACAATTATCGACCACCAGTACTGGTATGTCAGCACCATCTGTGTGGTGCGTCTACCATCAGCAATTACGTCAAAAACAACCAAAGACCAAAATAGAACAGATGGCAAATCCCCATCAGTGGATGGTATCACTCGGATGTCACACTTTTTAAAGAATATTTTCAAGTTATTGTAAATTATAGAGAAAGAATCTTCTACTATTCTTGAAAGACCCTGAAAAATAAAAAGCTCATTTAAATTGATGACTCGCTACACGGTGTATTTCTTGAAGTGAGTATTACTATCTGGAAATACCATCTATAATTCTCAATGAATGCACCATACACAAACAAAAAGAGGTTTGTGAACACAGTAAACGACCCGACCTGTATTCAAATACTGATACAGCCTGGTCATTGCTGGGTCTGACATTATCTGTATGAGTACGCCTACCATAATAAGGTATGTTCCATTTAATCCTTTCACTCGAACCACGGAATATTATTCCTTTCCATGACAGATGCCATATTTTATCCATACAGGACTATTGATTCCGTTGTAGATATTCTTCTATCATGCATAAAATTATACAAGCAATATTACTTGACATAAACATGAGTATCAATGTAAATACCGCCTATTCCGCCTTTAGGAGAAGTCAATGGGAACTATTCTAGAGCAAACCCATTATATATGGTAACGATCAGCAATGAGTATATCTTTAGACACGATGTCAGCCCGCGAGTGATACCAGAAAATCAAACCAGAGAATACATAGCAAACGTGGAAGCAACACTGGCGCGCTGTCTCCTGCTCTCGTTGTAGCCGTACATTAGCGGGCATTACTCCTGGTAGCATTGTGACGGACATTGGTGATCCCGGCACGCTATCCGTAGCTTTGTGACAGGCAGGATGTCCAGTCGTGCCGACCAATGTCCAGTCTTAAACAATAGGCCCAAGAGCGGCGTGTTAAGCACGGGGCGGATCAAAAGGGCCGACCCATTACAGGCCGCTGTTCTATCAACCTGACAGTCATTGTCAGAACCAGCGCGCCATCGACCAGAAGCACAGCGTTATGGCAGTATCGCTAAATGCCAGGCAGGGCCATCAGTCCAGATCCAGCTACATCAATTGTATACCAACCCTAGCAGAGCGACGCCCCTTTAACAGACAATAACTAACGATCAGCATGCGTGTTGCGCAATAAGCCAATAATACTAGTTGCTGAATGAATTGGAGCAGAGATTGAACCTACATTGTTACGTATGCTGCCCTTTGCGTACTAATGTCCCAAAGATCAGTTTCAAATCAGAAAGGCTTGCTCCAAGCGTTGCCACAAAACATCCTTACTATATTAACTGCTACAGAAAATGCGTATATTTGGTAAATAATTTGTGAAGATTTGGAGTTGAAGATCCTTCTAATTCCCATCTGGTAAACTGTAAAACGTAAAGTAAATAGAGAGGACATTTTGTTACTTGGTTAATAGCAGTTAATCTATCTGGACAGTTCTATTGGATTATCCGTGAATGGACTGACCACGCGCAACAGTGAAGTAATATGGTTGATGGACACACGAGAGATAATTGACGTTCTCCTTCCCGGGGTAGTCATTTGAGTTCCCATTCCCATTCAAGTCCCGAATGATGGCAATTGTGTAGATGCCTTTACCTTAGCTATGGTGACACACGTGTGATGATTTTCAGGTCTATCGCCCACCCCCATTTGAATTGATTCTAATCTGAATGGATCCTCTGCTCTAGCACTTATAAGGCTCATATCATCACAACCCAGCACCAGCAATGTATACACACATACTGCTGGCCCAACATGAAAACAATACCGGCTCAATGCCTCGTGTTTGCTGGGAATGGTTCTACATTCAGTGGTATGTGAGAGCACTACATCTGATGGACTACTGATGGAGAGTTAGGCTCTGTTGATTGCTGATCTCCATCTCATTGTAAACTGGTTTTATCCGTGACACAAATCCTGGTCACGGCACCAATGTAAAAAGGTCTATGCGTTGACACAATCCTGGTCATACGCACCGATGTAAACGGGTCTTATCCGTGATACGTTGACACGCTATCGTCGGTTGTCCAAATGCTCTGGCACGGCAAACACAACACTCGTGGATAAACTTAAATTAACTCTTGAATATATATAAAATATATATTAAACAAAAAACATTCAATTTCTCAGTACACTGATGTTAGTACTTATATCTCGTTGTGTAATTTTGCTGTTGCTTCAGTGATCTACAAGATGTTAGATACCGAAGCAACTCCCACTAAACTTAGCCAAACCCGAAACGTCTCTGTTACAATACTCCCCAATTTCTCTCTGACTTTCTCCCTGAATTTCCCTCTGAATTTCCTCTCGAAGGCTGTGGGCGCCTTCCTTTATAGCGGATCCCGACGGGCGCGGTCCCTTCCTGTGATGAAATGACGTCTCCACCAATCAGGATCCTTACTTTGATATACATTCACATTCCTGGGCTGTTTTCCAGAACCGACTCACACAGGCCTCTAGAAATAGGGGACGTCCTGTATGACAATTAGTACTTGTCGCAGTACCGTCTCCACCATGTGGTTCACATGTAAACAGCCCAGGACAGCATGTTTATTCTACCCTTTACTTACCGAAACCCCAATTTAGCCACCTGTTACTTTACATTGTTACATACCTCCCCCTATGGAATCCAACTTGTTCACACGCTTGAATTCCATATTTCAATCCCTTAAAATCCCTATGATTAGTAAAATCATATATAAAATAAAAATATAAGTTTCGGAGGTCAACCATCTTCCACCTATATTTTTCTTTTGTCACTTAACATTATTGTTTCTCTACTTCATCAAAATATAATGTATAATCTCCTCTTCTCTCTCTGGAACAATGTCTTGAGTGGAACACACTCTAAAATAATATATGTTGATTTAGCTACAATCAATTTACTTACAATCCTCTTCTCTGGAACAATGTCTTGAGTGGAAAACACTCTAAAATAATATATGTTGATTTCTTACAATTTACATTTTAACTACACCACTTCTCAGCATCCACTGCCTCTGGAACATAGTGTTTATTTACAGTCATTATCATCTCAAAATTTTTAACTGTGTCTCGTAGGACGTCTCCTAGACACGTTAACCATACACTCTATCTATAATATCCAGTCATCAGGAAGACAGTCTGATTGGACTTCTGACCGTCGTAGACAGAGCCAACAGGGCAGTGTTCTCACCACTTGATGTTTGTGACTTGCAGGTGTTATAAAGTCTAGGCTGCGTATTTTTCTCAAAAAAATTTTTTTTTAACAATTTATTAATTATCCCAGGGTATCTCCAGTATACTATGCCCACTGCACCTACCCCGCTATTATCAAAATCATTAACCCTCCCAGTGTGAAGGTAACATACCTGTGGTGTTTCTCTACTGGTGTCATAGTTACGATCTTAGATCGATGTAACTTCTTTATCAATTGACTTAAGGGAATGTCATCTATGTCATTTAATTTTGGTGATCTATTTATTTCATCTATTATATCTATGTCGTCACCTAATTCGTCGAGCGGTCCCCACACAATGTCACCCGTAAATTTATTCAAATGGACCAGCTTGCCTATAGATTTTAAATGATATTCTGATTCGTGATAGTAATAACGTGCTAAAGTCATTTGGTCAGCGAAAGCATGGCATGACATGTTTAGTTTACCATACGAGACAGCTGGACGAACTGTAGTCTGATAGCGTTTATTGCCAACAACATATAACCGTTAAAACAATGGGTTCTACTGTAATCACTACCCATATCCATTGCAGCCACCAATGTTATTATGCCTCCAGCCGCCATGAGTTAGCAAAGCTCTGGCACTGTAACACAATAACATTTTTTCTTACCTGATGCTCGTACGTTGGTTTACTTTTTTTTCTCTCTTAAAAATAAACCCATTTATACTATCTCATGTGTTGATAACTTCTTCTCCTGAAGTTATCAACTTCAGTCACATATCAGCGTAACTTTCTACTGATATCCCCCCGATGATGGTATACTTGTGATAATTTGTATTTCTCTTTAGTATTATCAACACCTCATCTTACACATGTACCAACTTACACATAAGCTGATATCTTCCCCTCAACAAGGGGTAAACTCCGCTACATCAGCAACTGCTTATTGATAAATTCTTGTCCATAAATTTATCACGCTTATGCTCCTTGATAAATTCTTCTCTTGAATTTTATCAAGCGATAATATCAGCGTGCACATCTACTGATATCTGTACCATATCCTCAAACCCCGGGCGATCTCTGTTACCGCATTGATAATTTCTTCTCTTGAAATTTATCAACTTTTTAACTCCTCTAATATCCTCCTTGTTACCGCATTGATAATTTCTTTCTCTTGAAATTTATCAAATTTAATCACATATCAGCGTTAAACCTATTACTGATATTTGCATCTCCCTGATCAGGAGAGAGCACCGTTCCTTCATTGATAAATTCTTCTCATGAATATTATCAACATTTAATCCCATATCAGCGTTAAACCTACTACTGATATCTGCATTATCTACCTCACCTTATTCGCTGTCGCGTTGTTGTTTACGTTTATCTACTTTTTTTAAAAAACAAATTTCCCTCCCTTTATGAACCTCGTTCTTTAGCAATTCGCGTTTTCCCAATTTTCAATTGTGCTTACATAATTCTCAATAATCATTCATATTCACCTTTCATCTCCGCTATATCTGAAATGTAACATTCAGATAATCTTAGCTCAACATGAGCACGGGGAGATTGTCTTCAGATTTACCGTCAGACATGTTAGCAAATTTTGCCCTGCGTCTTATCACGCGTTACAGCTACTTTGAGCTGAACATACTTAGGTATATTTTTACTAACTTGTGATACAGGCCTCCGTCTAACCATGTCTGCACTGTGTCTTCTTACATTTCGTATACGCACTAATATTATGTAATATTCCTTAACCCCAAATTAAATTGCGACTGTATTTTTTTTCTAGCATTAATACTGTATTTTAGAGTTAAAAAAAAATCCGAATAATACATTTAGCCCCTTGCAATTAATTATCAAATTTCTGAAAATCAATACAAGTCCTTGAATATATTTATTTAATTTCGAAAATTAACACAAAATCTTCTTGATTTAACCAATTTGATTTCTCAATTAACAATACCAGAAACGACCATTCTGAGTGACGTGTTCTAATAATATTATTTTCTCAACATTATTCACGTCCTCGTTCAATGGCTTGTCTCTGATTTATGGCTGTCCTTTACTGGCGGATCATAACCAGTAACTAATTAATTTCGAAAATCACACAAAATGATTAACCAATCTGATTTCTCAGTTACACTACCGGAAACGACCATTCTGAGTGACTTGTCCTAATAATGTTATTTCTCAACATTATTTACGTCCTCGTTCAATGGATCGTCTCTGATTTATGGCTGTGAGATACTGGCGGATTATCCCCAGAATCTCCTCCATATTCCCCTCTTCAGTTCGCCTTATATGTTTCCACATAATTTCTGAACTGCCTAATCAATCCTTTGATTGATCCTTATTTTCTGGGGCGCAGTTATTTGACCCGCTCCTCATAGGCCTACTGCCTTATCACCTCCCCCCGTCACTGTATACTCAATAGTAAACAGTCTCTGTATACACAAGTACCTCCCCCAGCTTGTTTGCGTCTTTTTATGCCTGTCCGTCCGACCGTAAGGCCCCAGTACTCTGGGTCCTAATGAGTATTATCTTCTTATTATTCTCAGCAGTAATATTTGTCACTAGTAGTCCCGATTATCTTCCCATTTTAACCCTGTCTTGATTACAATGCTGTTGTATAGAGCTTTAGTCCCCCCTTTTTAATTTTTTCAATTACATTGTCAAAATGTGTTTTCCCCGGGAGACCAGAGATACCAGTTAACTGGAATAATTCTATTTTTGTTTTTCCAATGGATCAGCCAAAAGCTTATCAAAAATATAAAGATCAATGAACATTAACTACAGCAGCCTAGAAAATAACTGACCTCCGACTACATGTCTGTGTGTAGCCAACTATCCCAACGTTATGTAGCTTCTGTCTAGATCTTGTCGATCCTGCTCCGTCTGTTGTCCTCTGGGTCCCTTCAGTCCTGGCAAACGCCCAACTCCTTGTCTGTCCTGTGGATCGCTGTCGGTCCTGGCAAACGCCCAACTCCGTCTGGATACTGATTCCTTCTGGATCCCGTTTATTTATCCCCGTCTTGATAACAGTAGCGGCTTCTGATAGCAACCTCTACATTAACTAGTATTTATCCACTGATCTTAGTTTTGCCGTTTTGCCGTGCCACTGTCCAGTCACTTTTGTAACTTTCCAATTTGTTCAACCAGGTTCTTGAATTGATTTAATTTGTTTTTCAAATTAAAATCCTGTCAGATGGCACCAATGTAAACTGGTTTTATCCGTGACACAAATCCTGGTCACGGCACCAATGTAAACTGGTTTTATCCGTGACACAAATCCTGGTCACGGCACCAATGTAAAAAGGTCTATGCGTTGACACAATCCTGGTCATACGCACCGATGTAAACGGGTCTTATCCGTGATACGTTGACACGCTATCGTCGGTTGTCCAAATGCTCTGGCACGGCAAACACAACACTCGTGGATAAACTTAAATTAACTCTTGAATATATATAAAATATATATTAAACAAAAAACATTCAATTTCTCAGTACACTGATGTTAGTACTTATATCTCGTTGTGTAATTTTGCTGTTGCTTCAGTGATCTACAAGATGTTAGATACCGAAGCAACTCCCACTAAACTTAGCCAAACCCGAAACGTCTCTGTTACAATACTCCCCAATTTCTCTCTGACTTTCTCCCTGAATTTCCCTCTGAATTTCCTCTCGAAGGCTGTGGGCGCCTTCCTTTATAGCGGATCCCGACGGGCGCGGTCCCTTCCTGTGATGAAATGACGTCTCCACCAATCAGGATCCTTACTTTGATATACATTCACATTCCTGGGCTGTTTTCCAGAACCGACTCACACAGGCCTCTAGAAATAGGGGACGTCCTGTATGACAATTAGTACTTGTCGCAGTACCGTCTCCACCATGTGGTTCACATGTAAACAGCCCAGGACAGCATGTTTATTCTACCCTTTACTTACCGAAACCCCAATTTAGCCACCTGTTACTTTACATTGTTACATCATCTAAACACATGATAAATACTGCTCGACAAATATTACACAGAAACTGTCATGCGAAGCCAAAACAGCAGTAACTGCTTACGTTAGGGCTGTGTGCCATGCGCCTCAGATTCAGAACAGATAGAATAGCGTTAAAAGCAGCATAATCAGAGCATTGATGAAGTATTGCTATTTCTTAATTAGCCTACTTAATGTTGTTTGTAACATGATAGTTTTTTTGGCTAAATATGTCTTATCAAGACAACCGTTCATTTTAACTATTTATGTTTTAAAATAAGTTACCATCATAAAAACTCTCGCGATTTAGTTTGCTATATTCCCATACCAAAATGTTAAAGTAAAAATAAATGGACGACTACTTTAAATAGCGTCCCTGATCGCAGCAGATCAATACCACCAGCTTTACCAGTGTGTCGCCCTCCCCTTCTCTACCATATACTGATACATCAGGCACATGTAGTACTGATGATCTATGTCCACGCACGGAATTACCAGCTCAACATCAGCATCTTCTCTTCTCTGCTAATTGACATTGGGCAGTCAGCAACAGCCACAGAACAATCAGCAATATCAACACAAACAGCATGCAACAGCAGCACTAACATCAAAGGCAAACAGTGATAACGACTTACTTTACAATCAACCAGTTACTGTTGTACGGCAGCAAGTAGCAGCACTACCGTATGCCAAATCAAAACACAGTACTATAATACATTACCTTGTCACGCACAGCCACAGGGCGAGACAATTTATTTATGAAAACTGCTATGGAATCATTGCCTCAACAATTGATGACATTTAGTATTCATCCACTTTTTTCTGGACATGTTTAGGGGCTTCACCCCTATTCAAGCCCAGATAACCGGTGACTTTGGTTTTTCTGTGGGTCCCGCTGCAGAGGTCAACACTACCGCCTGTCACGCTAGAGTTCGGAGTGTTCTTCGATGTGCCCCTCCCCCCCCCCCCCCCACCCCCGCTCTCCATTATGAGATTTCAAAAAAAAACATAATATTTATTCCCGCGAAGTTTTCTCGTGAAGATTCAATATTGTGTGAGGAAGGAACCATATGTAAGTCTATGGTGTGGGGCCCTGGGGGCATCTGTGACCGACAGGTAGCGTGCTCGGGTTCGGATCCTGTGTTTGGAAGGTAGTGTCAACGGATTCATCTCACCAGGTTACCATGGCCCAGTTTGTGTCGTCGACGCTGGCCCAACAATAAACCAACATTGGGTGAATGTCTCGTGTTTGCTGGGATGGCCGTTCATTCATTAGTACATTAATTCATCCATCCATTCACTCATTCATACCTTATCTCACTTCCCAGCAAAAACGAGACATCGACCCAATGTTGAACCAATGTTTGGCCACCGTCTACGACGCTGGCCCAACATTGGTCCAACATTGGGTCGATATCTCGTGTTTGCTGGGTCGTCTCACACATGCATACATTATGTGCCGCAGACCACGAACCCCACCCGGCTGTAATTATCATCCTGGCTCCAGACAGCATGCGATGTGTCACAATGCAGATTTTAAAATCAATTAAATTTTAAAAAGTGGGATACAAATTACGACTGAAAACCGATTAGAAAGCATGACAGTGACGGGTCCAGTAAGGGTGATCAATGAAAACATCAATAAAACTTGTTAGTCCGTATTATGAAAGAGTTTCAAATGATGAACTAAAAATAGCTATTATTCTATTAAAAGAGAGATGTCTTCCAAGAATGCGCGGTAAATGAGGGCAGAAATCCCAAAGCATTTCAGCAGGAAAACCATTATTGTTATGACAATGTTGGCTTAATATTCAACATCTGCTATGTTGGACCAGCGTTATGCCAGCATTGGGTGAGCGCATCCTGCTTGCTGAGTGGTCTGTGTGGTGCAGAGTAATATATCCAAATATTGATCAAAGTATTATGAGCGGGCAACCTTAGCATGAACAATGAAAATAAATCTTGGTGGGCTTACTTGAAGGCTGCGGCTGCACACTTCAGATATTATGTCCATTGTTTTGCCTTGAACTAAATTGATGGCATCGACAGGAGACAGCCACTGTAATGGTTAACACAATATGATGATTGTCCACTCCAATAATCAACATAGCTCGCTGACGACTGAAGGTATGTAGTTTTCTCAAAAGGGCAATATATCCCAGTAAACACTAAGTATTTGTATAACATTTATACAATGTTGGACCAACGTAGACGAGGTTGGGCCGACGTTGTAGTTTACTGGGATATATTGCCCTTTTGAGAAAACTGTTGTGTATCTACTCAAATAATTATATAGATATTATGTGTAAAATGATGAAATAACAAACTGAACAAAGCCGTTGGGTGCATGCACACTGTCTTTCGATAACTAGTATTTACTTTGAGATAATAAAATCGCCGGTTTCTTTTCAAAGAGACCATGTTTACTGTCTACAACGGCTCATTCATTTTTCGTCTTTGAACCAGATGATTGACTGATGAGCAGGAAGTGTATTTTGGGTTGAGATAGTAAAGCTGGGTTATAGCTAGGACGTAAAGTAGATTACAGTGTCCACGGAAACAAAGACCAGATCGTACAGCCAGCGCCATCAACACAGCCAGACAGACATCTGAAGAAGGCAATGGCTAGATGTACCACTCCAGAACCCACCAGAACCACACATGGAACACTGATGTTGGGCCAATACAACCAACGTTATGCCGATACGATAGCCAGGATGCACAAAGCAGCTGCTGATATGAGACAGCGTAACAGCCACGAAACACATAGTAGCATCCCAGAAATTATTCATGTCAATATTTGCCTGAGAGGGACTAGATAAATGACGCAATCGTGACGGAAAGGAATGTGAAGTAATATACACGAAAAAACTTGTGGGAGAGGCATGGATGGAAGCCTGGGTAAACAGCAGAGTATATGATGTGGCATGTCTGCAAGAGAAACAGCTTAAGGTATAAATAGCAAAAAAGTCTAATGCTAAGTATCTAACAAGTCAAATGAGGCTAACATACCCTTAAGCATAATCAGCATATACGAATATTAATTTTAAACATAACCATTCTATGGTTCAGACGAGTTAAAATTTTGCCGTGAATGCAAATTAAAATGCTTGTCAGGCTGTTTTTCACTTGTTAGTAGAAGAGCTAGACCTGAGAAAAAATCGGTCCGTACAACCAAGAACTTTATATATAAAGTTCTTGGTACAACCCACCATACTGTCCAGTACTGACGTGGATATTGTAACTAGGGTAATATAGGCCACCAAAAGTATACAGTCACCCTTGAAGGCTTACATACGGTTACTATAGGCCATTTGCGTGAGATTTCGGCCCGATTTATCCGATAATGTATGTGATAAAACATTCAAACGATATAATTACACAGCATTATACCTAAAGTAAACTATTGTACATTTACGTACATAATGGGGTCCAGTGATATGGGATCAACCCTGTAGTTTTCAGGACATACAAAATGTAGCCATCTCGTTTGCTATTTTTTCTACATTTTTCTCAGTATATGTCCGTATGAATTTCACGTATATGTGCTGCTGATGGTACCCATCAGCTGGTTCATGTATCTAACAATCCGGATTGTGGTGCTGAACACCAATAACGTGGTTCTAAACGACAGCTGAGCATACACTCTAAACAATATAGGTTCCTAAAAAAGAACCTTTCAGTACAATCAACATGCAACCTCAGGCGAACCCTGCAAGGGTTCTCATGGGGTTGCATGTTGATAGTACTGAAGGGTTCCTTCTAAAGAACCTATACTGTTTAGAGTGTAACTTTCATGTCAAACACCTATCTACTATCAGGTAAGGCAAGACGCTGGTCAAATCACGGCTGTATGCAGGGCCATTATCTGAGACACTGTGCCAGCATTCAGCCATGGTTTGACCAGGTAGTTAGCGTTACTGTTTATACTACTACACCCCATCACCTACAGTACAGTCAGTGCGGCGGCCATGGGTGCACAGTAAAAATAAACAGCTTCACCGTTAAAACGTGAGTATCCGAGTTAACCAGGTGTCTTAGTCCTCACTGATACTGAAAGAGAGGTGGACAGAGGCTGAACGAATACAACGGGTTAAGATCGGTAAAAACGACCATCTTTCAAATTGCAGTCAAATACAATAGTTTAAGAAACTTTTAGAATTGAATTTCACGCATTTTAGATCTATGTGCGACATAATAAATTATTGTCTCTCTATCTCTATCTGTCTTTCTATCTCTCTCGAAAACAGACACATATTCGAGTGGATAAAGATATAAATCTAGAGAAGCACGGATTATTTTAAAATAACTAATATGAAAAAAATAGATAATCCAACACTAGTTCTATTCTCCTTCCTTATAGAACCTGATAGCATAACCATGTTAGTAATATTATCAGGTTACACAAACTAGCAGTCACTAAACGGAATTAAAAACCTCTGCGAAATGAGCAGTTACGGAATTAGGCCTAATTGTTGCATGGTTATCACCTGTACTTGTACATGTTCACATGAGCCATGTATACATATGTCCAGCTGAATCCATTCGTACACAAAGATTACACACATTAAACGCCTTATATCGCCCATCAACACACAATATCCCAGTCTGTAGAATTCCACATGTAGAATGTAGGCAATGCATCATGGTCAGTTGTCAACAGGTGGGTTCTCAACACAAACTGCCGATTTTATGTTTAGCAACAAAAGCGAAGATTTCAATACGTGTCAATAAAATCCGTCTTTTAAAGTAATGTATTCATAGCAAGTGAGACCCAAAATAAGTACGCGTGACAAACAGAGCAGTACCACTTCAGCCAGTACTCCTGTCTAGCATTGTCCATGACGGCCGTATGGTGATCCAGGTCGATCAGTATAAACTGTTGACCTTGTCTTTTAGTCTCCTGCGTGATTAGGTCCGGCCAGGAGCATCAGCAGCTGGGATGCGGTCCCCTTACACCGGGGATGTCAGATGATCGTGACGGGGGGGGGGGAGGGGTGAACCCATCTCACCGGATCCCCTGAACGGCAGCAGGAGTGACGTCACGGCTGACTGACCGCGGCGCCTGTCATAGTATCCTGATCACCTGCAGCAGTACCAGAAGCAGTACCACCCGAGAGATCTAGCAGCAGCAGCAGCGGCAGCAGCAGCAGCAGCTAGATGCCATCGTCTTTTCTTGGTCACCTATGACATTACACACACTACTGCTTCTACAAAAGACCAGCACGTCATGATTGGCACAGTGTTGAGTTGACGTCCACCTGGCTTGCTGGTAGCTTGGGTTTACCTGTGACTCGAGCTCTCAAGTCCTCCCTCCAATCCATGGACCCGACTTCTCCTCGCAACGAGCCGCCAATGGACACCGTTGCCATGGAAACGGACAAGCGGCAGCCACCAGAGCTGGCGCAGTGGTAGCATCTTCCCACAGGCTACCTGTAGACATGACTCGGTTGAAATACTGTACTACTGAATACCTGACAAGACCTATACTCTGTCTCTAGTACTCACCATGATACCTCATCTATACAGCCGATACTTCATGTATATCACAGCAAACAAAATACGTTGACCCGATGTTGGATTATTCTTAGGCCAGGGTCTCCGCGCTGGCCCAGCATTAATTCAACATTGAGTCAACCAGTTAATATTGTGATTGAAGACATACACATGTCAGTCATTGTGGATGGACTGAGAAGCAAATAAATCACCGGAGTCAGTCTTCTTGGTAACATTTGACTCTCTCCTAAACACAGCAAACATGATACTTTTACCCACGTTGGCTTACTATTGGGCCAGCGTTGCAGACAGTGGATGAATATTAACCTTCAAAGCGCAAAATTCAATTATTTTATAATTTAAATTTCCACTCACTTGAAGTTGTGTTTCGATACCGAGACCCACAACTTCAAGTGAGTGAAAATTACTCATATGTGTTCAATTTGAGACCACACATTAGCGAATCTTTCTGTTTAAACACTCCTTTTATTCCTAATAAATGTTATTTAACCTGCTAATAAACATGATAACATACATTACCAGAGCCTTTAATATAAAAGTGCTGTGAATTATTAGCCCATTTATGTCCTAGACCTATACATTGAAATGGGGTCCGCTCGAAACACTCGTGGGCTATTTAATACGGAGGCAGCAAGGGGTTCTCTCCCCATTTGAAAGACTAAACCAATCTTGTGTGCTGGTTATATTGTTATTTGAATGATGCTTATAAGCTGGTGTCATATCATCATATGAGAATGCACATTCTCATATCTGTGAAATGTACTAAACCCCATATTAAAAAAGGCACTGATGACCAACAGTGAATAATGACTTATATGTTTACTTAAATATTATAGAAATGTTTTGTGTTTGCTAGGGTGGTAGTTCATAAACGTAAGACAATAATCTGATCAGGATCATAGTCCACCAGCACATTCAGTTTATCTAATTATACAAGGCAACACACAAAAACAATCAGATTCTTCAAACTCAAGCACAATCAAAATCATGTATACAAACACAGTCAGCTTATTCGATCACACATACGGATGATGTGACTGTGTTTGGATTTCGTATGTCAGAATCGGATATCTGATATTTTCCAGAAACTGATCTCACAAGCTCAAAATAACTAGTATCTTCCTAAAAATATCTAAATCAAAATATGTGACGCTTCATCAAAGCGTGTTCTTGTGTATGAAGACAGACAGCCGCAATGTGTAACCTCCAATGTGTGAGATGATCATGTAACTTGACATGGTAGAAGCGCCACGGGTATCTAGAAGTGATAAAACTTCATGCCAGTAACATTCCTAAGACCAGAACACTACTGTTTATGCAGTAACCCAGTAAACACAAAACATTTCTATGAGATTTATACAATGTTGGACCAACGTCGTTGGGCCGACGTTGTATAAATGTTATAGAAATGTTTTGTCTCTACTGGGAACAGTATATATTCATGAGCAGCACATTCGGTTCGCTTTCATCCAGATCCCGGTAATGCTTTGGACGCAGTGGACGTCGCCCTTCGTACATTTACTGATTTACATTTTGAGTACTTAGTTATTAAATTCTCCAACAGCTTGGGCGACCAGAGAGACAACATATTTCGGAAATTCATTCCCTAGTTTACTGACAGTTGCTTCATGACTTTTAACAACTGTTTAAAGCGTGGGTAGACGATGAAATAAAAGGTTGGAGGCAATCGCTTTAAAAACTAAAATAGAGAATATTTAAATTGACAGGCCTAATTATATCGTTAGCATTTGACACATACGGCATGCAACAAGGATCATGTTGTTCTACCACACATTTCTTACCGACTGGGTACAAGACGGTTTCATGTCAACGTTGTATAAACCTTCACTCTAAGCCAAAAACATTATTTCAATGTTCATAAGATCTGTATCTTGTGCACAGATTCACTTTACCTTGTGGAGAAAGAGTTACACTCTAAACAATATAGGTTCTTTAAAAAGTTGCATGGTAATAATACTGAAGTGTTCCTTCTAAAGAACCTATGTTGTTTAGAGTGTAATTAAGCACTGATTAAGCACAATGGATAATATGATGTACATAACAATGAAAAATAACATTAACAGTGATTAAAGTGGATCACGGAACATTGCGAGGGTGTCGCATGGCTATGCACATATGACACTCCTGTGGTCGACATGGAGTGTCACAACTGGCAAGACATCTAGTATAGGCCTACCCAGAAAACACGATTGACAGATGTTAGGTCAATGCTGACCCATCGTTCTACGACGCTAGCCCAACATCGAAGCAAGATCGAGTGAGCGTCTCATGTGTGCTGGGTAGAGGACTACGCAATGGAAATACACAGCTTGTAAAAATCTTCTGAGAGGTCGGGAAGCGCTGACTCAGGTAACGTTGACGTACTCTGAAGCTTTTTTAAATATACGAACTCTACATAGACGTACATCTTCACCTTGTGTTGTCATGGTATCTGGTCGATAGGATTACTGGCTGTACATCAGCGATGTCAGTACTGAGCTACTGAATACTATACTGAGTGACCGATTTACTGTAAGTAAATACACGAATACCAGCGTGTATACATGTGTATTGTGGGATAAGAAAAACATTCTGAGTTTAACAAAGTAGGCTCCCCTACATAAATTAGCCTGTATTGTATTTTTCTAAACCCATTAATTAAAGATGAAAAAGTTTCTAAATCGCACAATCAAAGTTTTACGTGTAAACTGTGAAACATTTAAATATCAAAGATACCCAAATATACAATATATATATTTGCCGCCACTCGCTGAGGCTATTTCAGAAATAAACCATAACCACAACCAAATACAGATATTTACACAACCCTGCATGCACTTTAGCAGCCTTATCACCCCTCTTAGGAATGTGAGTGGTGTCTAATGCTCCAGGACTACCGGCCGCCTTCCTGTGTGGACCTGGATTGGGTCACAGCTTCCTTTTCTATTTAGGGCGTATTTCTCAGCAAGGCCCACGACCGGCTGTAAAATACCCCAAACCCAAAGAGGAGAGACACAGAAAACAGCCTCCGAAAAGCAAACAGCCGGGAATTATAAAAATAGCCGAGGTGCGTCCTCGCGAAACGCTGGCGTTCGGCTGTCGTTGTTTTATTGCACCCGGTTTAAAGACGAGACGCCACGCGCTGTTCTCTGTGGCTACAATGTTTTTTTGTTGCTCAGTAACCCTAAAATGAACACCATTTTTCTTGGTTGCTTCTGTCATCTCATCATGTCGATAGAGGCTTTCCCAGTAAGGTTAGAAGAGTCAGAAACAATCAATGGGCGCATCCATTCTACTTCATGGGGAGAGGATGTTTGTTAGGGGTCAGATTCGATGTGGAAATACTGGTGAACAAATACTTCTGGAAAAATACTGCTACGCAAATACTAGTGCACACATACTGTTTAATTAATAAATTATTGGTATCACATCGTGATCTCAGATGCGGTCACGATTTAGCAAAATGAGCACACAATCCCAGCAAACACAACCAACGTCGAATACGTTGGGCCGACGTTGTGTGAATGTTATACAAATGTTTTGTGTTTGCTGGGATGTGTACATATATTCTAGATTCGCAAAACATTA
The DNA here is from genome assembly GCA_964017125.1 of Flabesymbios commensalis. NCBI lineage: Eukaryota > Metazoa > Annelida > Polychaeta > Terebellida > Flabelligeridae > Flabesymbios > Flabesymbios commensalis. The sequence continues at coordinate 76,646,386 of OZ024903.1, forward strand.
AATCAACATTGTATATACCATGAAACTAAGTTCTAAAAATTCAAATGAGAGAGATAATACCGCCATTTAGTCCATCAATATTTTGTAATATTAGTATTTTCAAGAACTTTTCAAGGCTGGGCCCGGTTACACCAATAGACTGAAACTTAACTCAGTCTTAAGCTCACTGATTGGTTAAAACTTAATCATGTGTTGATAATAATTTAAAGACAAAATATAAACTTATAAGTTGGTTGGCAAAACCAGAGCTAAGGTTCGAACTTGAAGCTTAAATAAATTTAAATAAAATTTATCTTTTGTCATTACAGACAGGGGTAATAATTTCCTGTATTTTAGATAGACGACGTTAATCAGACATCTTTAGGCTCGGAATAGAAACAAACACAAACAATTATAACTATGTCACGAACCATACATCCTTCAGATGGTATAGAACAATAGGAGAAGGTATGTACGGGTTTGAGTCACTGGCAACCATGCAGAGTGACACAGCTGACTTATTGCCATTGGCCAGAGATCTAATGGTTCTCCCTATTTCCCTGTCTCTCCTGTCTGGGTTGGGGACACTGTCACCTCCCGCCTTGGGAAATGAGCTCTGCCACCGCTATTTGCCGGCAAAGGGGGAGATTTGGTGCGAGGAAACGCGGCGCCACACTCATTGACGTCACAGCCGGGTGCAAAACCAGAAAACACGACACCTTGGCTTGATGCTGGTCTAATGCTGGGAAAGCGTCGCAGACGCTGTTCAGCATTAGATCAGCATCGAGCCAACATCTCTTGATTTCTGGTTTCAGTAGCCAGAAAACATCGGCCAATATTATGGGGTAACGTTTTACCATTGTAAGGTCACCATTCAGTAAACATTGGTCCTCTGAATCCATGCACTGTCTGTCCCTGTACTGGATCGCTCCATACGCGCAGGGTGCACATGTTTGGGGGTAATAGCTTCGTGGATGTAGGCCTACATATTTTGGGTACACACCTTGCGGGTAAAGCTGTGGTTCCATATTGTGGGTGTACGCTTGGTGGGTCGAGTAAACACTGTGATATTGGCTAAAGTAAATTAGCACATTTATGCGAACACAAATCAGTTTTTGTGAATATAGTGTTAATGTTGATGCTTTGTAGGTGCAAGCTTTGTAAGGTGATATTTGTGAGTGCATCCTGGGTGCATAATATATGTGTGTTTCCCCGATGCATCTTTAGTGTGTACAGGATCCTCCGGGATACATGTATGTGTTCATCTGTTAGCCGCGTATTCGCCGCCGCCGCTCGCAGGGAACGCGATATATCCGAATCGCTCATGATTTTGTATGTAGGCATTTTACTTACCTGCCGGGCTACGAAATGAAAATATTTTTGGTCACAGTTCAGCTCTTTCAAAAAAAGGGCTACGATTTTTAATTGATATAGAGGGGATATAGCAAAAATGCATTTATAGTTAAAATTGTAGACAAATAGAACAGTTCGATACGAAACAAAATGGCTGAAGGCAGTTTATGGACGTTGAAATGTTCGTACAATGTATTATTTCCCTAGGGTAGTGGTTAGCACCGCTGCCTTTCACGCCAGAATCCCGGGTTCGGTTCCCGGTCTCGGCGGTTTTAAAGAATCAAAAAATGTTTTTTCCCCATCCACGTGTGAAAGTCAGTATTGTGGGGAGCCTCCGTGACCGAGAGGTAGCGTGCTTGGCCTCAGACCGCCAGAGTTCGAATTTCGAATCCTGTGTCTTGAGGGCAGTGTCATCTCATTCATCTCACCATCCTCAGGAGTTCTCCTGGCCCAGTTTAGCCTATATGTGCACAAAGGTGGCCTAAAGCCCGATTCATTTCATTTTTTACCTAATGATAGCTCTCAATCTTCAATGGTATTGTTTTCAAGAAGCCATACTTTGTTGTTGTATGTTGTGTTGATGTATCCTAGGTGAATCATTTGTGGGTGAATGCTTTATGGGTGCATGATTTGTAGGTGCATATTGTGTGTGTACACACAACATGTGGGTGGACCTTTTATTAGTGTATGGCTACATGCTTTAAGGGTACATACTGTGTGAGTTCATAATTTGTTGGTGCATATAGTAGCAAATTACGTCACTTTAGGCACTAAAAGGTCATTTAAGTGACATTGTAATACGATAAAAACAGTGCAGCCCATTGATGAGATGAATGATGTACAGATGATGACGTGAGGGTGGGGTGATAGGACATGGTGGGTTGTTGAAAGTCTTTTCTTTTGAGTCAGACTCAAAACACAGCTCCGCTATCCTCGGGTCGGATAGTCCTCAGAGTAATAATAGCTGAGGGTAACTCCATTCACCCCACATGAGAGACGTGATGTCATGTTGGTGCATGTCTTGTCAGTGTAAGCCCAGCAAACACGAGACGTTGACCCGATGCTGATATAACGTTGGCTCACCGTCTTCGACGTTGGCCAAGCATTGAATCAACATTGGGTCAGCGTCTCGTGTTTGCTGGGAGATAACCGGGGGACCACTCGGTAGCGTCTGTCAAGATGTACACTGGGGTTTGGAGATCTGGACGAGAAGAGATCAGTGACGCCACTGTTATAATCATCTACCAACAGACTCCCCAGATTATTGTTCTGCTCCATCCCGGCGTGCAACGCTCTCCTTGCCAGCAAAATTAACGGTGGCGAAGCCTGGCGATAAGAAAAATAACCACGCCAAATGGGATTAGCAAACGGGGGCACCAGACAGTGACCAGACGCCGTCTGGGGGTAACTGAATTACCGTCTTTAAACCCACACACTTATTTACACACACTAATTCTGTCACCATGGTGACAGGGTTGTGTGGTCTACTTACTTAGCCGTGGCTGGATAAAAAAAAGCTGCCGTTTAAAAAAAAGACGGTGATTGGTAATTTGAGGATAAAGATATCTACATGTATATGGCATTAGTCGTATTTAAGAAATGTACTTGCATTTAAAGCTGTGGGTCACTATAGTGTAGGGGATAGGACTTGAATTGCTGATTATTGATATTTCCTAATTTGCCTCAATTAAGGCTATGCAGCCATGTTCACCGATATCTAAGATGTGAACAAAGCTACTGGGTGTGATTAATAACCCAGAATAATTACAAATTTTTACTTTGCTCCGGTTCCGGTTTCAGTTTAATTTGTTGACGTTATTGATGCTGGATGTCATAATCATGGACTATTACACTGGTCTGAGACAATTTAAGGCAGTATCTGATACCGCATTTTGGCTTTGCCCGGCATTGCACATTTATGTGAGCAGCTAATGTCTCTGCAGAGCAGATTACTGTGCAGAGAAAGCTATATATGGGAACGTTGAAATCGTTGATGATGAAGCCTTTCCCAATGGCTCAGCCAGAGTAAAAACCTTACGGCCAGATGGGCGGCTACTGGTGGCTGATTGGAAGAAACGTGCCAGGAACTGGTTAATTCTGAGGATTGTCCTCAGGAGATGTCAGTCAGTTAACTGGGTTCGGCAGTGTTCTGACACAGGCCAACACACATGATTCAAAATCATCTGCATACATGACGCCTTTATGATATGCAATATATGAGCGATAGAGTTATAGCCAAGCGCAGAATATAAATTACACGCTAAAAATAGGGATATATCCCTTGTAAAAAAATGTTGACAAAATAACTAATTATTCTGTCATTTTCTTGGTATGATAAGGGTAAACAAATACATTGTGGCACATATAGATTTATATTTTTCAGTATAATTTCTGATTGTGTAACCGCCAGGATAAAACGGTCAGTAGTATGTCGTGATTGGAACTGAAAGGGTTAATGGTGTTGAGGAGACAGAGTTCTAAAGGTCACACTGTCGTGTCCAGGTAAGAGGAAGGATGGAGTCGTCTACAGTCAGCCCCCTCCTTGGCCTTGGTCAGACACACCTAATTATATAATCAGATTTGGCCACGAGCTATTCAAAATGTGAGATATATCCAGGTCAGTCCACCAAATAACAATGCAGCCCCCCCCCCCCAAAAAAAAAAACAGCTGGAGAGTCCATATCAATCATTTTTTGATAAAAAAAAGTTCTAAAACAAATTACCCCTATCTCCTCCCCCCCCAAAATGTCGATTTTGTTCAAGATGACTGCCATCAGTAACTGTTAATCATATCATTAGAACTTCCTGGAGCAACACCATGGCAAATTTGAATGGGACCCAATAGACGGATCATAAGATATCGTGTTGGATGGCCATCTTGGAAAAACGTCCTTTGATGGCTCGATGTCAAAACACAATATGGGATGAACTGCAGTTGTGAATATACCTTTCCTTTTTGAAGGACCAAAATGTTCTATGATTATAGGTGGACGGGATGGGGGTAAATGCGATAATATCAATCATTTCCATCAAGTTTGAAAATACATTGTGTAAATTATAAACGTAAACACCAGAACTCCATCAACTGAAAAATGATATCTAAAAACATCATTATTCATCTATAATTTGTGCCAAGCTATTCTCCACAGTATGGTAGCGTGATGACCAATAATGACCAGTGGCCATTACTGGTCAGTTCTGCCTGGGGCACGTACGTCTGGTAACAAGGTGACTAATTGGATGACCCCCTGTCAGTGGACTGCCTCTCAATGTGAATATCATGGAGCAGAACGATAAGAGGGCACATATATGGCTAATCAAATAACGGTAGCTTGTATTCAGCCACAAAAAGATGGATATTTAGTTATGCTGTAAGTTACATAACGCCAGATTAGACAGGAAAGAAACATCTTAACAATTGAAGGCAGGTGTCGAAATGAAATGAATCGGGCTTTAGGCCACCTTTGTGCACATATAGGCTAAACTGGGCCAGGAGAACCTCCTGAGGATGTTGAGATGATTGAGACGACACTGTCCTCCAGACACAGGATTCGAAATTCGAGCCCTGGCGGTCTGAGGCCGAGCACGCTACCTGTCGGTCACGGAGGCTCCCCACAATACTGACTTTCACACGTGGATGGGGAAGAATTTTTTTTTGTTTCTTTCAAACCGCCGAGACCGGGAACCGAACCCAAAACTCTCGCGTGAAAGGCAGCGGTGCTAACCACCACCGTGGGGCCCCCGCCCGGCAGGTGTCGAGCTCTAAATCTTCAAGGGCTACCATATTTGCCAAGCTACGTTAATTGCAATGGCTGTTCCACTCTTTATTCAAGTAACATATCGACCCCAGCACCTTGGATAAGATATATGACACACATTTGAGTGACACACATCATTGCTGCACTAATTCGTTATTAAAAATGTTAGAAAACATTCCAGGGCTAATGATTCTAGACCACGCCGTTGTGCTGACATGGATGGCCCAATATAATTTAGCCTACCCTGTAATAGAAAACAGCGGATTTGTCCAAACATAGCTTTGTCCTATACGGGTTCCACAATCACACACATCGGCCCATCATTGCACCAATGAGGATACTACACAGGTAGCTCCATATCACAGCAAACACAAAACGTTGAACCGATGCTGCCTTAATGTTGGTCCACCGTCTGCGACGCTGGCCCAACCTTAAGCCACCATTGGCTCAACGTCTCGTGTTTTCAGGGTATGTAGTTGTCAGCAGGTCAAGGAATGTCAGGACTGTTTGGATCTGTAGTTGTCACATGACACGTGACAACTACACTGAGCCGGATAAAATATTAACCAATCAGTTCTTCAGCCTCGTTCTGGCAGGTGTCAGCGTTTCCATGACAACTGTTTCCGATGTTCAAGACAACCTCTCATTAATTAACGGCAGCGTAATGGGAAAATGTCATGATGAAAGCAACAGTTTTACGAAAATATTATTGAGACTTTGTCCTAATAACCAGGAGAGTTTTTAACAAATTACAGAAATGTTCACAGCCGCCGCGTCATACTTGGTTCGCATACATATTTTGATCACACCAAGGAAACTACTATTTACTTCCCTTAACCCTTTCAAGCCTGAAGTTGTCATGGTCATCTTCATCCACTACAAGCCGCGAATTGCTGCCGCAATTCCCGACTTGTAGTGGATGAAGATGATTTGAAGTGGGTGGAAAAATTATAAGAAAATCACCATGTATTAGTAAACAAGTTTCATGGGAATTTTCATTTTAAAACCCTTTGTTGTAGGGAAATTAGGTGTGTTTTCAGGGATGTAAAATGATGCTTTAATGCATCGTGAGGGTTGAAAGGGTTAATCTCCAATACTATTAATACGGGGGATTATTTATTATAACGCACCACCATACAAACCATATCCGTATGGTCATAAATGTAGAACACATGCTATGCGATAGCATTTACTATTTCAACAACCAGTGCGAAAAAAAGACAGAGGAGGTACCGCGGTGGCCGATCCAAGGTTATCAGCTCTGATAAATTTGAGTGGAAAATTGAAGAAAGGAGGTATGGTGTTGTCTCGTGTGCCTCATGGTGGTCACGGACCTGACAACGTCAGCATTCGTAGATAAAGTAAGATAACACTCTGTATATTAAGCCAATACAACGTTATTACAACGCCTGTAATTTAACGTTACTCAGTTTACCATAGGCAAGGGAGCAACCATCACCATGACAACCTCCACCATGGCAACTAAAAAGTATCATCACCAATTAAAGATTTGCTAAAGAAATGTCTATCCCAGATAGGCAATTCTCTTGCAATGCCGTATTTCCAATTAAAGATATTGGGCAATCTATATCCGAATCTGCCTGAAGGAGGGTGTCCTTGGCTGGATCACCAGTGACATGATTCCTGACAGGTGCAAATCCACGTGAGTCACACTTTGAATGTTGAGGGCCAAAATTTTGCGAAGAAAGTAATATCCACGGCAAGTGCAGTAAGTCGTATCCCTGAAAATCGTAATATTTAGATTATCATAACATTATTGCATCCCCCCCCATTTAAAAAAGTTAAGATGTGTTTTAATATAAATTATAAGAGAATAATAATTGATATAGATTATAGGAAATTACATTATTTTAAATGTAATATAACTTATACGATTTTTTAGTGGGGCGGCACAGATATCTAAACTACACTGTAGATCCATGCTTCAGGTGAAAGATCATGTTTCATGCTTGATGAGGATCTTTGGTGGCTCAATCGGTCAAGTGTTCATCTGATTATATAAGATATTGCGGGTTCGAGTGAGAATCGTCTATCGTTTATATTAGCCCCACATAAAGCTTCATTGAATCAACCTGCCAATTTCTCTTTCCCAGAGTAATAGGCAGTAGGCTATACTGTCAATGTAATATTTTCACTGATTGAGCTGCAGGACAGACCGACAAGGACAAAATCACTGCAGAGAATACGTGAAACATTTGAGAATACATGAATGTGTGTAATATATATTTGCGTGCGAGCAGCCATAGCCTGTAATAAGCAGCTCTCGACGTATAACCTCACATGTATATGTTGCATGGTAGTCTTAGTGGACTATCCTTAGTAACATCTGTTTCGCTAAAATCGTCAATTCAATCGATCAAGGTCATTATCACTGCAGAAATCAGCATCTTTATTTCACAATGTCCAAGGTCAGACAGATATAGGTCAAGAAAACAATGTCATGATAGTGCACAATGATAAATCATTTCACAAACCATCTCCAATTAAAAATGTTGACCAATGTTCATATATGAGGCCAACTAGCCGGAATGTGCGTAATAGACAAATGTTGCGTCTACATTGGTCATGTGTCTATTGTTTTGAACATTATTATGAATGTGATGGCGCTTGTGCCTAATGTGATGGCGCTTGTGTCAAAGTTATGGCGCTTGTACACAATGTGATGGCGCTTGTGCACAATGTGATGGCGCTTGTGCCCTAATGTGATGGCGCTTGTACACAATATGATGGCGTGTGTACACTCCGTGATGTCGTTGTTTTCCAAACAGTTTTACACCACAGTACATGCACCAGCCATTTGTGTTTGTTGCATGCTCCCTGCTGGACGGTGATCCATCATTCAGAGTTAGCTCCATGGCTCCACCGACAGTCTGATGGACGACATTCGCGACCTGACCTTGTTTATCCCCTGGCGAAGGTCGTCACCTTCACTGACCCACTTTTGTGAGGCAGACAAGAAGGAACCCGCTTGTTTGCTTTTCCGCGGAAATAGGTCAGTGAAGGGTCATGTGCGACCTTTCCTGACCCACTTCCGTGTTGGCGCCAAACATTCAGGAAAGAGCTGCGATCGTCTGCTTCTAGTTGCATGCACGCACGGCGCCTAGCGATCGCCCTAGTACGTAGTCGTTATTTGCCAGGCGGTCTCGGGAATTCTCATCTGACGTGATTTGATGGAAATTGCCCGAATGATATTCACCAAACCATTGGAAAATAATAAAGCGGAAGACGATCATGGTCAGGCAAATACAGAAATGACCACGCACGTTCCAACCATTCCATGGCTGGGGCTAGAAATGGACAATATAGTCTACAAACAGAACTATAAAGCTGTCTAATATGATAAGCCATATTGGAAACACAGAGTAGGTCACGCCGAGAACACACGAGACGTTTATTCGATGGTATTTTTTTCAAAACAACATCGGGCCAATAGCTCATGTTTACTGAGAAACCATTAAAACTCGTATTTCTAACCTTACTTATATCAAAAAGAAGACGGAGAAAAAAACATTCAGCCTCTTTAATTTAACTTCAGGAAAAACATATCTTTCTGGACTGAACATCCCGAAAATTGTATTGAAAATATCTATTTAATTCCGTTGCAGTTAAAAATAATTAGGAGAAACCCATCAATCTTCTTATTAGTTTTGTTTCCCAGTGAATTCTGACAATTCCTGTCAAGCCTGTCTCTGTGACAAAAAGCATTATCAGCATACGCACCAGGGAACAGGACATTTTTGTGGCGCCATGGCCTATCTGAAAATCAAATTCAAATTTATGGATGCACGAACTTGTTGAATTTGATGCCGTGTTGTTTTAATCTAACAGAGTTAATCTATCTATCTATCACGTCGGAGGCATGTATATCCATACTATTATAGTTATCCTCTAGCAGACAAAGTGCTGTATGTAACACTTTGCTTGATAGGGGACTACATATATATTGCTAGGCCTATTCGCCGGGGGTATGGCGATCCATTCTGAAATATGATGATATCTTATTAGTTTTGTATGGATTTTCCTCTTTTATAGGCTAACATCCTAGATTTGTTTTTCCATATGATTCACTCAAATGGTACAAATCATAACACACACTAAAACTAAATTTGATTTGGTGGCGTTTTAAGAATATTCCTATATAATGCTGTATTACCATACAGGCGTCTCATAGTTAATTGTTAGTCATTGACACATATCATCTAATGCTGTGATTAGTCTTAAATGTCAGTTGATGTGATGTGTATTATGGTGATATTTTCGTCTAGACAGCCGTAAATCCTCAGAGCGTGATTTCCTCTCAACAAAAACTGGATGTAACAAGACAAGTGATCCATCAACGACAACGGCAAAATCGATCCTACCCAGGATACTTCTGATCCCAGAGATCCCAAACATTTTGGCTCTTTGGTTCTTTACTTACAAAGTAAGTAGTTATTTACATATTACTTGAATGACATACATTTCATGTGTGAGCTATTTGCTTAACTATGTTGCAGAAAAAACATTGTAGTGAAAATAATTACCGTTATAAAATGTTATGTACAAATGCTTCTTAGCATCGTATATTATTGGTTTCGCATCAAAGCCCGATTAGTTCCTAAGATGTAAGCATAAAATACATAATCCATAACCACAGTGACAGAGATGAAAGAGTTGACAGAGCTCGGAGAGCGACGAGTCGACAGATTATCTCGTCATGAAAACGGATCAAATCCTGACTGATTTATTGAGACTGCTTCAGTTGGGAGACCCCCACCCCCTCCTCCACTGTCAGACATCTGACGAGTAAAAGGCCAATGCTGTCAGTGGATAAGATTGGAGGGAATGTAGCAGTCATGCAAACATCAGCAGTGTGACTTTAATATAAGATAGTTATTGTTGTGGCTAGCTAAGTTGAAAGCTCCTTAAGTAAATACTGACATTAGTTGGACTGGTCATCAACAGCATCTTCATTAATGTTTGCTCCTGATAACATTTATCCTGATTCACAGCCAAGTCAGAAGAAGTGCAGTGTCACGCATGCGCCAGACGCCACTTCCTTTTAGTTTCCGAGCAGACGACGTCAAACGATGGGAATAACTTCATCTTACGATTCACAGACACCACAAACTAATTTCTCACCGCTGGCCTGATGTTATAACATACCGAAATCTCTCATGCAGAAAACACCGTTAATCCAATGTTGTTTTATTGTTGGTTCAGCGTCGCAGACGCTGGACAAACAATAAAACAACATTGGGTAACGTTTCTGAGTTGCAACGATTTCAACTCATCAAATCTGCAAGTGGCTCCCACACGACACCCAACAACAGTTCTTTAAAAACGCAGGGATAAAACAGTACAAACTTGTGAAGCAAATCGAATGTTTAAATAGAATAGATGATAGATAGAGGGAGCATTCCACGAGGGAAGAGACAATCAATCTGAGAGGGAGCATTATGTCATTCATAGCTGATCATCACATCTGTATTGAGGGCACTAAGCGTGACTGGCGTCATAACCATGTTAACCAGCTCATCTACATATATTACGTAATATGAATGGCAGGATATGTAAACTTGATTACATTTAAGTAATCACTCAAGATTCCAGAGTAATGCCAATAAACGTGTTGTCGCGTTTTATTTCATATGCCAATAATGATTTTTTTAAGACTAGTGTAGCTGTAATCAGATGATGTATATCGTAAATTTGTTTATATATCCTTTCCATAAGTATATTGCAATTTTAGAACTGTAAATGTATAGTTGAATGCAAAACAGCGCTATTACAAATATTATAAATATACAAATATAGCATCTTTGCTAATATATATAGGCTATACCCTGTATAAAATATTTTTAATAAATATTAGTATAAGGTGAAAACAGGTGTATACTTTGTATGGAACAGAATTTTAAAATGTAGTACTATAGTTCAATCAGACGGAAGGGTGGCTCAAATAGGCTGATTTTAATATGCATTTGATTTCTTGATATTGAAATAGATATTATTCCATTGTATTCGGTCTACGGGCCGAAGTATTTCACAAAATCACCAAGCACACTTCCGTCATTTAGCATGTTTACATAGAAGATAATGTGACGAAATGCGTTTTTACGGCACAATTTGTACGACACGTAAAAATCCTATATTCCCCCACCAAGTCAGATAGTTAGGTGAAAACAGCAGGGCAAAGACGTGTGTTGAGGTGACAAACTGAACAGTAACAATGAGAAATTTGATCGCATATCACAGATAGAACCATTATTATTGTGACAGAGGCATTTGTTATGAAATACAAGCTGATGTTATTCATTTTATCATTCACGGCCCGTAAAACACTATCATTAAACTCAAAAACAGTTTGCACATCGTCGCCTCGGAGCTGAAGGATCTTATCTGACACTCTTTAGAGTGGCAGATAGGATCCTTCAGCCTCGGAGCTGAAGGATCCTATCTGACACTCTTTAGAGTGGCAGATAGGATCCTTCAGCTCCGAGGCGACGACATATTCTACCGTGCAAAGCCAAAAGGCAGTATGTTCTTACTTTAAAATGAAACCGATACTGCTTTTGATTTTGCAACGCAAAATTGTCAACACTCGCAATATGACCACGTATAATCCATGCTGTACTTATCCGACGTTCATCATGAAAACAATAGCGTCATACAATCAGCATAAAATCCGACCAACAGCCACTTCTCTCCAGTGTGGATGTAATGAAAACCTGTCGTGTTTAGAGACATCGCAAAACGGCTAATGTAATTGACATCAAGTCAGAGTTAACTAATGTAATGTGTTACACTCGTCAATAATCAAGTCTTTACAGAGAAAGTGTTATTTTTAAAGATATTTCGTAAAAAACAAGACCAGATAAAAATATACTCGAGTAGCAAATATGCAACATATCAAGTTTGTTTAACCCTTTCAGGCCTGAGTTTACCATTGTCATCTTCATCCACCACAAGCCGCGAATTGCTGTCGCAATTCTCGACTTGTATTGGATGAAGATGATTTGATGTGGTTTAAAAATTAAAGAAAATTGCAATGAATTGGTAAACCAGTTTCATGGAAATATTCATTCTAAAACCTTTGGTTGTAGGAAAATAAATCTGTTTTCAGGGATGTAAAATGATGCTCTGATGCATCGTGCGGGATTAAAAGGTTATTCGAATTTATTAGTTTCTTCAGTTAAAAATGATCTCACTTGACGCATTTTGATTTTAATGGACGTACTCGTTTTCACTCAAGTCCTTATATACATTGTGTTTCTTTTAGTTACTATATAAACATGTTGAAGTGTAAAATTAATCTATATTTTATTTGTGACACACAGCATTCAAAAGCAGCTTTTAGAACATTCACGACGTTGAACCGTGTAAAACCTAAAATTGGTCTAAACATTAATTTGGATAAATGGGGTTATCCTTTGCCATGATCTGTCGAATAATCGCTAGTTCTCTGTCAGGTCACCAGGTGGCCGCGGCCCAACCTTGTTAAAGACCGGATTTTCCGCTCTGCCGAGTGTGCGCGAGATCAGAAGAGTAGAGCTTCCGGTCAGTACCTCCGGGCTCCAGGCAGTCGATGAAGCTGTTCAGTTCAGTAACCAGCAGTCTACAAAAATCGCTATACTATCAGCGACATCTTGGTTTTTACATCCTAGTGGCACATGTCCCTATTATTTACCCGGCAAACACAAAACATTTGCAAAACATTTATACAAGGTTGGACAAACGTCGAAGACGTTGGGCTGACGTTTCATAAATGTTATGCAAATGTTTGTGATCTAGTTTTAAAACACAATAATAATATTAGTCAATTACAGTGATCAATTTTTGGGAATTTCGTCAAGTAGGCCTAGGCCTATATATCACCATATACTGTTAGCTGACATCACAAATCTAGCTGTGATCTGACGCTAAAAGGTATTTTATTGTCGGCTACTTGTAATGTCATTGAACCAGTACCAGTTAGACCATGTTATAATGCGTGTCATATGATAGCGTAAGGTGTCACTAAAAGCATTACACATGACCATAAAAAATAACTATTAGCGATTGTTTCCTGAACAATACTCAAAAAGATGCTTCTCACCGAATTAAATGACCAAATATAACATTTTCATTAATAATCGTCTCGTTGTGTCCATATTCGCTATACCACCCCCAGTGCCTGTATTCTCAATGCGGTTCGCCTAGGTGTCTTAGGCATGTGGTCGAAAACCATCAACCATGTCAACCAATCAGCAATCGACCCCAACATCCAAGTGAACCACTTTGTGAATACCAGCCAAATGCGTGTCATCACCTGGTGTGTATCTATATCACTTTACATAATCATTCGAAAGAAAAAACGTGGACAAATATTTTCTTGTTCAATAGGTTATTTAGCAAACAAAAAAGTTGTTTCTACACAGGATATACTTTTTGTTAATATCGATTGTACATGCCCTATTATCAACATGCAGAATTATATATATGGACCCCAAGAAGTCACTCAGATGAGTGCTACTTACGACACACTGGTTACTTATTTTCTCTATTAATTTGTATATCAACTAGAACAGATCATAATAAGCGGAATATCATCACCTCCATTACAGATTGTTTTGTGATGCTAACTGCTAGCGTTTTCAAAAACACCGAAAACATACGACCCTATGTTGGTAACCTATAGACCCACCCCAAATCACTGGTAGTTTGGTTTGTCTGGCAGGACAAGCCTGGTTGGAGGTCACAGGGCTAAACGCCTGTATTTGATCACAGGCTGGATCTGATCGATCAAGCCATCTACATATACAAAGCATTGGCTCAACGCTGGCCCAGTGCCTGTAGTTCCCGGAGGATCTAGGGATCTTGCCAATAGCCTGGCTTCCTTACCACCCGCTTCCTTCCTGCCGTTATCCTTACTCCGCTTCCTAGTCAAGCCCAATCTGCTTCCCTACACTCAACGCACAAAAACACACTTATTTTGTCTATTGATCTTTCTGGTGTATCAGATTTCTCATTCAAAACAATGTTTACTGAATCATTCCACATAACGTTCAGCGTTTATGTAAAGATGATGTCAAAAAGAAGAAGGTTGGCTATGATAATATTTTAGATGGAAAAACTGCTTAGATGTACTAAATCGATTAATTTCGAAAACAAATTCGTGCTTAAAGTAAGTGCTTTAAAACTGTTTTAAATTCGTGCTTTAAGATGATACTCTGGAAACTGATTCTCATTGTTTAATCATATATAAAGCATTAGCCTAACTGTTTAATGCAGCTGGTACCAACAGTGTTGACAAAAAGGCATCAACATGTAGTCCATTTATTATACTTCAAAATCACCAAGCACTTGTTGTTACATTGGGATAACAATGCAATTATAGTTATCATGGTTATATAACAATATCAAGAGATAATTCGGAATGCGCAGAAAAATCAAAAACCTCACAAAACCACAATTTAAAACGGGACTGAAACAATACACGATAATTCATTACACTAAAAATATATCATTTTTTAAAATATATCATTTTTAAAGGCCATGCAAGCATTGTATTTTAGTACACAAATAAATGACTCAGATGATCGTACTCAAAACCATATACTGCGAATAGATAGTCGATGCTCAAAACAGCATGCGATAACATTCCGGAACATAATCTATAGGCTCAGTATTACATTCTAGTTTTATACATTGGCTTCCTGTCATCATGCTAAGCAAGCGGCGTTAGCGCACAGCTGCCGGACACCACCCACGATTCTGTTAGATTCTCATTCAACTGATTGAGTAACCCTCCTAAAATTAATGCCAGTCCCCATCAAAAAGACGACACCCGACGTGGTCGGGTGTCGTCTTTTTGATGGAGACTGGCAAAACACCCAGGTAATTTTCTTCTTTCAATTCACCTTGAGGTGGGTGTAAGTAAATTACCTGATTTAATATAATACTCCACGTAAATATAAACAACAGTGTTCAAATAACAAGACAATAACAAAAACAAGGCGGCGGATACTGGGAAAGGGATGCTTAATTTGCGATCGGTCCTCTAATACACCTTTCCCAATAGCAACACGCCACATGGGGACTGAAAGCTGAACTATTTAGTTGGGAGTCCTGTCACACTGTTTTCTATTACAAAGCGCCACACAGTGATTAAAACTGAACTATTTAGTTGGGGAGTCCTGCTTATGCGCAAAATCGTGCAAACAGTGTATTATTTGTGCTACAATACAAAACCAATGTAACATATAAAATGCTAAGCTCACGCAAGCGCAGTCTGTGGATTGTCAGCCTCGCTATTAACGAGATTATTGTCACGTGATGTTAGGCTGTCGTTTAGCGTGGGCCGGTATTCGTGGGGTATTTCCCGTGGTGAAATCATTAGCTGAAGCTGTCACACGGGATATTAGGCAATGGACAAACTCAATGTACGTCACTTAAGTTATCAGTCTTAACAATGTTACATCATATACTGATCAGCGAGGGATTGACGTTCACGGACTCATGTAATACCATCGTGTTATTAATAAGTATGTTTTTATATCGATTATTTACATAATATACGTTCGATCATGGGCTCAAATTATTTAATCAAGTTATTGATAAATCTAGAAAAATCAAGACCAATCAGAATGAATGAGCATAACACAAAATGTGCACATCAACATAATATTTTGGTCTGTGCTTCACATGATCATATAGTGTATAATCAATACATAATAATGTACTTGTCCATGTCCATGTGCTTTTAAGTGGATGAGAAAACTCCAGCAGATCTCACACAAGTTGACTGTTAGTGACCCGCTTTCCAGCAGACACTCGGGTTATATGATTATAACGAGCCTATTTAGCGCCGTTACACAGTTCCTGAATGTGAGTGACTCTCATGGGTTCTCTGATATTGTGAACAGCTCCACCTGCAGCGCCGCAGACACTAGCTAGATGTCTTATAAACAAACTGGATCAGTAGGTATCACAGGGCTCTGACACAGACCTCCATGTTTAATTGGAATAGAGCTGATACAATCACTAGATTTCGCCAGCTGAAAATGGCCTAGTTTGCTTAGGCATTCGAAATATTCGTCTCAGTTACATGGCACCTGAATTATACCGTAGGCGGGGATAATGTCGTTTTTACACAACTTGCTGTGTTCATAAAATGGCCGTCACTGTGACCGGCTCTGCCGCTGTGTGAATTAGCCTCGTCATCGCGCGTATGCTAAATTCTAATTCGCGAACGATTTGAATTAACCGTTTTCGAAATATCACTTCCACGCGAAAAATCAATCAGATTAATAATTATCATATTTGAATCAATCGGGCAGAACTAAAAACCAAAAAGCATAGTTAAGTTTTGTATGCTCAATGGGATCTCAGTTTTTAAATCAATAACATTAGGCCTATATCTCTCTTAAACGAGGTTCCAAATCCCTCTAGACGAGCGACAACGGTGGTACTGGTGGCGGCGACTATCCAATCAGCATCCCCCAGGATGGGGATGCATAGCTCAACCATTAAACCGTATAATTACCACCAGGTTCCGGTTTCCCCAACTGACTCAGCTAAGTCAACCTGGAATTAGGTCAGTCTTAAGCTCACTGATTGGTTAATACTTGGTCACGTGTTGATATTTAACCCTTTCAGTGCGCTGAAAGAATTAAAACAATTATAATGTAGACCCACAACATAGGTATTCAAATGAAGCGCAAGGGGCTAACTAAGCCATTTATAATAATTTCAAATTGAAAAAAACCTTTGGTCTTCATGGTTTATACAAAAATATTTGAGCATTGTAAGGATAAAGAAAACCGTTGGTGAAACCGGGGCCTGGTCATGTAGCCTACACTTCTACTGAGATAATGTATGGTTGCTATAACTGTATGTTATCCCCCGAAAGCCTCCCGATAATTAACAGGGAAATCCTGACATAGCGGCAGCATTCAGTCATTCAGAATGTGGGGATCTGTTATCTCCCAGAATGCACCGTCTGGGAATTAAGTCAAATAGAAAGAGAGAGCAGCTGTAATTGGTGGATATCAGCTGAGCATCGTATTGGGAAACACTGCTGTAATTGGTAAATTCCGGTTAGTCAAAAAAAACACGGAAACGATCAGACAATAGTGGGCCAACCTCACATATACTAGTACACCCGTAAGCCAACACTTGGCCGATGACTCTGGTTCAGTTGTCCAGCCTCGGTCTGATTATTCAAACCCCCACGTGACCCGGTGTGATTATCAAGTGTTGTGTTTGCCGAGCTTGGGGAAAACCTTGGCAAATCCATCAAAGCTTGCATAAAATGACATCATAACATCGCAGATCTATGTGGTCTCGAGCATTCACATATTAGAACTATAGTGTATTTTTCTATGCATCCAAGTTAACAACAAAACTCGTATAATCAATTTTCCAAAAAATAGTAGGAGGCTACATGCATGTTGTGAAACCCGTACGGGTATAAAATCATCATGGTACATTTAGAGAGTTGAAATAAAAAACATAGAGACTGTAAATAGTAGGAATGTTTAAACCGTAGCCTAAAGCAAAGTAGACACATCTTGCCTGCCTTGCTTTAGGCTACATTCAATACAAGGACGATGTGATAACAATATAAATAACTTCAAACTATAAAATTAAAATATTGTGCTGAACAATCCATTATATGGTTGACCTACCTTTGGCTTTTTGTGCTTGGCAAAAATAGGAATTTATACTAGTTAGGACTTCTGGATGATTGAGTGCGATTAAAAGATAAGCAGATCTTTAAAGATATCATTTAAATTGGATTCAGTCATTTTTTCCATGTTTTGTTATTTTGTAATTAGAACATATATATCGCAAAATTATAAATATTTTTTTAATACGAGATCGATGTGTGGATACATAGTGGATAAACAAAAAAACTAATGTTCAGTCAGTGTGGGAAAAATGCTAGTCGATCACCAGGTGGCTCTCTGGGTGGAATGTGTATAGAGATTACTCACCAGAGGTCCCTCGCTTTTGTGTCTGGCTATATCTCTCTGTAGCCTGGCCACTGTGAGCTTCTCACGGCGTCCTGATTGCTTCTCTTCAATGAGTTGTCTGTTCAGCTCATCCACTCTGATCTCTAAACGATCCCGTGACCACTAAAACACAGCATTATATACTGGTCACGGATCAGTCAATCATATCAGCTGGTGTAATAAATAAAAATATTACAATATCACGCCCACAAGGTAAAATCAGAGACAACAAATCGCAATAAATCGACCATTTTGATTCTTTTTCTTCAACTTGTCCGAGAATTTGTTTTTGGTAACATGCCCAACAACTTTGAGCAGCATACATGAAAAACTTTAGGATAAAATTATTGATGTAAAGTGCGAAACATCGCAATAAAAGGCCATTGTGAATTTTTTTCAACCTTTTAATATTTTGAAGTTGTCCGAGAACTGCTTACTAGCAACGTGCAGAACAAATTTGATCAGGATACATGAAAAACCTGTCAAGTTATCGTGCCCACAAGTAAATGTTAATGCCAACGCCGACGCCGCCAAACTTCAATTGCAATAGCCCACCTTTTTAAAATGTGAAAAGGCGGCCTAAAAATCAGAATTATGTCAATTATACAGCATGTAAGCTCTACCTTCTCCTCGCTTGTAGGCATACAGCACATTTATTTATAAAGCACTCTACGCTCCACAGTATCCAACTTTTTACATATTTGGCATTTGTACATTCCTTAGCGAACAATCTTAGATACGTTACGAACAGCCGGGAGAGCATGGTCAATAACGTTATTGTAGTGGTAACAACGTTATTGTGTAATAGCCTCATATAAGAATCCCCTACTGGTTCTACTTTTTTTAAATTTAGCTATTTTTGAAAATGACTTATACATGTATCTATTAAAACAGAAAATGTCATCAAAGTAGAGTAGCTGTTTTCCAGTGGTGATCTACTATTGATCAAGGCACATGACGTTGACATTAAGCTTACCTTCTGAGCGTCTTTATAAGCCTGCTCTCTGCCGCTACTTCTTTCTCTCTCTTTCTTTTTCTTCTTCTTTCCTTTACTTCTCTCCTTGTCTTTGTTTCTGCCCCTGGCGTCCGTCTCTGCACGCGTCCTGGTGGCTCTGCGCTCCTTGTCACGCTCCATGCTACACGCCAGGATCTCCATGCCCCTGTACCTGTAAGTACTCACATCAGTACTACATAATACTAGAAATACATAATACAATACTTGTATTATGCATTTCTGATAATAGTGTATGCCTATGTTGTAGACCTCTTCTCAGCACGTGTAATGTTAAATAGTTAATACACACAGCTACAGGGCTCCCACATAAAGTTTATCATTTCCATGACGTTTTGACAAATCCAGGTTTGGATTATTTTTTTTATTTTACAAGAATTTCGAAAACCATGGAAACCCTGTGATTTTCTGAAGGTGTTAGACTACAGAGTTTTATCCAAAGTGACAAAAACCATTCAATCGCCAGTCACTTCTGAGAATACACCAATAAAGCAATTCATATTATCTTCATTCTTAGCTTCGCTTAATATGTAATTTTTTCACAAAAAATATCTAAAATAATCTACGTCGCGGTTTCGTTAAGTTATATTCTATAAGGTTAATAAATTGGCTTACTATGGACAAGGAGACCCGATTTTATAAAATAATAATATCAAATATAATATATCAAAGTTAAGCTCAGAACGTCTTATTGTGATGGATTATATAATTTCATATTCCATGATATTGATTCGAGATGTGGAGTATGAATGGGACAAGGGGCTTGAAGGGTTAAAAAATACCATGTGAACCTATTAGCAGATTAGTATTTAGGATCTTAATAAAAATAGATAATGCTGCAGTTATCTGTTAGGTGTTGTTTGTAGGTGATGAGTATCCAGCAATGAAGCAATGTTGATCTCACGATGCATCAAAGAATTTTTTTGCATCCCTGAAGAATGGCTTAATTTCTTAAAACCTGAGGTGTCTTAGAACGAAAATTTTCGTGGATCTGAATATATTTTTTTCTCATTTGCCACCCACTTTAAGTCATCTTCGTCCACTACAAGTCGGGAATTGCGACAGCAATTCGCGGCTTGTAGTGGATGAAGATGACTACGACGCTGGACCAACATTAAACCAACATTGGATCAACGTCTCTTGTTTGTTGGGTATGTACCTCTCAGCCTCCCAGCTTCTATCTAGCCCTCCAGGTACACGGTCTAGCCTCCTGTCATGTCCACGTTCTCGGCTACGCTCCCCTCGCTCCCTGCTAGGTCCGCGACTCGCCACCCCAGCCACGTGCTCCAGACAGTCCACGTCCCAGCTCTTGTTCAGGATCTGATGGACTCGCTCACTCTCATGGCTGGGGTCCCGCGGCTGGACACGGTACCTGGTCAGTCAGAAAACAACGTTACATTTTGATTAGAGATAGGACTATAAAAACGATCACATTGTGCCCCCTTGGAGATGAAGTGTCTCAACTGCTATTCATTTGATTGACAGATAAGGGGTGTATTTGGGAAAAAAATGAGGTGGGTGCCAAATGGCGGGGGGGGGGGGTCTGGGGCCGCTTAACTGCCTACAGAAGCTGACAGATTTGTATATTGCATCATGAGCAGTTTTAAAGGTTATTTGATCATTTTCGAAGGTTATTTTAATTTGTTTTTAAAAAAATCAGATTCGAGGGGGCCCAAAAAAATACGCCCTTGGATAAGACAATTTAGTATGTGTGGTTCGAGTAATCGAGCAACTGACAGATACATCAATAACTAGAAAGAGTTGTTCGGAAACGAACACGAAAGCAGTCCTCCGTTATCGCGAGCGAGTCAGCCATTTCAAATTTGCTATAGATCAGCAAACTTTCTCAAGGTTTATTTTATATTACCGCTTTAGCTATTATGCAACATTTCCGAGATAATGAGAAAAAAAATTAAAAATGACCGTTAATCGGCCATTTTAGATTTTATTTCTGCAAAATTTATCATGGGTTATCCTTGTGTGAGTCCTTACATTTTGTTCTATATGCATGGTCCAGCAATTTTGCTTTGATTTTAAGTTGCGTAAATATTACAAAATTACTGAAATTCAAAATTGCCGCTAGACCGCCATTTTAAAATTGTTTGCTCCCAAAAGTTAATCTGGTCATTGACTGACAGTGCTGTGCATATTTGCCATATAAAAAGAAAATCTGCTGGAAACTGAAATGTGCTAACAAGTATTTCCTTGTTAGTGGCCCTAGTAATTAAAGGGTTGATAATATGGGAATCAAACTGGCACCAAAAATCCCCTGGTGTCATCTGATGGCTATGTGTATGAGGAAGTATGAGGAAGCAGAAGTTGATAGATTAGTAGCTATCTTGAAAACCAATAACTGCGGCGGCGGCGGCAGCGGAGGCGGACCGACCGTGTGAAATACAGTAAGCAGCCCGCCTCGGCGAGGGCTGCTCAATTATTGATCAAGTCAACCACTAAGCCGACCGACTCTGTGATGCATTGACTATAATAACGAGCGGTGTTTTTTATTAACGTACTGGCATATATTTATCATCATTATGATTAAACCTAAAGAATCATAATTCATAGCAGTTTGGACAACCGTTTCACACATTCAACTACATTTAACATACTTTCATATTTTATAATTGAACAATATAAATTACGTTATGGCTCAATTGTTAATAGGCCTAATCATGATTATTGTCTACTTTTTATATCACAATATTATAGACAAGGATTGCTCTGATAGCCTTTATGATATAACCAGTAGACACAAAATATTAGTATTAACATTTAAACAACGTCGGCCAAACATCTTCGATGTTGGTCCAACATTGCATAAATGTTATACAAATGTTTTGTGTTTGCTGGGATAGGAAGAAAATAAACGGTTTAAAGCAAGTTTCAAACTAAATAAAATACAACTGTATAGATCAAATAGGTTGTCGTAGATGCTCAGTAAATAGAATAATTACCTTGGTAAATTTATGTTTAACTATAATCCTACTGATCCCGACTATTATCGTTTTCAATCGGTTGTATTAGTCGACCAAATCAATGTTATTAGGAATGAATGTGTGTCTAAACATCAAGATTTGCAAATATGTGTGCTCAAATAAAAGAAATGTGAGTAATTTTCAGCCACTTGAAGTTGTGGGTCGCGGTAGCGAGACACACCTTCATGTGGCTGAAAATTTAAATAAATTAGCTTAACATGATTAGGGTTGATAAATATAAATAGAAATAGAAATATATTTCGTCAACAATTCCAGCTTTAAAGGAATAGGGAAAATAGCAACAATACAGTAGAGCGAGGGTTTAAGATGATACGTACATCTCCATCGATCCCAGACTGCCGAATCTCTGTCGACCGTCTTTAGCATCCTTGACCCTGGTCCTGCCCAGCCGAGGTGTGCTCTGTGCTGACCTATGACCTCTACCTGCAAGGTCATCTTCACTGGAACCCCTGTAAACACACACAACAAATAAATATGAAGATAAAAAGAAAACAGATTCGTTTCGCTAAAAAACACGACATCGCACAATTCACCAGATGTCGCTCCTAGTCAGTTCACGTGCATGTATTTCAAAGAGGTGGATTTGTTTTTTGCCAAAACAATCGAGGCATAATGGGCTTCATTGTCAGGATATGTGGATGGTGTGCGGGATGAATATGATGAAGTGTGTAAACATTGGATGTTTAATATAATGACATTCTTAGTGGAATAGCCTAACTTTTACAAAGTAATGTAACATTATCAGGTGAATAAAATGTAATTGAATATAACAATAAATTATGCCTTTTGGAATTACATCTAAGGACGCAATGCATTCAAATAATACATTTTTCACAATAATTCAAATTAACCTGATTCATCGTTTGTGAACAGTGAAGTATAGAGTAGGCCTAGAAGTTTTATATTTTCGAATTTAGACAAAACAAATCTGGTGACAAGTTTTAAATTAGACAAATTTATCATGATCGGCATATACGAGAAAAAAATAGTGCACTCGGGTTGTAGTAGGCTAATCATATAATACCTTAAGTCGATGTTTTACAACCTGCACAGCGAATAAGTGAGACAGAAAAGGACAACAATGAGTGAGAGAGGATGCTGCGGCCTGGTCAAGTGTTTCTTCCCCTCCTCTTGACTTGTAAGGTCACACTTCTTGACCTTCCTCCCCAAAGACTCATAGCAGTCCAGCGTCTTCGACACTGGACCAACATTAAATTAGCACCGGGTTAATTTCTATAGTTTTCCTGGAGAGTGGTTAGGTTCCTTCATTAATCCGCTATCAGTGAGCAGGCAGGGCGCATGAATATTTAAACGGCCGCGGCACAGATTGTATCCTTTCTCCCACTAGCACCCCCTCTGGTGACTGGCGGCGTCACCAATCATCCATCACCAGAGAAGACACACGACTGTCACAACCGATCTGTCACGCCGCGTGAGTCACGTGACGTCACAGTGACCACGTGACTCCTGACAACCATCTGGGACTCGAGAATCCATTAAGCAGCCTTGGTATAGCATGAGTTACTGAACACCTTAATTTGTTTCACCTTGGAATAAGCAGCCCTCTACGAGGTGCGACTATCTGCATTGAGAGACTGTCTACGATGTTCATCTGCCTGCAACATGCAGTGCGATATGTAAGATTTTATTAATGAATGAATGAATGAATGAATGAATGAATGAATAAATGAATGAATAAATTAATGAATGAATAAATGAATGGGGTTTTAGGCCACCTTTAATCTGCAATACATGTATGTGCAACATCTGCAAAGTGTGTAAGCATCTGTAATAGGCCTACAATGGACGATGGCATTTGTACACGTTGCAGTTGCATTATTTGTAACGTGTAACTATTGCGTTCATCATGTAATGTACACAAATGTACACAAATGCTATATGAAATCATCTGCAATATGCAATCATTTAAAATGAGAGACCTTCTGCAATGTGAAGCCATTTAAAATGTGTAACCATCGGAAATACGAGAGATTTTCTTCGATGTGAATCCAGCTGTTTTTTGCAACTGCGACGCCGGTCCAACATTAAAACAAAGTTGCTCCATCTTCAGTGAACATTTTTTTGCAATTTGAAACTATCTGCACTAAGCAACTGCAAAGTACAACCACCTGCAAAATACCATCACATATAATGCCCAGCCACATTATAAAGGTTGTGTAGGTCTACATGCCTGCAATGTGCAGCCACCGTCACTGTGCGACTGCCTGCAATGCAAAATTGTGTTCAACTATTTGAAATATGCAACCATCTGCAGTGCGACTGCTTAAACACCTGTTAAAATGTGAAACCATCAGCAATGGTCTACAACAAACGTCTGGCTGTATTGGCAGTGATGTGACTGCCTGGCAAAAATCTATCACCTAGACGTTTATCAGTGGCATATCATTGCTTACATTAACCTGTGACAATAATATTTAATTAGTACCGTAGGCTAACTCTTCTATTTACTTAAAATTTGTGCCAGTTTATGTAAATGAGAATAAAAGGCATCCTGAATGTTTGCCAAAGTAGTTGTTTATGAATGGTATATCCGTCTACTATAACCAAAGGGTTAAAGTTCAGAGCCTGCCCTTTGACGTCAAAGGGTAAGAGGAGTGTGCTGCCCTTCAATGCCCTCTCTGTCTCCTGCTAATAGAGGGCGCACCTTGACAGGCGCGGGGTGTTCAATTATTCAAACGCTGTAATCAGGGGAATCTACAGTTCATTGACAACTCACTAGGTGGCTCCTCACACTCCAAAACCAAACAAAAGGCAACCCGATTAATCAAAAACAGTCTCTATTAAACAACTCTAATAATAGCAATAGTATAATATACACTTTCATCATATGGGCCGTTATTAATACAAGGCAAAGGAACCAGAAAACAGGATGTGGTGAGCCAATGTTGACATGATGATGACCCGCCGTCTGCGACGTCGGGCCATCATCATGTCAACATTGGCTCACCACATCGTGTTTTCTGGAGATCTGAAGATGGGGACGTGAGAAAGGCTTGGGGAGCTCCGTCTCCATGGTAACGCATACTTTGATCTCAGTACTGGCTGGCTTTATTGTCCCCTCTGAGAGTAAATCATCAACTTCACTAGAAAGATCGTGTACATGTATCAACCCTGACGGTCACACTAGAATGCTCAGAAGAAAAGTAGGTCTAGACTCAGACTTGTTTATTTGACAATGTACAAAAAAAAACATACAATTTGATATAAAGTACAAAACAATGTAGAGAAACTCCTACTAAGACATATGTGTCGCTCTCATAGGCGCAACCTTGTATAAATATTTTTAATATTATTCATAGTCTCAGCGTCAAGGAATATATGGGGTCCTCTTGGTCTGACGAAATCAAAACACATTATTTGTATAAAAGGAATGGATAACAGCATCAATATATAACTTGACCAACCCAACAATGCTTTAACCTTTTCACTACCATACATGACGGAAATTTCCGTCGTCATTCGTCAATGAACGTAACCATAAAATGACACAAATTTTCGTCAAATATATACTACATTTATGTATTTTTCGTCATTTGAAGCTGGAAATTGCGTTAGCAATTCCAGCTTCAAATGACGAAAAATAGAACTCCTACACCAGTATATCTGGATTCTGGCATGCACCACGGCCTGGAAGTCAAAGGGTTAATACGTTTCTTGAAATGAAAAATTATATACTTAAATGCCTTACTTTTGAAGTAATATGGAGGTTTTTGTTACGATAATCACACGATAGAAATTTTTACGACGGCATAATTACCAAAATGCCCAAACTCTATAGTGAGAATCTGAGAATCTTACAGGTGTATTTTCATTTATGATGCCTATTTTTTTTTTATTAATATAGGCCTACCCCCACCATATAAGAGCTCCAAAGAATGTGACACGTGCTTACATCACGGCAGGGGATCATGATCATAGCATGTCACTATCTGCCACGTGACATGCGCACGCGCAGGCTTTCTGTAAGCTGTATGGTCACGTGCCACGGGATGCGTCACTCTGGTAAAACATCTCACTAATTATCGTAATAACGGTTTTACAGGTTAGTTTTTGGTCTCGGACGTGTGTCCTGATGACCTAAAATAATGTCTGCCTCGACCTTCATAATTATTCCTGTTAATGCTAAATTATAGATTCCTTAGAACTGTGAATTATCAGCATAGAAAACCTCAGTGATAGACGTTCTGAAAACATCACATCCAATCAAAGGAATCAAATCAGCTGTACAATACAGATTGACGCAACGTTTTTTGTCTATGTCGCTGAACTGTTATAAATGATAATGAAATTAAACTTGTTAAAACATAGAATCTAACCCATTTAAAAGAAACAAGACGGTTGGCGCCAATGACCTCGGCTAATGTAAAACAATACAATACCAATGTTTTACCAAGTTGTTTTTCTCACGTACAGTACCAGATTACTACAAAAAGACGGAATTGATCACAAAAGTACGTCCTCTCATATTCGGATCTTGCATGCGTAAGCATACCTAAATTTGTTATAATATCCAATTAAGAGGATCAGATACCAGTACTTTGTTAAATTTAAACTGAGGCCACACAATATTAGTAATCAAAGTGTGTTCCAGCACGGGTTATAGCTATTGGTTTATGACGTCAAACCAACATTAAACCAGCATTAAATGTGGGTTTAACCCCTAAAGCGCTACATTAACAAAATTAATACAATTTTCACCCACTTGAGGTTGTGGCTCGCTACCGCGAACCACAACGTCAAGTGGGTAAAAATTATTCGTATTTGTTTAATTTGAAAACAAACATTTGCTAATCTTGATATTTAAACACATTTTTCGTTCCGAATTATAGTGATTTAACGGTTAATAAAACGGATTAAGGGTCAAGAGGTTAATGTTTGGGCGACCCCATAGACTATGTTATAGTGATCGCCTTGTGCTTGCTGCAGGGCTCGGCCTGCCGTCAGGATCACAGGTCTCCACAGGTGTCCCCCTGCTGATCACAATGACCGGATCGCGTGTCACAAGTCATCTAGTCACCTTGCTAATTTACTGACCAGGTCGACACTCAAATAAAACACGTTGGTTTGATAACGGGCCAACGTTTACGACAGCGGGCCAGCATAGAGCCAGCACTGACGACACACCTCTTGTTATGTCGTTTTGACCTCTATCCTCAGTCTCCGCGGCCTGGTAACCTGTAGAGTTGACCTCTACAGATATACTAAATCTCTGCGCTTCTGTTTTCAAACCACAATGGCGTGTCAACATCACATGTCTACAAAATCGACTGATTAAAAACAACACAACAAGTGACACTAACTCTGTCTATACTTTAGTCTGAGAGCTAAGCAGTGGAAACTCAACATTAAATCTAATATAACACTGTATTTATTCAACCGGACCTTGACTGGGTTATCGCAATTTTCTCAACGGCGAAAACGTCCACCTAGTGGCCAGATTGAACAAGTTAGATGTGATCTAGATCTAATAATAATAATGGCCTTGATGTGGGTGGAACTTTTAGGTAAACAATGGTAAACAATGACAAAAATATGATTGCCTTACTACTATAAAAAATATCCCTCTGAATCATCCGGAATCCTCAATGAAAATAACTGTTCTTCGAAGTATTAATTCATAATGACATTTGTATCAGAATAATCCCTGGAAAAACGTATTTGATCCCAATAATCTCCGAAAAACGATTTTGATCCCAGGCGAGATAATAGGGTCAAGTTTCTTTTAGATTCAGTAAGATCCTTATCATTCTATCCTTATTCCCACATCACTAAGGTTAAGGTTTTGTTAGATTCAATAGATCCTTATCTATCCTTATCCCCGCATCACTCTGATCCCTGTCTATCCTTATAACCTCAACCCAAGGCTGCACTCCACCTTGAAACAACACCTCTTCTTGGATGGTACCCAGAACTCCTATCAGCCACATATAGGTTGTCAAGTAAACCCACAAACATATTCTACGCTCACCTAATGCTGTTTTAGTGTTGGTCCACCGTCTGTGAAACTGGCCCAACTTTATATCAGAAGTAGGTCTCATGGTTACTAAGCAGTACATGGCAACGATGTGAAATATCATAGCAAACACAATGTACACTCAATGGTGGTTTAACGTTGGGCTAACGTCTTCGACGCTGGGCCAACGTTAAACCAGCATTGTGTGTATGTTTTGTATTAGGTGGGATGAGGATCACATCCATCAGTGTCTGGATCTTGGCAGGATCTAGTCCCGTTATCTGCCAGATAAATCACTTATAGATGTCTGTACTAAGTTAGACTACCTAGGCCTCCTCATCATATACTATATGGAAGATATGGTAAACACGAGAAATGGATGGAATGTACAGACGGCAATAAGTCAGAGACAAGTATTATGCGCAGCCAGAATAAGTAGGCCTACATAACAGCTCGGTAGTACTGTTGTAGTGAGCTAGTGAATGCTAGTGAACATTGCTGTGGCAATATCGCGAATAGAGGAAGCCCCAAGTGTACAATGTTGTATGCAAAAAAGTGCACTTTTAACCTTTGCACAATTTTGAACACTGTAAGTTCAACAACGATGACAAATAGCTGCACAGTGATGATACTCGTCGTGTAAGCCCGGGCACAGGTTGTCGCGGTTTTATGTATGGTACCGTGTTCAATAGTTACAACTGCCACAAAATACCACTGAATAAGCTATGATGAGTAATGTATAGACTAATGTCAAGTAATTTAGATCAATTTCTATGTCAGCTGACATGAAAATGAAAATGAGCTGCGATGTTGGTATTCGATAAAAATGATTGTATACTTTTTATTAATGACTAACTAGATTTATCGTCAGTAAAACGTTACTGTTCTCAGAACTGTTGATATCTCACATATAATTAGACGGTTTTAAATTATTCAACTTGTTAACATTTACTATCTATAATGCAAATAAAACGTATCTAAAGTAAGCAACATTGATTTTACAACACATATTTATATATTTGTACCGTACAGTGCTGGCTACAAATAGGGCCTGCATTTGTTCGAGCCCCTATAATAATTATTCTAAAAAAATAATTTTGAATAAAATGGGCATGCGTAGAATGAATCGAAATTATTGTGCAATTGCATTTCCTAACAAAGTAAAAAGCCTATATTTTTACAATCACATTATTTTTCAGCCATTTATTTTTGTGAGCACGAGACTATTAATTACCATTTCACTACACATTAAAAATAATAACCATCAGACTACACTTCTTCATGTTTATCTATTATTTTGATGGTTTTATCACATTTAATGTTAGACATTAATAAACAAAAACTGATAAAGCTCACGTGATTTCACACGTAAAACACTATCACTTAAACCATTGCACGCGTCAAGTGACCAGGCTAGGTTCATATAGACCACGTGATCAGGCTGATCGGCCTCAGATGTCGGTCATGTTAATTAAGTTGTAGATTGGCGTAGCTTTAATGTAAATCCGATCGGAATGGATCGGAATGGGATGGAGAAGATGAAAGGGATCCACAAGCCGCCGGCTAACACGTCACCTTCCTCTGTCTATAACGCATGTACTGCGGATGTGGAATGACTGCTGGTACATTGCTGGGCCAATGCGTAAGAGGTTTGGTAAACAATGAACCAGACTTGTGTCATAAAATATTAATAAAATATTTATTTTGCACAGACGCGTGAAAGACATTTTCGTTATTATTCAGAAATAGTATGCCTATTCTGGAACAAAGTTTAAATCTAAAAAAATCAAGAATATTTATATAAGATAACCTTGAAAATAATGACTGAATGGGGCTTTAGAACGGGGCGCATATATAGGCTGAACTGGGACAGAAGATAGTGAGATGAATCAGATGGCACTGCCTTCCAGACACAAGAATCGAAATTCGAACCCTGGCGGTTTGAGGCCGCGTATATACGCTCCCCACAGAGCTGAATCTTTATGAGTGAGCGGGGAAGAAACAGATTGCTTGAATACCAGTGTGGAAGCTAAATCCGTGAGCTCTGCATCCCATTACACCTAAATACATTCACGATATGATAATATTTAAGTAAACATCATTGTAGTCATTGTACAGGTGTAGGATTCTAGTCAACACTTTTCTGAGGACTACACCTTCTGCTACTCTGGTGACATTAACTAGCAGACCTGGCTATACAAAATAACTTATTACCACGAAAGCCAGGACTTAAAGGGTGCAATCCGATCGATCAAATCCGCAAAACAAAGGCAAGCTTTTTTATCAATTACTGACAAGGAAGCGTTATAAAAGAGCAGTAGAGGGTTGCCCTGGGCGATGTCCGCCATCACATGTCCACCAGTGATGGGCCAATGTGAAAGATATTGGTCCAGTTTTGAAACGGCGCTGTACAAATATCTATAATCTTGTATTCAATGGACGTTCGAATAGGGGACATCCTAGCAAATATGATGCGGTGGTCCAATGTTATGCCATTGTTGGGCCACCATCTGCGACGTTGTCCCAACAATGGCTTAACATTGAGGCAAAATCTGGTGTTGGCTGGGATTGCACTTTGGGGCACGGGGTACATCTCACCCCCTCCCCCCCCCCCCCCCCCGGGTACATCTCATCCCCCCTGGGGCACGCTCTTCACCGGTTCCGTATGTGTCAACAAACGTGTCATTACCGTCAAAAGTGAGGAAGAGAAATGATGAAATGTTTGTGTGTGAGGAGGTGACAGATGTGGGGAGAGACCTGTCTAATTAAAGCCCCGCTACTCCCAATTATATCACACTAATTACTGTTCGTTTGAATAACCCAATAAACGTGCACAATAAATTACTCTGTTATATACATTTCAAAAAACGAATGAAATTTTATATAGGTTAACCTATAAAGCGCTGGGTTAATTAATTAAAATATTCACATATTCACACACTTGAAGATGTGACACACATCTTCAAGTGTGTGAATATTAATCATGTTAATCAGATTTGTGAAGAGGCCAATCGTTTCACTGATTGAATATTCGTTTCTGCTTTGAAGGCTTTTAAAACAATAATATTCGTGTTCAGCGTCCAAAGGGTTAATTATATTAGCAATTTATATCATTTAGAACATGAAAATGTATAGACATTTCTTGTATTACCACACTGATAAAATGCTGCGTTGTGTCGTCATTATGATCATTCACTAACATCACGTATTATAATTGATATTATGATGGCTTATACACACCAGAAAATGAAGCCTAATATTAGCATCTTTCGGTGCGTAAAGTTATATTTCCCATGATTGACATGGAGTGACACTGAACCACTTCATCACTGGATGATGACGGCCCTGTCGGAGTCCCGCTGATGGATCTGAAAAAATGGAAAATTATACATGTCTGGACGTGGGTACTATAGGAGTGTGAATGGACACTACACAGATGACGAGTGAATGATGTGTATATCGATCATTAGCCGTCATAGGGTCGTATATGCCACTCATATATATATATGCCACTCATCTCTTGTCAGGCAATATTTATATTTTCCACGTCTGGAATAATAACTCACACATTTCCTATAACAAGTAAATTTGATTTAATTTTAAATCAATCATATATTCAAGATTTACATTTTACATAACTATGTATTAAATTATTACATGTCAATTTAAATTAATACACTCCATGCTCAGCTACCAGGTTTTATGTTAACATTATTCTAAACAGGTAGAATAAATCATTTAGTAGACACTGTCATTTTACTGTGTAGGAGAATAGACACTCAAGTCTCAGAATCTACATGACCAAAGTGATGGTAGCCGATAAAAAGTGGTGGCAATGAGGGTAAAAATAACAAACACTACCTCTAAAACCTCCTGCGGGGAGGCAATGAAGGTGGAAATAACCGACTCTCCCTCAAAAATCTCCAGCGGGTAGGCGATGAGGGTAAAAATAACCAACTCTGCCTCGAAGACCTCTAGCGGGTAGGCGATAAGGGTAAAAATAACAAACTCTGCCTCCAAAAACTCCAGCGAATAGGCGATGAGGGTAAAAATAACAAACTCTGCCTCTAAAACCTCCAGCGGGTAGGCGATAAGGGTAGAAAAAACAAACTCCACCTCCAAAACCTGAAACAGGTGGACGATGAAGGTAGAAATAACAACCTCTACCTCCAAAACCTCCAGCGGGTAGTTGATGAAAGAAGAAATAACAAACTCTGCCTCCTAAACCTCCAACGGGTAGGCGACGAGGGTGGAAAAAACAAACTCTACATCTGAAATCTCCAGCCGGTAGGCAATGAGGGTAGAAATAACAGACTCTGCCTCCAAAACCTCCAGCTGGTAGATGATGAGGGTAAAAATAACCAGCTCTGCCTCCAAAACCTCCAGCTGGTAGGCGATGAGGGTGGAAATAACCAGCTCTGCCTCCAAAACCTCCAGCCGGTAGGCAATGAGGGTAAAAATAACTGACTCTACCTCCAAAACCTCCAGCGGGTAGGCGAAGAGGGTAAAAATAACTAACTCTACCTCTAAAACCTCCAGCGGGTAGGCGATGAGGGTGGATATAACAAACTCTGCCTCCAAACCCTCCAGTGGGAAGGCGATGAGGGTAAAAATAACCAACTGTACCTCTAAAACCTCCAGCGGATAGGCGATGAGGGTAAAAATAACCACCTCTACCTCCAAAAACTCAAACGGATGGGTGATGGTGGTGGATATAACCACCTCTACCTCGAAAACCTCCAGCGGGTAGGCGATGAGTGCAGAAAAAAACACCTCTACCTCCAAAACCTCCAGCGGGTAGGCGATGAGTGCAGAAATAACAAATTCCACCTCTAAACCAGTGGCTCAACTACAGATGATCAGTAGAAGTGGCATTCATCTGGCCTCCTAAGGGCTTTAATAAACTCACAATGTACGTAATCATGGTAATGAGAATGTAAAACATATACGAACCTCATATTCCTTACAAAAGTACAAACGCCAAAATTGTGAAGAACAGGCAGTAAACATGGCTAGTCTGTCACGGAGTAAATATAGCACTGTATGTTTATTACATCACCATAATGTTTATATTTGTGAAGGGGGGGGGAGGAGGGGGGGGGGGGGCGAGGTTATTTAGTCAACGCCAAAAAAACTGGACATTGGCTCACAGTTTGTCAGGCGAAAGGATCATTATATATGTTGATGAATAAATATGCATCTGTGAAATAATTGACTATTTAGAATACATTATATCACATTATATCACCATTTAACATTTTCATATATCCTTTATCATGTTTATCATGTATAGTCATATGTCGCTATTGTCATCTCCACAAGATTCGTCGAGACCAAATCCGAGAAAATACAAATTGGAAAACTTGTTGTGTACGGGTATCCCAGCAAAGACAAAACGCTTGACCAATGCGGGTTCGATGTTGGTCCAGTGTCTACGACGCTGGGCCAACATTGAACGAGCATTGGTCAAACGTCTTGTATTTTCTGGGATGATGGATATGTTTACGACACGAGGTGGTGTGACAACTGTACTACATCATGTATCCACACCATATGGATGGTGTTGTATTGTCCAAGTTTGGCAGCTCTGCCTCGATACCTTGATAAATGTACACGTATACCTATGGCTACCATCCCTCTCCACTTTTCAAGTGCCAGCAGCCCAGCCCGAGTTGATGCAACTTGTCATGTAATAACATCATTATGACACAAGGGGATGCAAAAAACCATAAGCCAATTTTGAGCGACCAACAAATGAGCAGGATGCTCAATGGTCGTCTAAAAAACATAAAATCCAGTTTCTATGAAGCTCCTAGTGCCACTCCTGGTGCCTTTCTTGAGATATAATATGGGTATTTTTTTAAATATGGGTAACCTTGCAAAGTCAAATGTGACATGCCACCAAGGTCAATAAGTTCACTTTTTTGCAATCTAATTGATGATTAATCTTTAAAACAGCCTTACCTGAGCCACAATTCCACTCAGTGACGGATGTAAGTTTTATTCACAGAATTGCTGCAAGTTGGTATCATTTTTTGCAACAGTTAACTGTTTGAATGAATAACAATCACTCTCAGGAGTTTCAAGGTACCTTTCACGTAAAATATATCAACATGTAATGGGCTGATATGTACTAAAACAATTGTGTTGTCCTAGATTTCTAATATTTGCTATATATTGTCATTCAGAGAATATACTCTCCATCTGAATATTATCATAGCATATGGCAAAAAAAAGTGAGGGAGCCATGTTTACCTGTCTAGTCTAAATTGAAAATACTCTAGTGGAAAAAATTAGGCTGGTATGGAAGTTAGATAATATTATAGTAATTTGATAATAACAACGGAGTGTTTTTTCAACTTTTTAGACAAGAGCCAGCTCACCATAATCTGATAATTACATGCTTTTTATCTAAATTATGACAGCCTATTGCCAAAAAAATATCAAAAGTCAGCCACATTTACAGTAAAGTCTTCTGGTCCCAAATTGAACATATAAATAGTATTATTATCACTTGGAGTGGTGTCTCGACACCGACTAATAATGAAAATCTTGATTTAAATTGTTTGCTGCACAAATCTGGTCAATCGATGGTATCAATACACATTATTTGGAATGTGACCCCCACCCACCGACAGATCAAACTGTCTGAAAACCCAGACATAACTTTTTACTTGTGATCTCCGTCTGATATCTGAGAGTGACTTGACTTGATGAGTTGAGTCAGAGCAAGAACTTTATATAGGTCAGAGAGTACATGAGTCCCTATAGATGAGATCCTGATGGTCCGTAATTATTGATTGTCCAGCTCTCTGACCTGACAGTCCCTGTCACCACTCACTCAATTACATGTGATTCACAGCAGACAGCACACATTTACTCCATGTTGGTTTGAACGGGGGACCAACATTTAACTAACTTCAAGTCAAAGTATCATGTTTTGGGTAGTATTAGAATACACGGTATTCTGGCATTTTCGAGTAACTAGAAATGTGTTTTCGTATATATATGAATCCTGGAGGAATGAAAAATTCATAAGTAGCCTATGTAGGCTAGGTCAGCTGATATAAAAATAAAATCACATATATGACAGTCTTCCAATCATGTTAATGTGTGAATCGTACATGAGGAACACTGGAATGTCACGGGAGAGGCCAAACGACACCAAGAGCTGGCTTAGAGTAGAATCAACGCTGGGCCAACGTCTGTGACGTCGGTCCAGCGTTGAGTCTACACTAGGCCGACGCCACGAGTTCATGTAACAGGTGTTGAAGGGAGGGTAGACAGTAGATGTAACGGTTCAGAGGCATCATCTTGTCTGTCAGCGGCCATCCCAGGAAACAGTCACCCCCCCCCCCCTATAAACAAATCCATCCAACTTGTTAATGATCTGTTCAAGATGGAGCTGTAATAAATCAAGATGATGGTCTTCGAAATGTATGAAAAGAAAGTTAATCCACACCATTTAGTTATTGGTGTACTCAACATTTAAGCACCATCATCATATTTATGGACACGATATGTTCACGCTCAGGGAAACTTGTAAATAGCTCCCAGAGCTCAGTGCAAACTATTTAGATTAGTATACTTGTACTCTAATTATATTATTGGAAAAAATGAAACATTGAGATTAGTTAAAATAATCTATATAATCTTGTATATATGTAATATATTACTTCATGTGCACTCTTTTTTCGAATTACGAATAAAATAAAACGATGTATTTTTTTGCTTAGCAAAATCATTACAGACTGCGCTTTACTTGTTCATGTCAAACATAAGACTTTATAAGACTTTATAAGATCAGTTATTTACATAAATAAAAAACCTTTATAAGATAAGTTATAAATGACAAATATGTATCACAAAATGGAAGATTATTTAAACGAAAAACACACACATAATTTTCTTATTAAATAGTTTAGGCGCAATAGTACATAACTAAAATTGACCTGTACTTAATAATATGATTAATGAAACTAACAACAGCCTATTTTGGCAGTGAATTTCAAATTTCACATGCGTTATCAGTATAATTCTAAGATGAGGTATTTTTTATTTATGAAACATCAAGAAAAAGATATGTTTGCTTTACTTCAATCTTCTATATGCCTACAATGCCAGCATTGTAATTAGCCATACGGTTACTTACATAGATGACAATTATAGTAAATTTATCAATTTTATCATTTAGATACTTTTAGAATCTAGGGTAAACTGGGAAACCATAGTGTCAAAATTATATCTCTGCAAACTACCGCATGTGCTTAAGTGTTGTAGCGTACACAAAAGGAGGTGGAATACAGCGTTCAGAAAGAGTAGGGTGGTGCTATTCAAGAGCTGTGAATGAAAAAAACGGTGAAATTACTCTGTAAACCTGCCAATTATAACAGAGAAGGTGGGCCACACTTAATATACCAGGTTCACTGAATCCACTATGTTTGTTCTGATGTAATGTGTCTAGAAAAACACAAACCGATTAAATTTGAACGAACACACCATGTGATGGATGGCACTTTAACTAACACTATTTTTCTGATTTCCCAATCCTGAATAACAACCCCATTAATTAAGTAAAGTGGTTACCATAGAACTTAAAGTGTGTGGCCACTGCACCTGCAGCACTTGTCCAGTGAATATCAGACGTTGACCCAATGCTGGTTTAATGCTGGGCATGCGTCTGCGACTCTGGCCCAACAGTAAACCAACACTAGGTCCAGCCTGGTGTTTGCAGCACCAGCAGTGATGAGGCGCCCCGGGGAACAGAGAGCAGCAGGGAGTGTGTGGGCGTGTCCAGTGGGAAGAAGGGGGAAGGGTCAGTGGGCGTGGTTAACCCGTGTATCACCTCAGGCAGCGCCACCTGTCACCAGGCTAGCTCATCACCAGAGGCATCTCGTAACCAGACCGTTGGCCCTAGTTGTCTGCCGTGTGACACTCAGCATGAAACTAAATTCAATTAATCAAATTGCAGGTAATTAAATAAGATATTCCCAATGAAATCAATGCTTTGTACAATGATCCAACTGCCCTTGATATAGACACATCGTCATGTACACTCATTAGTTCATAAGATATGTCTGACTGTTGTCTCATCTTGTGCGTGTCATTGATTGTAATTAAACTGATCAAAATGATTACAGTAACAGCTATATTCAACAGTAAGAGTGCGATGTCCACATTTAAATACGCCTGAGCATGTTTTTGGGGTATGAATATTATCATTATATATCCCAACTCTGATTAAAACTATTTTTGAAAAATATAAAAACATGGTATCTAATCCAATTCAATATCTGATACATTTGAAAACCTTATAGGTAATTCTACATGCCTTATGAGGATGTCACGTGCCACATTTGCGATGTGTCTCATCATAGAGTTACTGTCAAGTCTCTTGTCGAACATGTCAATACAAAGATTATAGAATATTTTTTGGTTGGTAATAATTTGATAAATACTATTCTACAACGAGTCATTCATATAAGGGCATAGCTAAATATTATTCACATTAAATGCAGCGGTACACGTCGTCAGAATGGGTACAGAACAAAAACATCAACACGTTCTCTATTAAGAGTGTTTTTCCATAAGAGTGTACAGCGCCACCCCACACTTACAGTGGTTCGTGATCACTCACATAAACACATCCAATCTTGTTCTTTAACTACAGAGCACATTCTGTCTTTTGCCACCTAAGAAGCCGTAAAACCTGAAACCTCTCTTTCATCTTCCACTGATGAGAGGTAAAATACACCATCACGCGCGCACTGACGTAGAGGTGATAATGGAGCGAATACGGCGGGTAAAATCCCTCTAAGGTTTCACCAAGGCTGTAACCTAGTAAATACTAGACGTGTATCCAATTTTCTTTTATTAAAAAAACATTGGGTCAACGTCTCGTGTTCGCTGAGAATATATTCAAATATGTCCCATTTGTACTGTGGTGATATTCACATTTAATCATAAAATGAATTTCAAATGAATATTCTACCTGTATTATATACATCACAAATCCAAATATTTCAAATCAGTGTGTTTCTATAATCACTGATAATGCTTATTTCTTTTTAATAATGGTAGGCCTACATGTCACAAATCGAAATCCTTCCATATTTTTGTCTCCAACTATAATTATGGCCATAATCACGATAAGTGAATCACCGATCATATAAAAAGGACAGATGCGTAAGTAAATTGAATGAACATTACAAAATATTTATATCAATCAAAATCTAAATTTAAAATAAATACCACCTTTAACCCGTTTAAACAGAAGCTCATAACGTCCTTACGTTGATAGATTATTCCATTTTCTCTTAAAAAAAAATAATGAAAATACGTCATTTCCTGCATCATTGTGACAAGGTAAGGGTGCTTAGAGGGTTTATACAGTTTATCCTGTATGCCATACGCGGCACCGACCTTATACTTATAGGGGACGACAAGAACCAAAGACTAACCCAAACCTTTATCCCGCTGTGAAGGCTAAGTAGATTATAGGTGTCTATTTCTACGCTGTTAACTATTCACTGATGACAGGAGAAGAACAGTGGACATCACGCCCCCCCCCCGCTGATCATCGTGTATACATTGGTATATGGTTCAGGGTTGACTAGATGGCTAAGTAGAGGAGACTTTTCCTATTGTGTAGGTAAAAGGCTGACAGGGCTACTTAAGGCACAACGTCAACAGGGAATAATAGATCCAACAACCTCTATGCTCCAACCAAATACGTGGATTGATAGACCTTATATCATTATTGATTATTTTCATTAATGTAATGTGATGTTTATATTTGCTGTTTGCTACATAGTAACAACTATAGAGTTATAGAGGTAATGTATGATTTGACATTTGCATATAGCATGTACTAACTTTGATCAGGAATAACATTGGATCAGTAAAAAAATAACATGAATAAAATCTGCATGTTAATTTACTGTGACAGAAAATGTTGAAATATAATGCCTATTTAGTATGAGGCTGATTGTCCATCATTATTATAAAAATTGTATGTCGAGCAATGTGTGTTACTTATTTTAAGCAACTTACTTCATATATATCCATTTTTGTATTAAACTCACTGCTGGTACGTAAAAGTTGAAGTGCCTTGCTGTTTACTGCATGCAATATAACTTGTTATGTATAATTTGCTGCAATACTCAATACACGCATTGTGTCGTTTGAACTTGAAACACGGCATGAAATTAGTCATTGACACAGCAGCAGGGTGAAGCCCCTACTACATCAAAATATGGCACAAATAATAGACAAAAACTATGATGTTAATTATTCATGGTAAATGATTTCGACTAGACTGCAAGACCATCTAAATATTTCATTTTTTTCAATAATTTATCATTTATATGGATTAAGATGCATTTTATTTCAAAACAAAATTCGCCTACATCAAGGAATATAATTTTTATATTTCTTGCCTACATGTAGGCCTAAATATATTTCGAAAGAACACGTAAGTATCAGTGTATAAATGAGCCTTCTTTTTTGCTACATATAACACAAATGAGCCTCCATTTTTGCTACATATAACACAAATGAGCTTTCTGTTCTGTTATATATAATTCAAATGAACCCGTCTGTTTTTCTACATATAAGTTACACAAATTAACCATCTGTTTCGTTACTTAAAACTCAAATTACCCTTCTGTTCTGCTACATATAACACAAACGAGCCTTATCTGATTTGCTACATATAACACAAGTGAGCCTTCTTTTGTTTACATGTAACACAAGTGAGCCTTCTGTTTTGCTATATATAACACAAGTGAGCCTTCTTTTTTGCTACATATAACACAAGTGAGCCTTTTTTTTCTATGTACATAACACAAGTGAGCCTTCTTTTTGCTAAATATAACACAAGTGAGTCTTCTTTTTTGCTACATATAACACAAGTGAGCCTTCTTTTTTGCTACATAAAACACAAGTGAGCCTTCTGTTTTGCTATATATAACACAAGTGAGCCCTCTTTTTTGCTACATATAACACAAGTGAGCCTTCTTTTTTGCTACACATAACACAAGTGAGCCTTCTTTTTTGCTACATATACCACAAGTGAGCCTTCTTTTTTGCTACATATAACACAAGTGAGCCTTCTGTTTTGCCACATATAACACAAGTGAGCGTTCTGTTTTGCTACATATAACACAAGTGAGCCTTTTTTTGCTACATTTAACACAAGTGAGCGTTCTGTTTTGCTATATATAACACAAGTGAGCCTTCTTTTTTGCTACATATAACACAAGTGAGCCTTTTTTTCTATGTACATAACACAAGTGAGCCTTCTTTTTGCTACATATAACACAAGTGAGCCTTCTTTTTTTGCCACCTATAACACAAGTGAACCTTCTTTTTTGCTACATATAACACAAGTTAGCCTTCTTTTTTGCTACCTATAACACAAGTGAGCCTTCTTTTTTTGCTACATATAACACAAGTGAGCCTTTTTTTGCTACATATAACACAAGTGAGCCTTCTTTTTTGCTACATATAACACAAGTGAGCCTACTTTTTTGCTACATATAACACAAGTGAGCCTTCTGTTTTACTACATATAACACAAGTGAGCGTTCTGTTTTGCTACATATAACACAAGTGAGCCTTATGTTTTGCTACATATAACACAAGTGAGCCTTCTGTTTTGCTACATATAACACAAGTTAGCCTTCTGTTTTGCTACATATAACACAAGTGAGCCCCCTGTTTTGCCACATATAACACAAGTGAGCCTTCTTTTTTGCTACATATAACACAAGTGAGCCTTCTGTTTTACTACATATAACACAAGTGAGCCCCCTGTTTTGCCACATATAACACAAGTGAGCCTTCTTTTTTGCTACATATAACACAAGTGAGCCTTCTGTTTTACTACATATAACACAAGTGAGCGTTCTGTTTTGCTACATATAACACAAGTGAGCCTTATGTTTTGCTACATATAACACAAGTGAGCCTTCTGTTTTGCTACATATAACACAAGTTAGCCTTCTGTTTTGCTACATATAACACAAGTGAGCCCCCTGTTTTGCCACATATAACACAAGTGAGCCTTCTTTTTTGCTACATATAACACAAGTGAGCCTTCTGTTTTGCTACATATAACACAAGTGAGCCTTCTGTTTTGCTACATTTAACACAAGTGAGCCTTCTGTTTTGCTACAAGTAAGCATGTTTAATGTTTACTCGTGCGTGTTCCTAACTAAAATCACAGTACCTCACCTAAAAGCATAGTAGCTCACCTAAGATCATAGTAGCTCACCTAAAATCATAGTAGCTAACCTAAAATCATAGTAGCTCACCTAAAATCATAGTAGCTCACCTAAAATCATAGTAGCTCACCTAAAATCATAGTAGCTCACCTACAATCATAGTAGCTCACCTAAAATCATAGTAGCTAACCTAAAATCATAATAGCTAACTTAAAATCATAGTAGCTAACCTAAAATCATAGTAGCTAACTTAAAATCATAGTAGCTAACTTAAAATCATAGTAGCTAACTTAAAATCATAGTAGCTAACTTAAAATCAGTCGTGAGCCTTCATTTTAAGCAATATGATACTTGTACTGAATGTATCTCTGGGCGACCTATTACATATAGTGGTGGACAGTGGCGAGCTGGCAGACACTCATATCGCCCGAAGCTCTCCAGATTCTATACTGCTCCACCCTCCACATGAGACATTAAACCAATGTTGGTTTAATGTTGGGCCAGCGTCGTAGACGTTGGCCCAACAATAAACCAACATTGGTTGAATAGCTGATATAATATCAGCTTCAGATTATGGCCCAGTGTGTAATACATGATGGGCCAGCTTTCATGACAGTGTGCCAGCATTGAAACAACCTCAAACTGAGAGGTGGCGTCATAAATAACATTACATCACTATGTATACGTATATCAAACATCAGAGAGCAGATTTACATAGCTCCCTCTCACAAACCCTGCTAAATTATCACAGCCATTTTAAATTCCTAGCAATCCATAGTATACATAATATCCTACACTGGCCTGCAGCTGGCAGCTAATAACTATATACAAAATATCTTGAAGTTGTGAGAAAGTATATCGATAGTATTACAGCATGGTAGGGTGCGAGCTCTCCCCGTAAACTCGATACTCGCTTTCCAGACTTATACTCGCTACTAGAAGAAAAGAGAGCCTCTTTGTAAAAATGTCTTGAAATTTACCATAACTTAGTATAATCACAAAATACGAGTATTGAAATTCACTGCATCTGATCAAAAACTTTTCTGGTGGCCTTACATTAAATGTAAAGCCGCCGGAAAATAATTATATTAAAAGACAGTTATTGATCGAAAGAAAACAATGTCAACGATAACTTTGTAAATGCTCATTTTGTATGATAATATATTAAACTGGACATGAATTGTGAATTTTCAAGTAACAATAAGATTTGGGCTAGGTTTTATGAGTTTTTGTGGTGGCCATTTTGAATTTGGTTGGGTAATTTTTATTATGACAGATTGATTGGCATTTCGCGTTTGAGTTTTTTGGCAGCCATTCTGAACTGTAATTTTAGACTTCGGACTTCAGGCTGCAAATTTCAGAAGTCTCCACTGAGCTTTTGCAGTTTTAATTAGAT
Organism: Flabesymbios commensalis; assembly: GCA_964017125.1. NCBI lineage: Eukaryota > Metazoa > Annelida > Polychaeta > Terebellida > Flabelligeridae > Flabesymbios > Flabesymbios commensalis. The sequence continues at coordinate 76,689,078 of OZ024903.1, forward strand.
ATATATTTGTTTGTCAAATGGAATCGCATTCAGGGTGCACAGTACACACATTGACTTGTCTCTCTGTTGATTTAATGTTGTATCACTATACGCGACGCTTGCCCAACATTAAAACAGCATTGATTCAACGTTTTGCGTTTAAAAAGAATTGCAACTGTTATTTTATTTGTAGCATTTGAAAGGTTTCAACTGTCTATACCAAATACACAATATTGGTTCAATACTTGGCCACCGTCTGCGACGCTGGCCCAGAATTGAAACATTGAATAAATGTTTTTTTATTATCAAATCTGGAGATTAAGGCTGTTCACCCTCCTGGCATTGAATGGAGAATCACCCGACATGTCCACTATTGAACCAATATTGGACCCATGCAATTATAGGCCTACTGCCGTGCAAGCCAAAAGACAGTATCTGCTCACTTTACAAGTGAGCAGATACTGCCTTTTGTTTTTGAAGAGAAGCATAGTGCGGTATCTGCTCACTTTACAAGCAAGCAGAAACTGCCTTTTGCCATTAAAGAGTATAGTGATCCAGAAAATCCTGGATTAATCCAGACGAACACGATGGATGTCTTAGAAAAGTCATAGCGGAATACCTGACTACTCTGGGAATATGGTGACCAAATTTCACAATGATTGGATAAAAATTCAGGGAGAAATAGCGTCTTACAAAAACGTGCCATGAATAATAAGTTTAAAGTTCCGTTGTAAATCAATATATTTAGGCATAGCCTGAATATAACCAGTCACGAAATGAATAAGATGTATTTCATACTTTTAGTACAACGAAAATGACTCAAACTCTATGTAGCTAGTATTATAAGGAAGTTTCACCAATTTATTATAGCATACAAAGAGAGCATTTTCAAAGTAATCGTAGCTAATACTGTACAGCAAAAAAACACCATTTTTTAAGTAAAAAAATATCACAATATCATACTGCAATGCAAAGACAAACAGCAAGTAAGCAGTTACTGCTGTTTGTCCTTGACTTCACGGTGGAGCCCTGGTTTATTCATTGTGCAGTGACACCTGGTGGCGGCAGTGAGGCCTGGTATCACACAGATCCGGACAGATCCCGGCTGCTGACGATGACAGATGTCTGATGATTACACATATTAACAATCTCCATGAGAAACAAATAATACGCCATCTCTGCCCTCATTCCCCTGCTGGTGTACGTGACATGTCCACAGCGCCTAGCAGCTAGAAATAATAATCAGAACCCGACTTGATCATGTTCATGTTTAATTGTCCTGCTAAGACCAGTACGTACGTTATCAAACTAATAATAAACAAAATAAAATTCCTCAAACGAGCACTGATCATAAAATTTTGTGACAAGTCACTCCAGAATTGCTACAACGTCATTCAAATTTTAATGATTACATAAAAAAGTTAAAAATCACTTCAAATCAGAAGTAATAAATATTTAAAAAAAAATTATTTCAATTTATGACACAAGATGGGCACGCCCACCAAATATAACAAAAAAACTTTAAATTGAAATTTTTGACCTGACTGCCCTTTTGCCAGTTTTGGTGTGACTGGTCACATTTTATTAGATTGTGGTAGATACTCCATACATCAATCATACAACGTAGAAAAATTAAGGCGCAACAATTCCAGCCTCTAAGAAATCATGACATTACAAAATGATGGCATTTTATTTATTTTATTTTGATGCAGCATGGCTTATACTTAATGGTTTCTTAGCAAAATTTGACTTTTTTCAATCGTTTTCAATATTAAGTGATGTGGACTGGTTCCTAAAGATATCTCAACCGCGTATATTTGTTATAGTACATCACAGCAGGCTTTCTCAGGATACCTCATGTTTAATTGAGTAGACATCAATGTCTTTACTAAATCGGAGAATAGATCAAAACGGGAAATATCTATAGCTACATGCATGGAGTTAATGAGTGCCAGGAATTATTTACATCCCCAATCACTGTTTTACAGACACTCAATCTTTGAAGTAGAAGCACAAATCAGAACAGCAAAGGGAAGTAATTTGTACAAAGTCGGAAGGCTGGCAATAAAGGGACTATTACGACCAGCGGACAACGTGAGGGGACAGGGATGCCCACCACAATGGCAACTCTCGAAAAACACAAAACATTTGTATAACGTTGGTCCAACATTGTACAAATGTTATACAAATATTTTGTGTTTTCCGGGCTGTTCTCTTTTCGCGGGGAGATTGTTTCTACGGTGAGACACATCGGCTGTCTATTTTTTGGTGGGGGAACCTGGCGGTCGATATGCCTGTGGTCCACCGGGGTGCTTCAGGGCAAGAGTCACTGATGTATCAGGAGGGCACCTCTCGTCCTGCAATAAAACAAGACCCGGGAGGTCCGCACTGTCACCAGGAGGAGTGACAGAGCGGTGCACAGATGAGAGAGACTGACGGTCACGTGATCCTCTAGCTTCATGAAGCTGCTGAGTAACTTCATCTGCTGCCCCAGCTAACATTAGCCACCTAACCAATGTAGGGAATTGTTAGGCCAGCATCGCAGACGGTGGACCAACACTGAACCTACATTGGGTCAACGGCTTCTTTTTAATTTTGACAGTCGGTCCACATATGCTAATTGCAGGGCCAACAATAGCCCAGTATGTAAACAAATTTGAGGACAGTGTTCGCTTAGGCTAAACTAGACCGGGAAAAAACCCGAAGAATGCGAGGATTGTGAACTGTTATCAGATGACACTGCCCTCCAGCAATGGATTCAAACTGCAAAACCAATCACTACTTATAGCATTGAATCGCTATGCGTGGACGATGAAGTTATATATGTGTTGTTTCTGCCTAAATTCCGAGAGCGGGGCACAATGAGCTCCGGTATGGAATATAAATCTTGAGTCTGTCAAAATCTCACCACTTAAAGCATATTATGAGAAAAGATGGCCCAATTATTCTGATATCATGAGCCTAATGATAAAAAATGATCCATAATACAGCATAACAAATTAACAAACCTTAATAAACATAGTTTGAGAATAATAAATAATAATACTGTAATAAGATGTGTGTTATTTTGCGAGCTATGCGCCTTAGATTCAATTGAGATAAGTCGCAATATAAATGCTTTCAATAATAATAATAATAATAATTATCTTCATTCATTCAATGGCCACAAAACACATAACTTATAAACATTGTCACAAACAGACGCACTGGACCAGCCATTATTAACAATGAATTGCAAGACACCACCAGCCACCAGCAGATTCTACCTACAGCGTCAGCCAACATAGGCCTAACTACAGGTATTTTACTCAGAAAAGGAGATGTGCCCTTGTATCATGTGTCTGTAGAATAAAAAAGTATTTTTTCTATAGATTGACATAATTATTACTTCCTTTTTATAAGTGAAGACCAACGTCTACAAACTACAATTGCTCACAGATATAATTGTAATTTGTATAGAAATATTTGGAGGCGATATTAGTATTTTGAATGCTACAGAGGTCACACAAACCATGTATGGTCAATGGACGTCAAAACTATAATAGCATCATTCATGTCCCATCCACATCAGGGGATTGAATCGCTTCAGCGATTCAATCCTTTATGTGAATGAAATTTGATGGCATGATTCATATACCACGCGAGAGTTTAAAGTGAGAGTGGTGGTAAATTACGTCTGCATAGTTCACAAGAATTACACGCCATTTTTTTCGGGATCGTGAATACGACAGCCAAAAGATACACCAACTCAACTCCTATTTAAAATATTTCAGCCGTTTGAAATGTAAATTCTCGATATTTCTGGGCTATAATATCGTATGCATGTATATTGTATTGTGATTGTACGTCCGACAATCAATAAGTTATGATTTAAATTTAGATTTTAAAGATTTAAATTTAAAATAAACCAGATTTTAAATTTGCATGACAAATATCAAAATATCCACCTTGCAAATTCATTTTGACGTATATTGCCAGTACAGTAGCGTCGGGGATAAATACGTGTACTCAAGGTAGTGTATATCACACTAAATTATATGAAAAATGATGTTGTTTTTCAACGATTTTCATTCAATACCGGGTAATTAAAGACAAGAATTGCTTCGATTGAAAACTAAAACAATTGTTTTCACTCCACTATTTTCTGGTGTAGATGATAGAATGGCACAATATCTTAGATCATCATACATGTAATTAACAAAATATACTAGCATTCTATGCAAAAATGACCTAGTTATAATCGCAATAAAATTACGTGAGTACATAATCTCAAGACCCTGGTGCCGTTTTCAACATTGACTTTCTACTGACTATAATCACAGTATAAGGGACAATAGCCCTTCACCATCCACCGATTATTACCGCTGTATATTATAGTCCATTTGCTCACACATGCCCTATAATGATAATATTGGTAGTAATAATATTGTACCGGGAATATAGATGATATTGTATGGAGCATATAATAACTATATTTGTGTTAAGTACTAAATAATGAGTGTGGTTCAAGACTTTCATACCTACGCAGTCAAACCACGATTAAGCTCAGTATGTAGAATGAGTTAAATCCCACGTTCTGCAAATTAACGTTGTAGATCACGATATAGCTGGATAAATCTTTCTAGTGGCTGAAAATGGATTTTCATTCGAGAAATTTAATTCAGTCACATACGTACATAACATGCATAACAACCAATGTCCATGAGCATGATGAGGTCCATGAGGAAAATTCCGAAATGTAGAATATATCAAATCTCAGCTATGAACATATCATGACTTAGTGTCAATAAGATTGATTATACCATTTAATAGTCAGTGATTTTATATTCAAAATATGTTCGAAAAATCTTTCAAAAACATTTTTTTGAAAGTAAAGTAAAAAAAGCGCGTAACAGCCAGTGATATACGACATTATAACACCAACGTGACGATCCACGAAGATAAAACGAGGGCGACATTCCCAACGTCCTGGGGCTAAATGTAAGCATGACCTCAAAAGTCAATGTGAAGACCTATGTCAACAAGGGGTCAGAGGTGAGTGAGGTCACTGCCCCATTGAGCCCCCGGCTCGCCACCAAGGGGCACCCCCCTCCCCTCTCCGTGTAGCTGATACCATTATCTTGAGCACGTGTCATTCTCCATTTTAGTCCGTCTACTACTTTATTACAATGAATATTACATATAGGCTACTGTTTGATGTGGCTACCCTCACATAGTTGTGCTATCTGTTTTACTCTTTACCATGGAGTTAATATAGTTATAAAGTCCATTCTTGTACACGGCATTATTATAAGGCTTACAAGCTCCCATCACCGTTTTTTAAATCATCCAATAAATAAGATAAATTTATTGATAAAATGATGAAGAGTGATGTTTCCTAATATTTAATAAAATTATAATGAATAATAAACAACCAATATTTCCAGACGTTTTTTACACCTAAAACATTAACCAACTATCTAATAGAAAATCGCGAGCTTCAATAACATCTGACTGACGCTTGAAAGCTTTAAATTGGACCTACAATATTATTTGGGCAAGCTAATACCATCAGGAGAAACAGATATTTAGTGAGATCATTGCCAGTGACTTTATCTAATTATTAGGATTTTAATAATTTCTTACATGGAATACAATTATGCAAAGTGATTTGTTTCAAATAAAATGTCCTCCCTACTTTTTATTATAATGCCTGGTGATACAAGCGGTATACTTTACATTATAATTCATGAAAAGGTGAGTCCCCTATGTACCCCTTTATTGAGCTTTGAGCGTGTATCGACCAGGTGACTCCCTCGTTATCTGGGTGTCTACCCTCTTCAGATAAGCCACCTATAGCACCATTACACACTTGACCCTGTGTGGTCAGAACCAGTGGACTAAACAGGGCACCCCCTTCACGTTTTAAAGTAACAATTTACAACTAAAGAGGCACACTATCCATTATAATAAACGGTATTATATAAATTTTATTTTGTCTATATCGGCCTAAAATATAATGAAGATAATAGCAATATATCAAATGCATTAAAATTACTTGGTTTGTAAACATAAGATATTAGCTGATTAGCATTGGGCGGTAAATTCCAGCAGGACTAGGTTATTATCATTTGATATCTCCAAGGAGACAGACTGCATGATATGATATCTCAGACTGCCCCTTGTCGTTATTCTTATAATTTTTGAAGAACAACTAATCTGTGTATGAAGGCTACTTGTCCGTCGGGCCAGTGTGTATAGTATGTGTAAACATCCAAAAATAGCATCGGAATATTGAAACATGGCTTTTTTCATGTTTTTCATTTTTTTATCATGTCACGTGTATACTAAAACAAACGAAAATACATGATTTTTGTCATATCAAAATTTGATATCGTATACAATGCCTAATCTCTCAATTAGCAATGCTTCTAACTGTACCGTAAGAAATTAATCTACAAAAATGTGACCATGGTGATTCTGTAAATTAAGTAACGTTCGGACGTTCAATTATGATTGACCCACTGCCAGCTAATGCTATGCTGACCCACCATTAACCCAGCATTGGCTCATCATCTGGTGTTACCTACCAGAGTGTCTTTAAATGTGTCTCCTCGAAACTGCCAAAACATTGTCAACCGCATTTAAGCTTTGTTGGTTTTACACAGATTTCTCTAAAACAGCCTTTGTATACGATATCGTATAGAAAATGCCACAAAACTGAAGGGAACGTAAAAAGCACTTAAAATACCAGATTTAACATTATAAGCTCAGAAACGCTCTCAATCCAGACGATAGACATATTGACCGCCACGGTCAAAACATGGACAAAATAGGTGGACTTACAAATACCATGTACGCACAATTCATGTAATTTATTACTGAATATAAAGTAAAACAACGTAATCTAATTTTCATATTTTTTATGATTTAATTGGTACCATCTAGGCTATATAAATATCACAATTAAATTGATTTGCATCGGTTTGTGTTATTTGTGTACATTCTGGGTGTTAAAATGTTAATCTATTGGGGTGAGTTTAGCGATGCGAAGAGGACAATGAGTGTTCGATTTGTGAAATATGGCGAGAAGCTTTTCTGGCAGAAAATCAATGGCCGTCACGAGACAGCCTTTCTTTCACATAAGCATAGCCTCGTTTTTGAACGAGTTCGACTTCACATTCATGATTAAATGACTGTGTGTCCGTACTTGCCCACATTCCGCCAGTAGACGAGATCGACTCCCTTATTTGCATGTTTTAATACATGTCATGTTTTAAAATATCTCCATATCCCTATGGCTACTATGCATGCTATGTTCCGGTACAGACAGATTTATTTGACAAAAACTTTTTCATTCTAGAGATGTACAATTTCTACCCGCAAAAAATGGTCAAGACCAAAATTTAAAAAAAATTATAATCCTTATAAAAATATTAATCCGGAATATTCATTATCCTCCTTGAGGGGGGGGGGGTGTTATCAGCCCCTCTGCAGAGCTTTTCACGTCTTTGATGCTCGGTGCATGCGTCCTAGGACAGATCAATAATTCACCACGGTGACTGCCTCCACCTTCTAAGTCTTACGTCCCATGTTCACAGCCTTATTCAACTATTCGAAAACTACAACATAGCTGCAAGTTGAACTGCAACTGTGAAAATCTCCGTTAACCTCCGTGAAATGACAGATGAAAGATTAATAAAGTGGAAACTGTCTGAAAAAGATGAATATGTCAGAATCAATAATATTGCTTCTGTCTGTTTATAAAAATAAGTACCGGTATTTTAGATTCTACAGTGAAAGTAACTGAGCCTAATTTTATTTAATTCAGATAAATTGTATTCTTTGTATATAATTATACGGTAGTACTATATATTTAAATAGTGAAAATGAGAGCACAAAACATTATCAAAAAGAGCTAAATTGTTGTTGAAAAAGCTATTGCTCTCCTCAGGCATATCGGGGTTTCTTGTCATCATTCGTTGACTTTTTCAGCAGTTGTCATCGTGAAATTATGTTTATTAATAACCCTTATAAAGCGCTACATTATTACATTTAAATTGTCACGCACTTGAAAGTGTGTCTCGCTACGGCGATACGTAACTTTAAGTGGGTGAAAATTAGTCATATTTGTTTAATTTGAGACAAAACATTAGCAAATCTTGAACACTTATTTCATTACCAAATGATCGTGATTTAACATGCTAATAAAACAAATTAGAAACGACTATTGTCGTGCTCAGCGCTTAAAGGGTTGCTGAAAGCTGATGTATCCTTGACATGGCAACTCAAGCGAAGTTACAAAGTGACGAAGACAGTTAAAAAATGTACCAGATATAAGCAAGAGTACATAAAATATCTGCATGTATCCATCCTTGGTACAAGGTACATGTTGGGGGTCTGGCATTTAAACGTGTTATCAAATCCCAGCGAGAATATATTTGATAAGGAGGTTGTTTTCTATATAATCAGATAATCTCGCCCATCTGCCCCTGGGTATACCTTTGACAAAGGCTAGGATAGGTTTACATTTGGACGCGTTTTTTCTCACTCTTGAGGGCCCAAAATTCTGCAATGAATGCCATAATCAACAATGTAAAAATGTCTTACGTTGAAGCGCGCATGGTGTTTACAATTCAATCGCTTCTTAAAAAAAACTTTACATTTACTTTCAAGCAAAATAAGTTTGATTGAATCGAGTTGTCACACATGTTGTCAAAAGATACGTTTAGCTGATTAAATCAGAAGAAACACATTTCGTCATATCAGCCTTTTAATAACTGATCGGCTTGAAAAGAACAAATATTCTCACGAGAGAGGACTGACTGACTGACTGACTGACTGACTGACTGACTGACTGACTGACTGACTGACTGGCTGACTGGCTGACTGACTGACTGACTGACTGACTGACTGACTGACTGACTGACTGACTGACTGACTGACTGACTGACTGACTGACTGACTGACTGACTGACTGACTGACTGACTGACTGACTGACTGACTGACTGACTGACTGACTGACTGACTGACTGACTGACTGACTGACTGACTGACTGACTGACTGACTGACTGACTGACTGACTCGTAAGTAACAAATCGCGTCAAGAGACAGGGTTAACTGGTCGACTGGTGTATTATAGCAAATCTCGTCATAACATGCATAAGTCGTGGTTGTGCATTGTTACTGATTCACATCTTATAATAATGGCATATATCTAGCATGAAATGTTTATTATGATTGAGAAAAATGTCCGCCATTCAACCATTTTTTTCATACTGTATCTACAAAACCCATCTTGTGTTATTTTTGTTGAACATCACACACGAGACTATGATTTAAATTGGGAAACAAATAGCCAAAGGTCGCTCATTTTGAATTTCAGATTTACAGAATATATTATTTGTTTACTTTCTTCAATCATTCTATAAAGCCGAACATTTTATTCTGTATCTCTCATGCAAGGTTTCTGATAGTTTATCATTCTGAAATGTTTGCTCTGAAACTCCCGCTTCCGTCGCGAGCTGCTTAATTATTGTCACATGAGAAGGTAAAATTAACTCCACGAAACACATTTTGTCACAAGATATTATTAACCGGATGACCCGTAGGCAGGTAAGTAACACATATGTCACGATACTGGTTGACAGAAATAAGCAAATTTCATAACAATTAACCTTGTCAACAGAGATTATTAAATCACTACTTCACTCGAATCAAGGAAGGAAGACAACCAGCTGATTTTATTTATTTCATACGTGTATCAAATCATGCAATTCATATTGTAGTATACAAATAATGGCCTACAAAAGACATTATTCATTAATAGTGTAGACCAATAATCGCCCATTCACAAGTCTATGTCTCATACTTCTGAATAAAATTGTAAATGAACAATTACTGTTTGATCCGCTATGAGCCGTTATACACGTGTAAGTAGACAATTGTACGATGTGATCATGGTGATTACACCTGTGATAGTGCTGGTTATACGTGTAAGTGGGCAGAGGGGTGGTTGTCTGCATACCCCATTTACCACAAGGCCCTTTAACCCTTAAAGCCCTAGAATACAATAGTCCGATTTTCATCTACTTGAAGATGTGGATCGCGGTAGCGAGACACACCTTCAAGTGGGTGAAAATTACTAATGTTTGTCTAATTTGCGACCAAACATTTCTAAATCTTGATGTTTAATCGCATATTTCGCTCCCAGTAACTGAGGTTTGAACGGCAAATAAAACGTATTGAAAACGACTCTAATCGTGCTTGGCGGTGTATAGTTACAGCAAGGATCCTTGGTTACAGTGTTCCAACAAACACAAGACGTTGAACCAATGATGGTTTAAAGCTCTACATACACAGACTACATAAAAGTTAAACCGGCATTTAAGGTCAATGTTTTTAGTTTGCCATGACAAAGCCGGGCAAAGCGTGGCGGGCTTTGAAACAACGTCGTAACAACCTTTTTCGCAGTCACACCCCAGTAAACACAAAACATTTGTATAACATTTACACAATGTTGGACCAGCGACGAAGACGTTGGGCCGACGTTGTACAAATGTTATACAAATGTTTTGTGTTTGTTGGGACATTTCCACATAGAGAGTGAAGGTCATTGCACACAATGGGTGTCTGACTATAAATCGTCAAGGTATTCCGCTACAATTTGTACGCGTGGTCACTCACGTATGTCTATTGTGGGGATACAAGAGAGATCATTAATGGCTTGAACTGATATGATGACGGCCATTGTCATCAAATAACTGGCGTAGAAATACTATCCGAAATGGCAATGTAATTATCGTAATACCTGTAATATAACCGTCATATTGATATCTCAATAAACATATACCACTCCAGCACATGTATACATCTACCTGCATGAATATGCCTACCATTATTTAATGGCATGCCTATCTAAGTTGTCATTAGACATGTCTCAACAGCTGATGTTAGAACACTAACACAACACACAGCTCGTTCAAAAACCCGAGCATTAGGCAACGAAACACTGGGAGTTCGCGTTAAATTCATAGTCCCCTTTTTACAATACAAACCCAGATCACGCATTATATATTTTTGTACATCATCAGAATACTCCGCTGGGCCTAAGCAATCGTGAGGATAATCAATCAGATAATGACAAAATTATGATTACAAGATTTATATAAATAATAAAAGCAATCGCTCCGAATAAAAATTCCTCAAGTGTCACTATTAAACAACTCGTCGCCTCGGAGCTAAAGGATCCTATCTGCCACTCTGACGAGTGTCAGATAGGATCCTTTAGCTCCGAGGCGACGAACTCTTATATATAGGCCTATATATATCTCGAAAGTCAAAAGGCGGGGTCGCATATTACGAACGAAGTATTAGAGTGACAATATTCATCTGACAATGACCATGGTGACATATCAATACTCCAAATCACTAAATCAAGTAAACTCTACAAAAAAAAATGAAAGCGACATGGACAGCAAAAGGTGGCATTTTTTCTAAACTACCAGTAATCTGTCCGAGATCAAAGCGTCATGAAAAACGTTATCTCGTCTGATATCTGAGCTGTGAAGTGCGTTACCATGACAACAGAGGATTGAGTGGATGTCAGGGCTGCTGAGTCTGGCCCTTCAAAGTAGGCTTCATGGTTCCCATGGGAACGCCTTATTAGGATGAAAACACTCCCGCATAGCCAACGCAAGGCACTGTCCCAATGTCGGCTCAATGTCGGGCAAGCGTATGTTACATGTATACAGTTTATACAGACAAACAGTTTGTAGGTAATATCTATACATGTAATAATTATTTTTGTAAACAACAACGATATTAACATAAATAGAAGGTGAAAATAATTAGGTAAAAAAAGGTAAAGGTGCAGGTTCATAGTCTGATATCAAGTACTTCATCCGACTTTTACATTATCTCTGCCTTTCACTACAACATAGGGGGCACCATTCAATTACCAGGTGGAGGCTGGAGTATTTTTAAATGAATATTTTCAGACTAAATTTTCGTTAAATAAATAATTGTTGAAGGACATGTTGTGAATAAATATATAACTCTAAAACAAAAAATTCTATAAGCTTTAATGACCCTTAAATTATAGTAGAGCATCTCTTCGTTCTGCATCAATAAATAACCCCCGAATGTGTGAAGCCTCGGCTCGACCGTTTATCCTTCAGATCAATGCTAGGCCTAGTTTGGATCCAACTTTTTAGACAGAAAAAAACTGAAATAAATATTTGGCTCGAGGCGGAGTATGGAAAAAAGTTCTGCAGATAGGAAATGAAATATTTTGTGTTCCGTATTATATGTTTTTTTCTTTAATTATGATTATAATATACAGATAAATAACATGTAGCCTAGTCATGGTAATTCAAACATATCGGTTTGATAAATAGAACTGATCATCAAAATCTGCTGAATGGTAGACCTATATTCACGTAAGTCATGGTAATGTATGGATGTGATGCCTTCAATTAACTGCCTTCAATTAAATGCCTTCAATTAAATGCCTTCAATTAAATGCAGGTAATAGGTAGCTGTACCACGGCATGTCATGAGCAACCGTCATAACTGTTCTATCGGTTATAATGGAATATAAGTCATGAACGAATTCTTATCATAAACATTATCATTCACCATGAACGACTACCTGGCATACACGACCACGTCGCATAGCACAAGTGTAATTAATGAAACGTCATTCTGTGGAAGAATATCTGTCATTAAAAATAATCTGTCATGAAAGATCAACTCTCGTGAATTACGACCGGCTTCATAAATGACTACCCGCAATGAACTGTTATAGGCAATGAACGACCATCAGCTACACGCAATCATTAATAATATATTAATGACTTCCTGTAACGACAAAGGACTGTGTAAAAGCTAAAATGAAATATTGTTTCTTGGTGGTTGAGAAATCGACAGTACTCATCTTGAGTACTCGCCAGTACTCATCCCACACTTCAGCTGAAGCTACACAAGGGTTAAACATTTTAAACTTTAACCCTTACAGCGCGGGGATCGACTTTAGTCGTCAGAATCTGACGTCTGTAGACGTCAGATTCTGACGTCTAAAGTCGATCCCGGCTCTGTAAGTGTGAAAACATTTATAATGGCCGTAAATCGATAACACAGGTATTCAAATGAATCAGAAAGAGCTAACTACGACATTTATGATAATTTAAAATTGTAAAAACCTTTTAGTCCCCCATGTTTAAAAAAACTGGTTTTCAAAACATCCATACTCTGAGAAGCAACCCTGTATGTCGACCACTAAATATGAGCGATTTCTAGGCATAATGGGAGGTTTATATATCTGCAGCCAGTAAGCTGCAGCCAGCGACCACCTGCCATGAGCGACAAACTTATATGACAGACATAGATTCTGCTTCACCAGATGAAAATATGATCCGAGCAACCGAGAAAATTGAAGAAAGGCTACTCCCACGAACACCGTCAATATGTTCAACCTAGAAACATGGCGTGTCTTTAGGTTCCTCCATCATTAATGACATGTTATCTCTCGAATTCATGTTATATTCCATGTGGACGTCGGTTAGAGGTGCTATAATGTAATACTAGTATAGCTCCACAGCATGCCCATCAGCAGTTTGGTGAGTAAATAATTCTCTGTTATGTGAATTGTGTGCTCAAATATTGACGTACCATTAATCATGTTAATTCTTTGTTGTTCAGATTAGCTATGGAGTGGCCTGATATTCTGGATAAAAAAGAGCCAGACTATCAGCCCACACAAAAATAGAGGTTTGTATTGTATAAGTTGATCAAATGTAAAGTCAATGTACAATAATGTACAATAATGTGCGAAGAATGAACATACATGGTCAAATCAAAATACAAAATTGCAACTGATAAAAGTTCGCAAAAATAAAGAAATATAAGTTTACCGTAAACCATACAGTACATTTATATCAGACTATCCTGTGTCAATTAAGCATAATGCGATACTTAGCAGGGATATTCTAACAAAAACAAGCGTGCGTCTAACGTTGTGCCAACATTTCGTCTATATGGATGGCGTGGATTGTGAGGTGAACCTCAGAGCTGGTGGTGTGTATTCTCGTCGTGGTTTGAACCAATGCTGTTTTAATGTTTGGCTTACGTCGAAGACGTTAGCCCAACATTGAAACAGCATTGTTTCAACGTGTCGTATCTGTTGGCTTATGTTCAGAGGTGAAATACATATTGCTCTGTGAAAACGTTACCTGTAGGGCTATTGATCTGTAATAGACAGATCCTCTGTCATTATTTACATAGTAAGCGAAACCGACATGTTATGAGCCTGAGCAGGTATTGTATGCCTAAATGTACTACACAGTGGCTACGGAGGTTGTCTCATTATTTTCAGAATAACATATCTTTGATAAATTATGTATGATATAATTTGACAAAAAGATTACAATTCAGATTAAATATAATCTTTCCGGTGGGGACCGTCCTGAAAAAAGAGGAATGATACACGACAATTTAGACGTTACTAACTCCAGTAAAAATAAATAGAATTCATTGTTTTATTTCCATCTTGAAGTACATTATAAATATTGTATTTCTGTCCCCAAGCTGTCATTCGACTAAGCAGAATACATTTTTCCGACGGAATAGTTTTTATAATATTTATTTATTAGGCTTGATGCAAACAATCAAATTATATTATCTAAAATATAGAATAATATAAAAAGTATCATAACTGTACGATAAAAGGGTATGCAAAGGATGTCACTACAGGTGACTAGCAATATCTTTGACATCTATTATAATTAAAGACTATAAATATTATATAAAAGTACATTCTAAAAAAAACCGATACCCATACAGTATGTAATAGATTAAATAGAAATACGTGTTAAATAAAAATATGTTGGTAAAAAAAAGTTGGAATCATAAATATACACAGTGCTTGTCCACAAACATATATGATAGCAGGAAAATGTGTCTTTGAATTTGGTATAATATAAATCCTCTAACTGATCATAATAATATGCATATTTTTTTTTAAATACGATGTTATGAATTATGCTTCCATTTTATTTATTTCCTGTGCAATTATATAGTCATAATCATAATTCAAACTCGTTAATGAACGGCTTATCACTGCTTATTGTTTATCAGTTTGACCGAATATTAAAACTACAAGCAAATTATTATAAAACGAGCTATCACCTAAAAAGAAAAAAATATATTATATAAAAATTATCTATTGAATGTGCGCGATGCTGCTTCCAGGAGCCAGATACGATTTTTGATTGACTAACAAAAAAGAAAAGAAATCATGCGGTTTTTATCAAACCAGCAACCAATAAAAAAAATTCTTATAATAAAATTTTAAACAAACTTTGTTATAATATATTCAAACTACACCATGCTTTTTATGTTCGTATGCATCGTACAATGATCTTCAACAGTCTAAACAGTATCAAGCATGTATATATCGCATTAAAAAATAAAACATTACCGCTCAACATTTGCTTGCAAAAGTATTGTTTTCAAATTCGAAAATAATCGCTTCATTGTTTAACTTATAATATTTAATGTAATTAATAATACACATAGTATTATGTGGACATGGTTCTCGTTATATGTATGTAACCTTGAATACATAACAAGCATACATTTGAAAACGGTGTTCATGTGCATGCTTATATTGACAAACAATATAATAATACAAGATAATAATAAAAGAATGACAATGAAAATTGTTATGAACATAAATTGTGCTTACCTAAGACACGCGAACATTCTGGTAAGTAGGGGTCTGGTGACGGAGGTAGGTCGGCGTACCCCCCGGCTATACCCCCTGCTGGAGCTCTGACAGGGCCGGGCCTGTACCCCCGGGGTACCAGCCCCCTTAGATACGCCTTTTCTGGTATGCACCCCGCCGGCACTTGTGCCAGGCCTGTTCCCTGGTGTGACAGACCACATGGTGACGACCTGGTGACTTCACAGACACCTCACTCTGTGTCACAAGTCACCTGTCGTGTGTCACTGTGTCAGCTGTCACACAACATTGTAAGCTCCAAACTATATTCCCGTATGAATGAAGCTTCATTCAGTGGTATTCCATGAGTGATATTCCAAAATGATCGGTTTTTCATAAATTATTGGCAGCACAATCTTTATGTCGGTATTTTTTTAATTAATCCACATTATGTCCTTACATCTTTCCTCGTTCGTGTATTCATTTAATATGAAGCCAGAATAGGTCATGTATAACTGTGAGTTGACGAATTCAATCAGGAGAACCGTCAGATCCCGTGGTAGTCCGACAAAAACAATCGGTGCAATGCACGGCTACTGATTGGCGCACGTGACACCCTTAGAAATCACGTGACGGCACAGAAGTGACCGCGTGGTGGAGATTCCTATCAAATTTCCTGGTGTCAATCAGCTGTCATACAGTTTCTCATTTGTCCCACTAATAGTTTAGAATTGCTGATCCAGATCGTGTGCTGTTTTCTCGTCATGGATGAATATAATGCAATCACTGATCACTCAACCAAAGCAAAATCTATGGAAGAATTTACTCTGAATGAAAGATACCTTGTATCTGAGCATGTCTTGAATGTATCTTTTAAGTTAATGGCGTCTATGATGTCCATAATTTGAAGCTGCAGCTGTAGCCTACCTAGTTCATAAATAACGTCTAATTCCTCTTATACTGTAACAAACAAACCGTTAATGAGAGGACTTGGTTATATCGTGACCAGTATCCGATTTCAAACGGAAACAGATTAAGCAAATATAAAATTAAATTTTGTAATTCTTGAATCACTATTTTGAAATTGGAAATCGTCGCCTTTGTGTTTTCGCAGAGAAAATAGCGTTAAAAATCCTCCACTGACCACGTTAGTGTCTGACTGGTCAAGTGACACACCACATTTCTCATTTAGTTGCCGATCGTCTACAGAGATCTTTGTCCTTACTAGTGACTGATGATCCTTCACATAGATCCAGACATAGACAGACGTGCTCTATGTTTTCCCTGATCTGGATCCAGACTGGACAGTCGGCCGGCTGAAACACAAAGACCTTCATCCGTCCTCCCTCATCCCTGTGATGCTGTAATATAAATCAACGTAATCCCTGGGTGATAATCAGATCGGATTCCGGATCCCGGCGTACTAATGTTTGTCCTGCTGTTGACGAGCCGTGTAGAGAGGCCGACGCACGGACAAGTCCGAAACAGTCTGCCACCAGATTTATTGTGGTCCATGTGAGCGCGGTCCAGGAATCGGGGGATGTGATGACGCGTGGTACACTGCCTGTGTCACAATCACATTAATCAACAGACAGTCAGGTGCGGGTAAAGCCAACAGGGCAACCGCAATCAAAAACTGAAATCATGAGGCTGGCAATCTGGTTCAGAAACACAGTGCTAAACGGCGTCCAATGTGACAAAACCAGGTTTAGGGCACAGAAAACAGTAACAGTGTGTCATTTTCTTTTTTACTTTTTTTCTTTAGTAACATTTTCACTTAGGCCTTAGGTAGTTTAGTTGTTTTGCCATAATCAGATAATCGTTGCCGACTTGGAGGTTATTTTCAACCAAATGGAAGTGGCAGTCGACGCGACTAAATAAGGTACTAAATCCAATTGACTACTGATTGTGTAATGAGTTATGTTACAGAAACACTGCTTATAGCTGTTCTGGTGACTAATGAATCCCATTACAGATCATTCTCATTATTTTTCAATGTCAATTGGAGACATGCTGAAATGCTAGTTGATTGATTTTGTTGATACAGTGGGCTTAATACAATGTTTTGATATCACAGCTTGACGTTGAGCAATGTAAACTGTAATACATGGAGAGAGTATCGACTAGTCATGTGCGCACGTCACCAACCAGGCATGCATGCTCTATACGCATGCGTGGTTCATCCTGCCAGAGCAGCACGATAAAACACAACTATATCAATGAGTGTGCTGATTTTTGTGGCTTCGATCAGTTATAACGTTCTGTACTCTTCTTCTCCTGCTGAACAACGTACATTTAGGTGACGCCATGAGATGTGTATGTTGTGAGCTTGACTTCATAAATGTGTTGCAACGTTGTTGATAAGTAACGAGCCATAAAATGGTCACTATAAATAAAGAGTCCTGGTGACTGACTTTGCTTTGTGCTGTTGGTATATTTATGGGAATTTTCAAATTGCCAACAAACTGATTGGAAAGCCTAATAAATTTGTCCCTGATAAGATTTAAATATGCCTGCACGTGTGTGTTTCGATGCTTATTTTTTATGTCATTATTGCATAACATAATAATGTTCATGTGTTTAAAACCATGTCTTTTTTTACCCCTTTGTTATTTTTTGAAGTACTTTCTCGTTACTGCTATGGTCATTGCCTGGAGGCGGTGTATTAGAGGTAAGTGGTGGCTGATTGCGTACAGGATTACACACCAGGTATTGGGTGTTACAAGGTGTCCTTAACAATCCGGGGATCCTCTTACTCAATTTGCCAGCTTTCCGTGGGGTAGTTTCCAGAGTAGACGAGTAGTTTTCCCTCTTGTTTGTTTTCAGCAGACGACACTCTCCTCACTCACACGAGGTACTCTGGACACGTGGTGACTCCCGGCGCTACCATCACGAGCCTCGGGACCTCCACAGTGCCTGATCCCTGCTCCGCAGTGTCCACAACAGATCCCATGAATGAAATGAATGAAATGAAAACTTCTATAGCGCCTAACTCCTCGGAGGGCCGAGCTCAGAGGCGCAATCCATCCTTATCAAATTCCAAAGAAGAGTCGAGGGAAATAAGCATGGTCGTCATCAGGGAGCCGGGACGCAGAGGAGCTAGGGCGGGAAAGCCAGATCGAAGAAATGCGTTTTAAGCAGTTTTCTGAAAGAGGAAATGTTTTTAGCTACACGAAGGTGTGCAGGCAGTAAATTCCAAAGAGTAGGACCAGAAACAGAAAAGGCACGAGCACCGAACTTAGTTCTGATACGTGGTACTTTGAGCTTATTTGTGTTGTTTGATCGCAGATGTTTCACGGAGTCTGCAGAAAAAAGAAGGCTAGATAAATAAGATGGCTGACCATCATCGAGACAACGAAATACAAAAGTGCATATTTTGAATTGTATTCTAAACTTGATTGGAAGCCAATGTAATGATTTTAGTAGAGGAATAGAGCGACTGAAACGAGGAGCCTTTGTCACAACCCTTGCCAAACAGTTCTGAACACGCTGTAATTTCTGTAGATCTTTAGCTGGAATTTGGTGTAATAAGGAGTTACAGTAGTCCAGTTTGCTTGTCACCAGTGCCACTGCAATTTGTTTTGCTAAAGCTAGAGGTAGACTTTTTCTGATGCGTTTAAGATCTCTAATGTGATAAAAACAGGAACTGGACACCTGTGAAATGTGCTGACGAAAATTCAAACCACTGTCAAAAAAGACGCCCAAATTCCTTGCGGAATCTGCTGGATTCATCTCATTGTCCAACACCGCAAGGGGGAAAAGGTTAATAAACTTCTCCCTCTGCGATTTCGAGCCAATGAGAAGAAACTCAGTCTTGCTAGGATTGAGTTTTAGTTTGGATTGAGCCATCCAAGCAGATACCCCGGTAATACAGCTCTGAAGCATTTTTAATGACTCAGTAGCTGTGTCACCTGTTAAGGAGATGTAAATTTGTGTATCATCGGCGTATAAGTGATGACTCAATCCATAACTTGAAATAATGGTGCTTAGAGGAGCGGTGTACAAACTGAAAAGCAGAGGGCCAAGTACAGACCCCTGCGGCACTCCATGCTCAAGCAAACTAGAGTCAGAAAAAGATTTGTCAATTTTAATTCTTTGATGCCTGCCACAAAGGTAGGATTTAAACCAAGCCAAAGCCATTCCAGAGACACCATACCACTCAGCTAGTCTATTTGTTAGAGTGTTGTGGTCGATAGTATCGAACGCCGCAGACAAATCAAGTAAAGTCAAAGCTGTGACATGGCCCTTGTCAAGAGAAACTGAGATGTCATTGTGAACTCTTAACAGGGCTGTCTCAGTGGAATGGGATTTTCGGTACGCAGACTGCATTGGATTGTTCAATTTGTTAGAGTTTATGTGAGCTTGTAAACGGTTGGAAACAACTTTTTCAATAATTTTAGAAATGAAACTTAGATTGGAGACTGGTCTATAATTTTTGAGGTTATTAACAGGAAGGTTTGATTTCTTTAGTAAAGGTGTGACATGAGCCTCTTTGAATGATATCGGGAATGTTCCAGATTCTAGAGATAAATTAATTATAGTTGTTATGGGTTTGATTAAAATATCCAACAAGGCCTTAAGGATGTTCGTTGGAATCGGATCAAGGTCACATGATTTTGATGCAGACTTCATAATGATCTTCCTGACCTCGTCCTCTGATGCTGGTTCTAAATTGAAAAGTTGAGTTCTTATTTTAGGCTTCTGAACAGATGGTACATCATTCACCTGATTTGAAAAATTGGCCCGGATCGTTCTGATTTTGTCACAAAAATATTTTGCGAAATGATCACAAAGGGACTTTACATTATTTGATTCCGGTAGTGCTGAAGCTGGCGTTCTATGTAAAATATTGTTAATGGTGTCCCAAAGGCGGCGAGGGTTTTCAGAATTTTCATCTATGAGATTTGAAAAATATTGAGATTTGGCCTCTGTCATAAGACGATTGCATAAATTTCGATAGTTGCGGTATTTTGATCTGTCATAACCAGAGCGTGATCTCCTCCAACGCCTTTCCAGCTGACGACATGATCTTTTACAATATAGTAGTTTAGACGTCATCCACGGCGTTGGAGCCTTCTCAACAACTTTTTTAGTTTGAAGAGGAGCATGTTTATCAAGAAGTGAGGTTAAAACTGATGTGTACTGGTCACACAAATCATGGAGTTCATTCTTAGGGTTTTTTATAAGTGAAGAGTCCAAGATATCAGCCCTGAAAGAAGTCATGCAAATTTTTGTTGTTTTCCTGAAAGTGATTGTTTTTCTAGGACTTACGGGTGCGGAAAGGTTGATTTCTGATACTACGGCAAAGTGATCTGAGATACCGTCAGCTGGAAAAACAGATTTAACATGATCGCACGATGATTTGGTGATGAGGAGGTCAAGCCAATGGCCGTGGACGTGCGTTGAAAAATTTACATGTTGTTTCAAATTAAAACACTTCAAAATTTCGTTAAAACGTTGGGTGTTAGAATCAGATACATCAAGATGTAGATTAAAGTCACCTAAAATATAAATATCTAAATGTGTTGTAACAATGTTCTCTAGCAAATCTTCAAATTCATTAAAAAATGTTTGCATATTTTCTTGGAGTCTGTAAAGACAGATAAAAAGACCTGAAAATGATGAGCTGGAAATTTCAGTGGATAGTGCTTCAAATGTATTATAGCTTGGAATTTTTTGAACTTTTGTTTTAAATTTGTCAGATACCAGAACACCAACCCCACCACCCACCTTCTTGTTTGATCTAGGCTGGTGGTGAAAATGATACCCAGGCGGGGCAATATCTGCGATGGCTGCCTTGGTCTCATTTTTCTTTAGCCAAGTTTCAGTAACGGCAACAACGTCAAGCTTCTTAGATGTTACAAATTCTGTAAAAGGTGCTGTTTTGCATTTAATTGATCGAACATTTATTGTAGATATTTTGATATTTTTCGCTTCGGGTCCAGGATTAAGACTAATGTCACCTGAAAGTAGTAGAATCAACATCAACAGATAGGATCCTGGACAATTTTCACGTAAGACAATAAAATCCGCAGTCTGCCACGTCAGAGTGTGGAGGGGAAATCCCCCGGCAGCCACTGTGGCCTTCTCTGGATTGCCGCTTAATCCGCGGAATTGTCCGGCAATCCCCAGCTGGTCCGCTGGATATATTGCGCGCCCTACAACAAGGACCTTGTCCATAACTAGGCGGCTGGTGGGAGAGACCCACGCGCCTCTCGCATAGCCAGTGTTGGTCCAATGTTAAGCCGGTGACTCAGACATTAAGCCAGCGTTGCGCCATAGTTTATTAAGTGCGTCACCACACTGCAGGATCTCTTGTCTTTAGATCTCCCTCCTTCCTTCGTCTCCTGCCAGACACAGCCATACAGCAAACACAACCCCAATGATGGTTTAATGTTAGGCCAGCGTCGCAGACGATGGCCTAACATTGAACCATCGTTGGGTGAACGTCTCCTGTTTGCCAGGACAGCATTGGGAGGAGCGTTCAGCCAGCATTAGATGACCACTTACCCATACAATCAAACACACAACACGTACAACTCACAAAATCAATAGCGCTTCGATTCATTAACCAACTGAGCTAATAAAACTCCACAGTCTCGCCGCAATTTGTACCAAGAGAAAGGGGGCTTGGGGTGACCTTCTGGTCTCTCAAAGTCACCAAACACGCTCAAAGAGACAAAAGAACGACAATCTCCTATAGCGCCTTATATTGTGAGATATTTTGACCTTTTTCATCTATATATCTCGAAAGCTTTATTCTGCTATCTGTGTTTCTATGTGCATTCAAAATAGTGATGATTTTAAATGAAATTCTGAAAATATTTCACTAGTTTTTTTCGAATATGATGATACAGGGAGATATCCAAGTTCAAGTAAATAGACATCTCTAATCATGCGATCATTCATTATCAGCCATATATTGATGTAAATACAACCCATACATTCAATAGAATTTATATGGTAATTATTATCAAACAAGAAATTTTGCATTCTATAATGACAACATGTAGGCCTACACAATAATGAGAGCTCTTAGCTCCAAAAGGTGGATACTTTCACACCATGCAGACTACATTCGATGTATTCTTGAGTAAACATAAAGCAAACGTTGGCTCACAGTTAGATCTGACGTTGATATAGCAGCAATGTTAGAAAAACATATAGTATTGCACTGCCATTATAAACCTGCTGCTACATGCATTGTCAACCTCCCTCCAACCAAACGCCACGGGTTCAAATCGATTTCGTATGTACATAGCATATATGATTGGAATTTATATGAAATGCTCGTTTCGTCGGATGAAAAATCAAATTCAATATTCTTGCAATATTATCTGATCAAAGCGCAGCACGTTTTAACGTGTTCAAATATTACATAACTGTGACAACTGATTGGAAAAAAGTATGTAAATGATTTGGATAATTGTCATAATGATAATGAAAGAATGAATGAGCGAACGAACGGACAAACGAACGAAAGAATGAATAAATGTTTTGACCACTTGTGTGAACGCCTAGGCTAAACTAGACGGCCAGAAGAACCTCTTCAGCGATCGATGAAACAAACAAATAAACGAGAGAACGAACGAACGAACGAATAACCATGTATTTTAACGAATTTATGAATGTATGAATGGAAGAAAAAACGAACGAATGAATGAATGAATGAATGAATGAATGAATGAATGAATGAATGAATGGATCGATCGATCGATCGATCGATCGATCGATCGATCGATTGATTGATTGATTGATTGATTGATTGATTGATTGATTGATTGATTGATTGATTGATTTATTGATTGATTGATTGATTGATTGATTGATTGATTGATTGATTGATTGATTGATTGATTGATTGATTGATTGATTGATTGATTGATTGATTGATTCATTCATTCGATCAATCAATCAATCAATCAATCAATCAATCAATGAAAAGATGAATGAATGAATTGATTATTGTGATCTATTGAATGCTGTTTTAGGTCATATATGTGCACGGTCTAGGCTAAAGAGAGACGAATCACAATCTGTGGAGAATAATAAACAGATGACTCGACGAAAATTAAGTTTTGTGTTGATATTCAACATGCTACCTCCATGTACCATCAGGCACACCTTCTAATCAGAGTCTTTCAAACAAGTGGCCTATTATTATGACAATGACCCACATAGTGAGTATCGCAGTTCGGCCATAAACCTGTTATTGTGGCTATTATAATCCATCTGTAACCATATTACATCATGTTGATATGCTTTGCCACCACCGAGGCAAAACACACACAGCTCAGGATTAGTGAAGAGACACAGACAGCACAAAAGACAATATTTAGATAATAAAGACTGTCCACTTTTTATTTGCAATAACCCACAGTTTCCTGTCATATTATCATGGTTTTTTTCAAGTAGCCACTCCAGTATGTTTAATTCCACAGCACATCATTCTATTGTCTCGCAAATGCAAACAGTAAGTAACTATAGTATTGCAGTGTGGGGTTTTTGATATAAAGGCATATACTCAGCAGCTATTAGGAAACTGTGTCACTCCCACGGGTAGTGCCATTCGCTCACTTAAGCCTTATACCCCCTCCTCCGCAGGCGTGCACCGATGAATCAATCAGTGAAGGAAACTGTCCGTCTTGTTAATGTTTACCTGGTCATAATAATCATTCTAGTGCGATTTTTTATAATGTGGGTGGAGTCACATGTCCTGAATGGAGGAACTTCTGTGTTCTGCAGTATCTGCAAATGTGTTCGTTATCTTAGTCACTCTGTGGAAGCGTTAGTAATGAGCGAACCATATTCAATGACAGAGCGAGATATAAGGATTATGCTGCTTCAAAAATATATTACTTTGAACAATAAGTTACGTCCTTCAAAATGCTCATTATAAACATAGTTGACGAGTCCAGTAATACCCTTTGTAGATTCCATTTGCGTTATTAGCTGTGCAAATAATTCAAGATCTAAAGCCACTGGCTTCCTTGTCATACTGAAAACAACAAGTAAAATCAACTGTTTTGTCAATTCAGTTTCATTCGCCACGCACTTGTCAATTTAGAAGCCAGCCCAACAAACAGGAGATGTCGAGCCAATGTTGGGCCAGCCTCGCAGACGGTGGACCAATATTACATTTTCATTACATTACGTTTAGTGATGTACTCGAGACAGTTTGCCTCTCGGACGGCTGCTTTCTCTATAATTTATCTATAAATACAGAAGCTTTTGCATACAGAGGGTTGACAGGACTTGAGAGAGTAACCATGACATCGGTCACGTGTCACGATATGTTAATAACCGCTGTTCCACGCCATTATACCTACGGTTGATTAACAGACATAAATGCTCATTACGCTTGCTCGACGACCACTCGTTCACTGTCAGGGTGTCTCGCATGACTGACCAAAATTGCAACATCCCTGGCTCAACGTTGGGCACATCGCTCAGAGGTGAGTCTGATCATAAAACAATGCTGTTCAAACGTGACTTAGATGACGATGCTGAGATTCCCACTATCCGACTGACCAAGGAAACCACAACATGTACAAGTAGGCCTATTCTTGGACTGACTGACAACGTGATAAGCAGAATCATGAAAATAGAGTATAATCAGATAAATGATAATATTGCTTTCCGGGAGAAAGTGTGACTCTCCCAAGCAGTTAAAGTTCACAAATGTTGATTTAATCAAATGCACATACAAACACATCTGAAGAATACTTCTTCAACCTCAGCAGTTCTCAACAAGATTAAGATCCCATGGCGTTTCATATTAAAATCAGTATACAATATGGAATCCATTGTTAAAAATATGTTATAATTTGTCATTTGATTGTGAATATCGGGCATGGAAATTGCATCGTGCGATATATTTACGATGGGAATTAATTTGTTTGTATAATTATGAAAACTACAGTAAATGCTGATGAATAATCACACAGACCTGTCGGACAATTGTGCAAATATCAAAATGTGCCCAATCATGTGCACAGTCATATTGGGCACGCATGTGTACCTTTAAAATTAGCCAAGAAGTTTTTTAATTGTAAACAGCTCAATCGTACACCCAAATAGCTTTTTCTAAATAAATAAATAAAAAATATTAAAGTTCTAGACTGTCATAACTTAATTATTATAATTATTATGATACGTATAACTATGATCAGACCCTAAATTGGCCAGTGTTTGCAAAGTCGTCTATTATAGCTCATTATAATTATTATGAACACTAATATGAGTTTTCTGGTGACTACAAGGTCATGGTGTCATGGCCGTTTTGTACCTAGTCTCGCCTTTGTCGGCCAGGCTATCACTGACTACAACCTGATCAACCAGGACATTATAGTGTCTGGTAACAAAGCCCAGCTCACCCGTTACACCCGCTACAACCGTGATAGCGCCCTCTATCTGGAGGGTCGCTAATCACGTCACGTGCCTAGTCACGTGGCAGGGTCACGTGACCTCACTATAGTTCCCTGCTTCCCGCTGTGAGCGCTGTGGCAGCGTCTAATCTGAGGACCGTATTTAGAAATAATTACGGGGCAAATCTCCGCCTAAATCCTAAAGCTGACACGAAGCATTAAACAGTTGTTGTTTTGATGTTGGTCCAGCGTCTACGACGCTGGCCCAACATCAAAACAACATTGGTCAACGATTTGCTGGGTATTGAGGCTATACTATTTATCAAAGTTCCACACTACATTCATGTCGAGACACACCCGACATATATGGATCCCCATGTATAAAACTGATACCAAATGTGTGTTCATCCTGATCCACACCATGGAGGTAGTGTCCAAAGGGTTAATTGTCTGTTTGTAGGTGGCGGAAGTGATGCCACTAGCCAATCAGCCACCTGCCCTGCCCTGCCCACACCGAGGGCGGACGAGGGCTGCTTAGTATGTGACTACAGAACAAGTGCATCCACATAGCAGCAGCGGGGGGATGATTCGATCACATGTGCTAAAATAACCACGATCAGGGTGAAGAACACACATGTCATATTTAAAAAAAAGATAATTCATCCCTTCCCACGTAGTATGACTACACTAAATTAAAATTACTGCTAGAATACAATAGTTTCTACACTTCAAATAAGAAAAATGCATATTTAAAAATAGTTTTACTATTGAATCTGTTTCGAACAGATACATCTGTTCCTGCTAATTATAAAAATAAAATAAAAGCTAAATTATATCGTTAGATAGTCAGTCATAGTGGCACTTTTTTGATGCATAACGATTGCTTGTCCCCAATATCTAGTTACTGGTATAAAAATCCTGTACATAATTTACAGCACCCCCCCCCCTTAATTCTTCGGTGGTAGTGCCACAGCCGGACAACTGCCCACCCCCACCCCCCAGGGCTGCCCCCAGGGCTGGTAGACCTCAAAAGACGACGATTAGCACGACCCATTGGATATTTACATTTCAGGCCGATGGCTACAGTTGAATCAATCACTCGTCCTAACGAAATAACCAATCAGTTTATCTTTTGTTTAAAATTTTACGTGCCGATATTTCTTCTCCTTGTGATCTGAGGCGACATAAATTTAAAAACTTAGCTACAAATTATATTTTTAGAATATATTAATGTAAAAAATGAAAGTAACGTTATTATTATAATGACTTCCATCTGTATTATAGTATATATAAATGCGAATAGTTCTTCCTACATAATTACGCCGTTACGTAATTACAACGATACATTTGAGAAGAAACCTCTTTCAAAATAAAAATAAAATAAGTAATTAATTTTTGTGGAGTAGAAAAAGGTAGTAAATACGTTAATAGTAGAACGAACCAGTAGCCTAGTTTTCCTCAATCTTACATTATTTTCACTTGTCTTGAGATGTGAATACAAATGTGACTATTTTGTGCACACCTCGTCATCTAAGTATTAAACACTTGTATCTGCCACTTGTAGCAGATACAACTCTTTAATACTTAGGTGAATACATTGTATGAACCATTGTCAGAATAGATGATTCTGATTGCATACATGTTGTGGACATAATCCTGGTATTATATGCAGTGTTCTTGGTATATGTGATGAGAGGATTCTGCAAAGGCAAACAGCAGTAACTGCTCACTTGTGAAGTAAGCAGTTACTGCTGTTTGTCTTTACACTGCCGAGTAGTATGGATGTGATGATCCCGGTAGCTGGGATCTCAGGGGACACCGTGTGGATCAGCCGGAGACACGCCATGCATGATCTATGACACTAATTAAATAGGCTCCATTTTGCTGGACAACCTGTGACACAGCATCCACGGCGGGGCTGAAAAAACGCCGGGACAACGCCGGCCCAACACCAAGCCAGCACCAGACAAAGGCTGGACTATATGGACTGACCAGGGTCATTGTGGTCAAGACAATGTCTAAATCGTTTGCCCGGTATCCAGCCAGCACCTGTGTTCCCATTATGGAATTTCCGTCCATCAAAATAACTGCTGAATGAAAAAAAGAAATGAGTTATTAGTTATATTTTGTGTCAGGTCAGCTGTGTGCACTATGTACATGATGTAGCTGGATGGAGGTGCAATAATTAATACGGGAGCTGATGACATCATGCACACCAAATATATATATCGCACGGTCCGAGGTTCAAATCTGCTGATAATACATATATATTTTTATTTATTTATTTACTAAAATGTTTATCAGCATGGACGGATAATCATTTTTAAGGTGAATATATTACTTGAAGTTCTAAATGTAGAATGTTGAGGTCATTTTTAACATTCAGAGACTGGTCACAATCATGTAGACCGGCTTAGCAAGTGCCACTTCACAAAGTGACACTTACACCGTTTAGTCACAAGATTAAGCAAATACATCACAATTCAAATATATACGTGATATATAATGAGCTTCGTATGGTCCACTCAAATGAGTGGACCATACAACACTTGTCTGTTAGGAGACACTGGAGAGGACAGCAATATTTGTCATCTACAAACCTTTTAACATGTTTAAAACCCATTGAGCCATTGAGTTAATAGCGGCCATTGTTGTGGATCGCCAGCTGAGCCATTGATCGAGGGGGGTCCAGATGGAGGGGCTTATCTGCCTGCCACTAAACGTTATAAATATTTATCTGCACTAAATGAGGGTGTTTCAATCAGTGTGGAGTGATTCAGCAGTGTATTAGCAGATTATATCAGTGGTGTCATTTTTCTAATGGACATGCCCACAATAGCTGAGAACAAACAAAATGTAATTAAACACCAGTTACTCTAATTGTATCATTTTCTCGACCGGAGCGTTAGCTGCCTGATAGAACATTGCTATTTATTTACTTTTAAAACCTTTTTTTCATTGATTTACTTTTTCATTTGACGCTGGAATGTGATTATATCACTGTAGCGATCGCCGCCGATACACACATTAAACTATTATAAGTACAAAACGCAACTAATAGGGGCCTACAGCGAAACAAGTAATAATCAGTGATGATAGAGCCTTCAAAACAGCAATCAGTAATCATGGTAATGCCTTCTGTAAAGAGTTTGCTGGCAAATGCGTCGATTACTTTACTCATTTCAGTAACTGACCCTTGTCCACTTCTTGGCGCATGAAATTAAACGACCATGTTTGAACCCAAAAATTATTTAGCGGCCACGTATATTAAAACCGTTTTAAACCGTACTCACTGCATAGTTCAGACACGAATATAGGGTTGAGACGATATGACCAGGGTGACGTTTTAACATCGACGACACACAGAAAAAAACGTTTGTCGCACTGTTATTCTGTGTATGACCTTGAAACATGTACAGTACTGAGTTGGTGATGATATGCTCGATTTAAAAAAACAACTTTGATATTTAGTGACTAAAAGAATTTAGACATCATTCAACAAATACATTATTTTTAAAAGAGAAAATTGTTCATTTGCAAATTGATGGCAAATGGGTGAAATATTAGCCCATATATAGGACGAGCACGTACGTGTGGCCATTGAATGAAGCCATAGAAACCAGAACAAAGACAGAACCAAGGAATGCCAATAACCACACCTTCATAGATCTCAACCAATCATAGCATGTGATGTGAGGGCGTGGTCATGGCTACCATGACAACCCACTAGCACCACGTGACAGGCACGCGTGTGTCTTTTTGTTCTGATCCCGTTTTGTTCCTAATCGTTGCAGACCTGTATTAAATTCGCACACAATTCCCAGTTTTGAATCGGGTAACCATGGATAAATCATCACATGTTTAGGTTTGATGTTGGACCGGTGTCACAGACTGTGGCCTAACATTAAAGCAGCATCGGTTCAACATATCATGTTTGTTGATAGGCCAATGTTGATCCACCCTTAGCAACTATGTGGACACAGTGGGAGCTTTGGTGTGGTAAGGGTCAATTACAATTCCCGCCGCTGGATATCACGTGCTTCCCGCCGTTGGATATCACGTGCTTGTTACTAAGCTTTCACCACATCACTTCCAAAAAAGAGGATTTAGTTGGCTTCTTATCTACATAATCATGATAATGCTATTATACAAAGTCTCATTTTCATTCATAGATAAGAATGTTATTACACAATAACTCGTCCAAATCGTTAAACAATAAAAGATAGAGCGGTGCCTAAATTTCAAGTGAGTGAGTGAGTGAGTGAGTGAGTGAGTGAGTGAGTGAGTGAGTGAGTGAGTGAGTGAGTGAGTGAGTGAGTGAGTGAGTGAGTGAGTGAGTGAGTGAGTGAGTGAGTGAGTGAGTGAGTGAGTGAGTGAGTGAGTGAGTGAGTGAGAGTCAGTGCGTTCGTTTTAAATAATAGGCCTAAGCTCGTATACTAATATGTCGGTGTCCTCAACCATGTCCACGTGGGAAACCTCTTGTCTGGTATAAACATACATAATACAAATGTGGTACATCACAGAATGTGACACAGTTGTTGTTTTCTTGGCCTTGAGCTATATGGCATTCTATAGCAATACAACCAACAGGAATGTGTGTATTTTGTCACCAAACTATATATGCTTTATTGTATCTTCATTGCACAAAACGACATGTTGAAAATGTAAGGGATTTATAACTCAAGTTTCAAAATGCAAATTAAAATCACTATCCGTTTTTACCTGCAGTAACTGTTACGATTTAATTTAAATTGAGATCTTGTCATACGTGTGTGTTGGCGCTAGATATTTCAACGAGTATCATAATATTTAGGCGGTGTATATACATGTAAAATAATATGACGTTCATTTGAAAAACTTCCGGGGGTATTATGTTCATCAATATGCGCCCTTTAAAATGATGAGCAAATGATGTATCGTGTCCAAAACCAGCATTATATTTAACATCTATTTATATTATACCTACCAGTATACAGGTGTATTCCCAAGGTCAAACTATTTTGGTACAACCACGAACTACAACCAACGTCAAACTGTCGCTGTTGCAATCTTAGATTTTGGCCATGTTTACTAGATCATGTAAATGGCTGACGTCGTCATTTGTTCAGTGACGTAGCCAGCATAGGGCGGAGCCAGCGTAAACCCCCCTTTTTAGTCAACATGGGCCCTATATCATATTCGTGCATTTTTTACACTGAAATGAAGTTATACGCCCTCCTTTATCTTGTTGACTGGCTCCCACCCCAGTAAACGAATAGATGAGTTAGAAATTATGTGGTTTATCTTGGTGTATTACCAGCCTCCATAGTAAAGCAGGGGTACATTCTACATTCACAGGTTACAAAATTCAATTCAATTCAATTCGGTAACTTCTATAGCGCCTAAATCCTCGGAGATGCGAGCCCAGAGGCGCAGAATCCAAATCGAAACCAGCTCAATGTCGAGAGTCAAAGCGTGAGTCGTCAACTGGGCGCCGAATCTCCGAGGAATTAGGGGGGGGGGGGAGCCGAATCGAAAAGAAAAGTCTTCAGCATTTTTTTAAATGAGGTGACTGTACTCGCAGTTCTCAAATTAACCTGCAGTGAATTCCAGGTGGAGGGAGCTGCAACTGCAAAAGCCCTTGAGCCCCATTTTCTTCGAAAACGTGGAACAGTTAACATATTTGTGTTGGATGATCTAAGTCTTGAATTTTGAAGTGGTACTAAATTAAAGAGATATGTAGGTTGGTGAAAAGGGAAGGCTTGATGATGTGTGATGGTACAGAGTTTAAAGCGTATGTGGTATTTTACTGGTAGCCAATGAAGAAAATTTAAGAGAGGCTTAGATCTGCTAAAACGAGAAGCTTTACAGACTACACGTGCCAGACAATTTTGTACCCTCTGCAATCTTTCAATGTCCCGGTCAGGAAGATTGTACAAAAGGGAATTGCAATAGTCAAGATGACTGGTGACTAGAGCACATGCAACAGATTTTGCAGCTTCAGGGCTAAGGTATTTCCTAATACGCCGAAAGTCCCGGTTGTGATAGAAGCATATTTTGTCTGAGAGATTTGTCGTTTGAAGTTAAAATCACAATCAAAAATGAATCCCAAATTTCTCACGAATGCTTTAGGAAGTGTGTCATGGTCAAGTAATAATATAGGGAATAGATCTTTTAACTTTTCTCTTTGTTTTTTAGAACCGATGATGATAAACTTTGTTTTACTTGGATTTAGCTTTAGTTTCGAATTTGTCATCCAAGTGAAAACATCAGTAACACAGGATTTCAAATCAGTTAGGAATTCTGAAGCTTCAGAACCGGATAGAGATATATAAGTCATCTGAATGTTCCCCAAGACAATTTGGTGGCAATTCACCCACATGGCCGTGATGACACTCGTCTGCACTTACCAGTGATAAGCTGTAACTGTATAATTATAATCCAAGCTTGGGTCCGGGAGCCGCAAATAAGGTACGTTTTCGAATCCCGGCTGGGGTCCGGGAGCCGCATGGAAAGGGTTAAAAGACGACTTTCGAGAAATCACTTTCAATGTTAATATTTTCAAGTAATCGAAAAAATATTTTGTGCACATTGTGAACTGTTTGATAAGATTTAGTCGACTCGTATGTTGACCCAATGCTGGACCATCACAACGGTGGACCAGCACTGGGTCGGCCTACCCAGAAAACACGAGACGCTGAACTAATGGTGGTTTAATGTTGGCCCATCGTCTTCGACTCTGAGCCAACATTAAACCAACATTTGTTCAGCGTCTAGTGTTTGCTGGGTAGGGCCAACATATTGTATTTGTTGGGTATATAACCCAGTAAACATGGTAAACACAAAACATTTGTATAACATATGTACAGGGTAGGCCCAAAGTCAAGACATTGGGCGGCCGACGCTGTACACAATCATGTTATATAAATGTTTTGTGTTTGCTGGGAACGTTGTATAGACTGTATAGCTAGTGGGAGTTGTCTATTACCTATAGCTAGGTGTCTGTCTAATGTCCCTATCATCAATGATGTCTAGGAGCAGCCGACCTCGAGGCATCTGCCAACGAGAAATGTACATTTACACCCTCTAAAGCCTAGGGCTTAAATCCACAATATACAAACACGAGGGCGTTTCCGGCTACACATAGATGTCATGAAACTAAGGATTCCCAGGCATAACATCATTTGGATCGGACAAGCATCCAAAATTATAAATGTTTTGCACGAGAATAATTATCCCGTTCATTTGCTGCCGACAGCACTCAAAATTTCACACACGCAGCCTGAAATATATCAGGTAGTTAAAATCAAATTATACAGACGTGAACCGGGAATCAAGGGAGATTTAGTGAGAAGATAAACTGGTTACTATGAGCAAGAAGTTTGAAAAGAAACCCCTTGCTATGAGAAATGTGTGTGATGTAAACCACCTGTTATTTGTCAGTCAGATCCCCTACATCATGGAGATTGTATGCCCATGCCTACATCACATAGCGAATAAATCAAAAGAAACCTCCATCAACAAATTTGAAACGTTTTCTTGCTCCCGTTTCTTTGGAATGTTTTGTGTGTTAATTTGAAATTTTAATGTCACTAGCCAGTGAATTATGAGACGTTTTGAATAAGGCGGGAACTATGATGGCTGAAGTGGCAAAAGCGATGCATTGATGCAATGTTTATTTACTGTTGAGTCAGTAAATCAACATTGGAATTTACACAGAAAACCGACAGTGTGAACTCTGGTACAACATAAACTTGTCATTCATTAAATCCCTGGTACATCATTAGGCATGTTTATGTTCTTAGTCATTCACTAGGTGGAGCTTATCCCGACAAGCTATGTAACCTGCGTGGTGCTTTCTGGGTATACACATAACCTGTTGTCGGTGCATAGTCCCTGTGGACTACTACTTTAATGTATATTACGTAGAGCAGGGAATAACCCAGAATCTGGTTTCTACCACTGCTAGTATCACAACAATCAGAGCTAAAACCAGTACTTTCGGTAATTACCCGGGGCAATAAGAGCCCCTCTGAATCCCACAATGTCTCTTTTCAGAAGACATGTGATCTTACTGCTATGGGGGGGGGGGCAGGGGCGGATTCAGGATCTGCAGAAAGTCGGGGACCCGGGGCTTTGGCATATTGACACCAATTTAGCCGACTTTTTTAATAATTTAGCAAACATATGGGGATATAACTTGAGAGTGCCGCTAGCATGGCTTAGAAGAGCAGAGGAAATCAAGACAGATCATATTTTCTGGGATAGCGGAGAGTTCAGGGAAAATCAAATAGAGAAAGTCTACTGAAGTTTCTACTTCCTGTTTGTACAGCGCATGTGTGTGACAAACTCTCTGGAGGTCGTCATCTCAAAGTCAAGGTCACGGGTAAACCTCTGAGTGCGCATGTGTGTACACACTCTCCTTCCTGTCACTCATAATGTAAAATATGACTCCATAATATTATGAAGATTTACTTCTTAAATATAAACTAAGATAATGTAAAAATATGATACATATTAATCGAGCTATGTATTGCAGAGATCGAACTGTTGTTTTTTGGTGCAAAATCAAGTACATGTAATAGTATGTAGATAAGAATGAGACCATTTATCTACAGAATGATGATAAGAGTGAGAGGTGAACTTTTACCCCTTTTAGTTCCAATAAGGACCATAATCGTTTTGAATCCTTTGTATTAGCAAATAACACTTCTTGGGAGGACATTTCTGTGAAACTTTCCCAGCAAAAAAAATATTTTCATATTTTAAAAGCATATTTCCAAAAAAAATAGAATATCCCTGAAATTGAAAATAAGTTGCGGTAGATTCTCAATTAATAAAAAAACCAAGTTGATGTTTTTTTCATAAATACAAATATGATTCGTTAATAATTATTATAGTCAGAAAAGTTTATAAATAAAACGATCGCGGTTCTTAAACGCTTATTTAACTGCATCATTCTATAACATGTGGGTGTTCTCTCAGTTTTAATTATTACTCTCCACGGAAAATACCTCCAATGTAGAATAATCATAGAGTTAATAACTCTATGGTATAATAGATAATTTTTTCCGCATTTGAGATGTGTTTTTACATTTATTCAATGCAAATATACATTAGTAGGAAATTATTTTTCAAGGTTCCAATCTTAATTTATTTTTAGTGCTTATGTTGACTGCTCATTTTGACACGAAAACAACTAAATGTCAGACATAACCGGGATTCAATTTGTTTTGAAAATATTGTGTAGCGATTTCTAGCCAAGCTCCAAATTCTTTGGATTTTACTTGTCATTAGAGATTAAATATTTTGCTAATCAATTTCAAGTTTGATTAGCAATTGGCCAAAATTGTGTAGCTTTTCGCTACGCGATGCTGAACAAATTGAACCCTGAATTAACATATAAATGTTGTGGAGTCCCAATCCTTTACATCCCCCGGGGCGGAAAGCGTCTGATCCCACCTCCTCATTGCCCCCGGGGTTGACCTCATCTGTGAGGTCGGAGGGCACGGCGGGGTACAGAGGGCGGGGTGAAGACAGGGTCGGCACGGGTAGCCTGTCTGTCACACCCCATAACGGGGTGTTATCCAGATAGCTCACCCAGACAGAAACCAGTGTACACAGATACCTCCCTACTCCTCATCACACCGTGAGAGAGGCGACATGAACACACAGACATTCACCCAGTGCTGGATTAATGTTGGGCCACCGTCGCAGACGGTGGCCCAACATTAATCCGGCACTGGGTGAATCTGTGATACGTGAACAAATACAATAACCACCCCATGTCGTGGCAATGTCTCTCACACGTTGGGGCACACATCAGCACAAAGATACCCAACACAGTTTTTTACGCTGAAATACCCAGCATATTAACCCCACGGTATGTAGTCTACCATTATTATTATACAGATCTGCTGGTGACCATATCATGTTTCTGGATTAAAACATGTGAAGCTACACAGGATTCTTTCCACAATCACAAAGTCTGTACATATAACGTTATGTACTGAGAAGCTACTGAGCTCCAATAATCTGATTATCAGGATAATTGAAACCTGATGACATATATTCGATCACAAATGATAGTGCCGTGTTTTTGCCTTGTTCATCTTATAACACTCTATTTCTGTCCAGCAACATAATGTCAGTTATGTAAGTGGGTTATAGACGCACCGTTTGATATATTAATTGGGGCGATTTAATAAAATACATTACAGAAATATAATATCTCTGATGACTAGTTATCATGGTTATTGTGTTGTGTATTATACAATTTCCAAGACGATGGAGTATAAAGGGTTAATCAGCAGTGATTTTTAATAATATTCCTTGGCCATCCTCCTGCAACATGTATCAGAAATTTCTTGCAACAAATTATTTCTGTATGAACAATTCAACATCATTTTTCTCAATAACAAAAATTTTTTTAATCGAACTCTACCCTCGTGATATAAAATGGTGCGTCACGTTTTGTGAGGCCTTCACTCGACGCCAGTGACTCACACCAGAAACTCCTGCTGGGGAGAGTCACTGGCGTCGAGCGAAGGTTCACCAGGCTTCAGAAGACCTGGGGATGAAAGCGTCTGTCTGGAGGATGCTCAGGATTGCTTAACATCAATCTGGTTTACTTCAACGCCTGGCACAACCAGCCAATCTTTTTGTTTTTACGACGTTTCTTCTAAGATTATAAATATAAAATCTTCTGAGCAAAATAACTGCACAACAATGATTTTAATAAAATTATCATGATTGAATACACAAGAGAGCGTTATCAGGTTATCATGTGTCATTGATTTGGTGAGAACTGCCCTTAGAGATAACATTAATAACAACAAATCAGACAGATACACCTACATACAAAACACTGTCATTTGGCATAAGATTTAGTTCCATTTTAAAAACGTGAATTGTCATTTTGTAAGGAGTAAAACAATAGAATGTTATGATATCAAAAGCCAGTGTCTGCAAAGTATTTTAGACTTGACTAAAACATCTTCCATACTGCAAGGTTTGACTTGCTGTAGAGAAGATGGAGTAAGTCGACCGAGGGCAGGCGAAGATATGTACAGCCATTTGAAAGAATATTTTGGCACAACACCTCTGCAGTTGTTATGAAAATAAATGGGTACATTATTCATCATTTACTCTCGACTAGCCCTCAATAATACCAAGGAAAATGGAACCATTCTATTCCCCTTGATACTACACACACACACACACACACACACACACACACACACACACACACACACACACACACACACACACACACACTCTCACACACGGGCGCCGGGGTTACAATGTATCCTAGTGTTTACGACTAATATAGCCAAAAAAATATATATACACATGTATATACTAATAACATAAAATGGATCCCATATTTTTCCAAGTGCAGGCAATGGCACACTCTCGCGACCTACGGAAGACATATCCTAATGTTGATATGATAGAACTAAGGTGTCCTTATCATGCTTATTATTATGAAAACTATCCCAAAAAAAAAATAATAATAATTGAAGGGCCTAAAAGATAAATGTATGGCTGGGAGCTCAAAGGGTTAACAGTATAACTAGTGTTATGTCACCTCACCAGCTGTTGCCATGGTGACAGGCACGTAGACGGGCGTTAGAAAAAGTGTCCTCATAAGTGCAATCACTGTTAGCAGACACAAAAAACGGCCATACAACATTGGTACAACGTCTTCTGTTACTGCTGGGTATATCAGGTGAAATAAATCTCAGGTTTTTACCAGTTTTACATGCCCAGAAAACACGATACCTTCAACCAATGTTGATTTAATGTTGGCCCACACTCTGCAACGCTTGCCCAACATTAAACCAACATGTTCTGAATGTATCATGTTTACTTGGCTGACCCTGTGTATAGTTGTGTACACTGTACATTATAGTACTGCTCTCCAGATGGTCAGAAACCAATGGCTTCCATAAAAATATATACGTTCACTAATAACACGCCCACCTTTCTGTGTTTTATACAGTTATAATTCATCCAGATTTATGTGACATTGACAAGATAATTCAACCCTTTACGACGCTGTAATATTTATTTATAAATCAAGGAGACCAAAGGTTTTTTCTATGTGAAATCATCATAAATGGCTTAGTTAGCTCTTTCCGCTTCATTTGAAAACCTATGTTATGGGTCTACGGCACTAACTAGTATAAGTCTATAATAGTATTACGTGTGACACCACAACTTTCGTTTTTATGATGCCCAGGCTTACTTACACCAATAAATGGAATCTTGAAATCAGTTTTACATCACTTAAACCGTAAATCCCAGATTTATTTAGCCATGTGATAAACTTGGGTGAGAAATTTGTAATACAAAAGACATTAATGAAATCAGGTCACTTAATAATCTGCAAGAGTAATTATCTGTAAGGTCAGTTATCAGGTAATTTATTATCGCGTTAATCATTATAATAATGATTTTAGCTGAATCAGAAAATAGATAGGCCTATCAGAGTGACATGGCAAGAGTTCTACTTCCATCGCAATACATAGTAAGAGCGAAGCAACTCTTGCTGCCAAATCAGATATATCGTCTGGCAGCTTGTTCATCATAAAAGTCTCTTGGGAGTTCGCTTGCAAAGTGGAAAGTTTTAAGTTTGGATCCCCAACCCATATGACGTAATCGTATTCTCAATTATTTATTGTTGGTGATCATGTTGGCCACGGCGCTGTGGCAATAAGGCGAGAATTCGTTGATTAATTGGTTCTCAAGACCGCCGAGTCACGATAATGGAAAATCAATTTAAAAAAAAAAAATGTCGTCTTTTTTATTTTATTATACCGCCGACCCGCTATTTATCGATATAAAACGATATAATATTAAAATAATAATTATGCATATTTTTTAAATAAAATAAGTCGACACTTAAAAAAAGTTGTTCTTTTTGTATCCGTTCATCGTTACAAAATAAAATAAAAAAGTTTTAGTTTTAGTTTTTTTCCGAATCTTTAATAAAAATTGAGAACCTTATTAATAAAAAAACCTGTGGTCTAATATGGCTTTATTTCCTTCTTTTCTACTGTCACATTAGATTGTAGAGATACATTGTCGTGTAAGAAAGGACACCGTATATACATTGCAGAGTAAAACGGAACGTATAGTCTACATAATGACGAAGTGAGAAAGAACGACAAAGAGCGACGCTGGCCCAATATTAAACCAACATTGTTTCAATGTGTCGTGTTTGCTGGTACAGGTTGGGTTTAATGACCCCGGACGTCATTCTGATAGCCTAGTCAGTGACCCCTGTAGACATGGTAGACGGGTTATCTCTTATCTCATAATCTACACCATCACCATGACCAAAAAAACAAAAGATTGATGTGCCATATCATGATCAATACATATATATTTTGGAAATCTCAAAGAAGGTACACATAGATTAGGATTCAATAAATTATAAATGGTTGCTTAATGATTACATAACAAGTAATAATAAGAGTAATATTACAAACATATAGTGTAATCCCCAGCTGCCTCTAAAACAATAAATACAATTAAAATGATTCAGTAAACTGGTAAAGTAATTCAAATGCAGATGGTCACATTTTGGTGTTGATTTATAAGCTGATGCACGTTCATATCTGTATATTATTAGTATTCTGTATATGTCCTGATGACCTATTCAAAGAAAATGCACCATATAATCTGATAATTTTAATATTTGTGTCGTAATTAATTCAAACAAGCACTTTGTGAACGTTAGGGGGCCACCATTCAGTATTCAGAGGGGGGGAGGCTGGAGTTTTTGTCGCGGGCAACTTATTTATTTCAACGGGGCTCGGCAGCGCGCTGAAAATTTCACATTTTATTACATGTTTATATAGAGCAGTTCTTGAAGTAAATTATATATTTCACGCCCACAATTATTTATTTCGAAAAAACTTCAGCCCCCCCCCCCCTAGAAATTTGATGGTGGCCCCCTTATTCGCTTCTCCGTACGGTAAAATAGAAATGATGTATTTATGTGTACGAGGTTTCCCTGTATAGCTATTGGTATAACTACCGTGTACAGGCAAACAGCATTAACTGCTTACTTATTACGTACACATTTACTGCTGTTTGCTTCTTATTGTACAGTCACCATAATGGCATACTGAGCAGTGAGTGAACTATGACGGTGTCTAAAGTAGTCTCCGGTTTCTTTGGGATAAACCACAATGTCCCTCAAACGTCAAGGGGCGTATTTCGTATAGATCACGTCTTTCTGCGTTTTCCTCTAACCCTTTAAGTGTCAAGTTGTCTATTATCTAATTAAAAAAAATAACCAATTGAAGTTGTACATAGTGTTTGGTAAGTAAAATTACTTTTTTTCTAAATTTGAAACCGTACCTTTATCAATCTTTACCAAACATAACCATGTGTTTTTTCACAGATTCCAAAATATTGTTTGATATGCTAATAAATAATTAAAAGATTATGGTAGTGACTGGAGCCTAAAATGTTAAAATCTTTTACATTCTCTCAACAATCGAGTGCAACTTTACCGTCATTCATTCATACAGCGCAAATTCGCATTGGATGAGCTGACCAAATCAGCAATAACAATAGCACCATATAACTGTATACCATATATAATAGCAGCTGATTTAAGAACTACAGTGTATGTGCATATTTATATTATAATAAATCTATAGATTATAAAACGCACGAGTAAGAAGTTAAATCAACAAAAAATATACAAATAATATGCAAATAATCGGGTTAGCATTTTTCTGGGTGTTCACTGCTATATGAAGAATTTTGTAATATTGACGTACGTTATCAGGTTGCCAGCTCTATAAAAAGAAAAACATTACAAAAAAGACCAGATCACGAGAAGAGCAATTACAGTCTGATAAAATAACGGTACTGAGTCAGTACAGGTCACTTGTCGTGTAATATCTGATAATATAACTTTACTGAGTCACTCCGGTTCTATTTAACTTATCTTATCAAGCTATAACATTATTATCATGATATCCCACCATAGCGCGACATCTTAGTGACAACACAGCGACAGCACAACGACAACGCGGGACAGCATGGAAACGCGGGAAAAACACGGGGACAACACGGAGACGAAACAGAGAACATGAAAAGTGCGGAGTGAGCGCTGCTATAATTCAGCCATTTAGTATTGTCGCTAGCACTGGGCGAACTTTTCTGTGTTTTTTGGCAGTGGGGGATAGCAATTAAATCTGTGCAGTTCAACCCTTTAACCGCAAAATTATTCAATTTTAATTTTCACCCACTTGAAGTTGTGTCTCGCTGACGCGATCCACAACTTTAAGTGAGTGAAAATTATTCAGATTTGACAAAATGGAGGTCAACTCTTTTCAAATCTTGCTGGTGGATGTCACATTTTATCTTTAACATATTTTAAATGAGGTACTTAATGTGCTGATAAAAAATGAAAACCCGAATATATGCGGCACCGGCGGTTAAAGGGTTAACGAGTTCTGAGAATATAAAACATCACCAGATTACCATCTTTTTAAGACGGTGCAGTAATACTCTAAATGAAAGGATAATCAAGACTTATGATAACGGGTGTATCATCACAGAAAACACAAAAATACAGAATATATTATCATGTCCGCTAATGTTCGGTCAAAGTCTGCGTCATCAAATGTGGTATCAAAAAAGTCTGTATAGCCTATATACAGGATACACTCAGGTCTTCATATGGTTATCAGTTATCATTGGTTGAAGAACTGCAAATAGGTTGGGCGGTTTTGTCCACTTTTCGCTGAGAAGTCGGCGGTGGCGGCGTGTTGTTTGATGTTCACCTGTGAGGACATCTAGCCCTATGCTATGTAGTATACAATAGTTAACCCTTGTCTGGCTGAATTGTTTCTATTATATTTTCATTCTTTTGAAGCTGGAATTGCTAACACAATTTCCAGCTAAGGGGTAAGGGATTCACCTCTGATATCTAGACTATCAGAGACAGAAACATTAAACCATGTAACAATAATATAGGTCGGAGAAAATATGTTAATCACTGTTAATAGCCCAGCTGAGTTTACCACGTTTACAAATACCACCGTTCTGTAAACAAGTATCAATTTTTACCTGTTTGCATGACGAAATTTGAACTGACTTGATTTATTTCGGTGATTATAGTCAGTAGTCATGGTAGTCATGGGTGTTGAGACTGCCTAAAACTCGGTTGACAAACAAACACTATCCCATTTTAGTTGTGGCTACTAGTTATTGTCAGATTTATGAATATAATTAGACTATAAAACTGTAGAATAGGTCTAGCAGAAAAATAAACTTAAGTTTTTTGGTCGTAGCATAGAGCAAGGATTCCCTCTGTTTTTCTTATGGTACATAATCAGATAATCAAAGAATCAAGGAGATGTAGCGAGCAAACTAAACCACACCAACATACATAACGGCGTGTGTGTACGCGACATAGTCACATAGTGGACAAAGAGAAAATGTGAGTGCCTTCTCAGTACCACGAGTACCGCTACTGTATACTGCTGAAAGGAAATACTACTAGGCCTATATCCCAGTATATCATGTATATTGTAACACGACAGTATGGCATGATATCATGGATATAGGCCTGTTGGACATTCAAGAAGTTTATTAATCTCAATCGTATCCTACTACAAACCTATACAAATAGGTCGATAGTTTTACTATCTAACGATTTAAATTTGAAATTGAAACAACATACCGTCTGTTATTGGTATGAATCTATGTAGAGCTCCTAGTGAATAACACTCACTTTATAATATGATAATTTCAGACAACACGAGATAACTATGTATCCAATGTTGGTTAAATGTTGGGCCACCGCTTGTGACGCTGGCCGAGAATTAAACCAACATTGTTGGTTGTACACTGAGAAGGCGTATCCAGCAGGCACAATACGTTGGCCCTATGTTGGCACAATACGTTGGCCCTTTGTTGACCCAATGCTGGGCCAACGTCGTAGACGGTGGACCAACATTGGATCAACATAGGGCCAACGTATTGTGTCTGCTGAGGTAGTGTGTGAAACAAGAAAAACCGTTGGTAAATCGTAATGAACGAGCTGACCTACACGTGATATATTGAAATAACTAATAAACATGATAAACAATAAATGATATCAATAAATACTGACCTAAATTATCCAAGTGTAATTGATTGGGTGATAGAAAAGCATCCATTTGATCTGATTTGATCAAGTAAGGACAATCGATTAAACAGTCAAGTACCAAAGTAGTAAAATAACAATGTCCATTTTAAATACCCGTGGGCCTACTTTATATAGCTACTCACATCTATATATATGCCTATATATATATTTGTGTGTATATA
Source organism: Flabesymbios commensalis (assembly GCA_964017125.1). NCBI lineage: Eukaryota > Metazoa > Annelida > Polychaeta > Terebellida > Flabelligeridae > Flabesymbios > Flabesymbios commensalis. The sequence continues at coordinate 76,732,448 of OZ024903.1, forward strand.
ATATATAATGAGTATTCACAAAATCGAATAATTTCAAATGGCTTTTATGCATTGGACTACTTTAAATTCAACAGCAATAAAACGTGGCCCAAGTAGTAAGAGTCCTAGCAAAAAGGGGACATTGAAGTTTGAACCTAATGTAGATTCAATGTTGGCCGATCGTATACGACGCTGGACCAACATTGAACGCACATTGTTTTGTAGTCTCATACCTTATAAAAATAAGAAAACCTGATTTACATCTTGTACAGAATAAAAATGTGATCCTGACATGGATAATCTAAAAGATTTAAAATATCCATGATTTGTGATGTAATATACCGTTCATTTTTACGGATCGATATTTGGTCATTGAGATGTGGTTAGCACCATATATCACATTGTTATAATGACCTATAATCTGTTCTAACTCTTAGTACAGGTTATAGAGTATCCTGAGCATACAGATCTCAGACTGTGATATGAGTAGACCTACAGACAGAGGCAAACACATGTACGCCGACCTCACACACACACATACGAGAGCGACCGTTATCTACAAGCACCGCACGGGGTGGGGGGGGGGGGGGAGAAAATCGCATACAATTCACCCAATTCAACTTGCACCGTTATAGACTTACCTGAATCCAAGCCGAGCCAACATAGACGTGAATCTATCCATCTTCTTCTAGCTCCCCAACAAATCCAGACACCTGTCGTCATCTACAAAATCCAATGATCCATTAGGAGCACTTTGGTGAACTTGTGGCCAGTTGTTGCTGTTTTAGTTGAACTTTTTGGGTGGTATTTTCTCTCTGCTCGCCATTCTTGGCTGGCCGGATCGCGTGCGCTTGTTGATATACATGACGTCACACACGTACCTGCCGCCAACAGGCGCTGTGAGTAGTACACCCGCCTAAACCAGCCCCCTCTGGTGGTAAGTCTCATAACTTACACCTGCGGGACGCCCACGAGGAAAGGGAGGGCCCCGGGGGGGGGGGGGGGGGGGGGCTATCAAAGTGATATCTCCTATTAGTGTTATTACTTATTTATTTAATCACATGTCAAACCTGTAGGTACAACCAGGGAGGTACAACATAACAAGGATGTGTAACATATAATCTCTACCATGGAAAGGGGGCACAGGGGGCGGGCAGAGTTTTACTTCCATTCATACTTTTATTTTTTTCGATAAATAGGAGGTCTAGTTTTTATAGCTTACTTACTTACTTGCTTACTTACTTACTTACTCACTTACTTACTTACTTACTTAATTAATTATTTACTTACTTACCTACCTACCTACCTACCTACCTACCTACCTACCTACTTACTTACTTACTTACTTACTTACTTACTTACTTACTTACTTACTTACTTACTTAACTTACTTACTTACTTACTTACTTACTTACTTACAAACTTACAAACTTACTTAATAAATTACTTAATAAATTACTTAATGAATTACTTAATGAATTACTTAAATGCCTAATCTGAAGTAATATATCATAACAATTAATGTATTATAATATTCCGGGTGTGTTATCATGGTTATTGTCCGTGTCTGTTATCAGACCTTCATATTTATGTCTTCGATAGGTTAAAAAATGAATATGTTTCTCTATTTGTTACAATGTGATTAATGTAATCATATTTCCAACGATATTGTTAATAACGTTAGCTATTACTGTGTCTTATCATTATTATATTGTCGTTATTGTCGGCTATTTGTCATTACTTTATTGAGTTTTTTAGAGATCGGTAAAATATCATGAATAGAGGCTTATATGTTTTTTTGCACTTTGCACACATTTTTTTCCACTAAGCCGGGTAATGTATTATTGTTTAATTTTCTGGGGACGCATAGCCACTGGGCGTCAGTTTTTTTTGTCACCTACGCCTATGATGTGTTTATACGTTGTAGTTGTTTTTTGTTTGTTTTTCTGTGACAATAAACTATATTGAACTATTGAACATTACTATCAGTTCATCTACTCTTTAATACGAGCATCTCGTATGCTGTTCTGTAACCTTTGTCAGCCAAAATAGGTTTTCATAGAAGGTGGAAGTTAGTTGACTCATACCTTGGTATTTAGCGATTTTATTCTGCAGTGTCACCATTGCTGGCTCAACATTCCGTGTTTACATATTAGATGCTGGGTGAAACGGTCAACATTGAGAGAAATAAAGACCTGAGAAGGAAAAACAGAAGTAGCCCTAATACCAAATGCAAAAAAATCCTTGCAACTTTCCAGCTGACACAAGACGTTAAATCAATGTTGGCTTAACGTTGGTCCACCTTCGTAGACGGTGGACCGATGATTAACCAACATTGATTCAACGTCTTGTGTCTGCTCGGTTGAATCCTTCCTTTAATGGGACAGGGGAAGAAACTTTAGAAAGACGACTTCTCCAATCTGATGAATGCCCTTGGCCTACTAAATATTTTTGCAATTTCTGTTCCTTTAAAGAACACCTCACTAAGTAATTATTCTGTGTGGGTCCTTCTACCATTAGATAGAATTCATCCCTCTATATGATTGCATCAACTGCTCTTCTGCAGGACTTATGGTAGACCCTACGACGGCATATTTTCTACTTCAACTAAAGCTGGAACTGATACTTTCATATTAGAGAGCCCCTAGAGGCTCATTCTCTGATCTTGTTGTGTTAACTGTAAAAGGAAGACATTGGTAAAACTTATTTTAGTTTGTTACTTGATAAATATGCATCCCCCAAGAGGAAGAAAAATATAAATCCAGCTTATAAATTGTATGTTAGGTTATAATTCATTTATTAGAACGGCCTTATATTTTTAAATATAATGTGGAGTTGGAATGATACACAAATGAACAGGTCCACTGACCAGGGGGTGAAATGTAAAGTCGGCTGATGAGTCTTCAGATTTGATATCAACTATAAACCTGCACATTTACCATTAAGTTGCATTTGTTATATGTCTAGGGCCTATCCTATTCGGGGGGGGGGGGGCGTGAACGTACAGAGGGGGTCATCCTTAGCCCCAGTGGCTGAAGCAGGTTTCAGCCACAGATTGATCGCGTACAAAATCGTGGGACATTTCTTTGGACTGTCATATCGGAAAATATCGGGGCATAAGCAGGTCAAAAATAGTTTTGTTAGAATCAGTAACATTTCAGTTCCATGCGCGCATGCTCAGCTCAGAGGTCGCACAGTCATTAAAAAGTTATGGACATTTTTCGGACCTTGGGGTGGGGAACGCTCTCAGTCACGGCCATGTTGGATTTTTCGGATAAAGCAAATACATCAATCCACGGCCTCGTAGAGGACGACACGACTAGGGTCCTCCCTTGAGCTGCAGGGTTTCAAAAATTCCAATTTTACCTCGGAATAAACGTTTTTTTATAGAGCAAACAGCTCTTTGTAGCTTAGGACGCGACTGTTAATGATAGCTGTGACGATTCAAACATACAGTATGTGGAATGATGACTGACTGTTGAGACAGAGGGAACGTTTTTGCGCCTGAAAATTAGACTTGTTTTAACATAATAAATGCAAATGTTTTCGAAAGTTTTTTTTTTCAAATAAATTTATATAATCATGATAATGCAGACATCTCTATGCTAAGATGATATATTAAGCCTAATAAGGTTATACTATAATTGTCGTAACAATTTTTTTATCATGGTTATTTCATGTTCAAATATAAGTGCATGCCTTCTTATTAAAATATTTGTTGTGTTCGAATATAAGTACATGTACATATTTTCAAAAACTAAGTGCATCTTCAAATATAAGTGCATGCACATTTATGCGCCCGGGGATACGGTAAGAAAAATATACCATTCTCATCTATTCTTTACATTGATCATCCACAGACAGTACTTCACTTAATCTTAGATTATTATTATTGACATATCACCATTTTGTTGTGAGTTCATTAAAACAAAATGTTTTCGTGTTATCTTTCTTTTCTATCATGGGTAATTTATCTTTGAAGGTCGGCATATACCACAATATTCTAATTACCATAAATTAGCATAACTTATTGAAGAAAATATTATACTAATTAGCACAGTAAAAGGCGAAAAATAAAAACATAGCGTCTCAGCTGATTCACCTGATTTCTGATTCACCGTGTCTGAATTCGTTCTCTCTCTGTATATATTCATGATTGTATTTCTCAATAAATCATTGATGTGTTTTCTGCTAATTTTATATCAATCTACCATAATCGTTATAGTGACAAGACAAATTTTATTTTACAGAAAAAAATACACACACAATTTGTTTTGTAAGTTTTATAATACCAAGTAAGATGCAACATCAGACATTGACCTGATTTGGTGGTGGATGCATAACCCGAATGGGGGGTACTCGACGAAAATTTGGTTGGGAATGTGTAGACTGGACGATCTAATAACCACATCTTTCCGCATCAGGTCTGACAGTCAGACCACTGGTCTGACCTTGACAACAGGTGTGCGTTAAAGCTGTACGAACAGGAGGGGTGCGAGCAACATGAATATTCATTATGACTTCACCAGTTTACTGACTTCAATGTCGAAGGTCACACTCAGGTCATCTTGTCTGGGTTGTCTGAGTTGGCCAGGGAGGAGGTGGGGTCGTTTATTCATAGCACATATGTGCGATATCAAGGAGTCTGCCGGTAGCAGACAACTTGATAGCTGAAGATGAATAACTTTGACTATTCAGCTTTGGCCGAAAACACACCCTTGAATATACAGTTTTGGCCGAAAACACACCCTTGAATATACATGTTTCGCAGCAAACAAATCCTTTAATATATACAATTTTGATCAAGAGCACGCAATATAGACACGCAATATAAACAAGGTGTATAACTGCTCCTCTAACACAACCAGTGGAGATAAAGAAGTGAAAGAACGTTTTCTTGAGTACGAATTGAAGAAAGTACTGAATAGCACAAGTGACAATAAGTTTAGTACTGAAATTTACGAATCACTCAAAGAGAAATCAGAAGCAGCCATCCCGACAGCATCACCAGACTATGTGCTTTACAAATCCATCAGACAAGAGGCACAGAAATCTGTCAAAATTCGCCATCATAGGACCAGTCTAGAAGACTGCCTTAAGACTGGACGTGTACCCAAGGGCTTGAGTCTTTGGAAGAAAATTGGATCGATATGTACTTAACTCATTACCTGTGTATATAGTTGTCACCTACTGTTGTTTAAATTTTAACTTCCTGTCGCTATTCCATCTGAGCGACTTATCACTCACCCTACATGTCACCTGTTCATTCATGATACAGCCTGCGTGCTTATCTGCTCATCACGATATATATAACTTTACCTCACTGATGTACATAGGGACTGTTGCGCTGAAGGTAACAGATCAGGGTGATGTGCTGGCAACCTCTCCCCTGTAGCTCTCTCTAAACTTACTGCTCATAATTATTACTCGTGTCTCATACCTACCTGTCACTTATCAAACTTTGTATATATACCACTCTCGCTTGTATCTGCATGTTTACGACATAAGTAAAACTACCAGTGATTACAGTCATACATGTCATAGTCTATTTGTCTTAGCATGAAAATGCGTATCATCCTACATACTAACCACACGTCTCTTCAACTAATATCTGAACTCTATCTCAACTTCCACCCATCACAAGGAACATTGGCTATGGCTTTAGAAGACCCGCCTCAAGAGAGGCATAGTTCCACGGACGTTATCCTACTAGTCTAAGTCCACTGTATTTAACCTGAACACTGCTATACCATGCTTTAGTATAAGTCATTACATTCTGTAACATGTATGTATGACTACAAGAACGTTTCCTGAACGTTTCCCTGTGCAACCTTTACTTTACCATTTTAAAATAAATTATTCCGCCTATCGTATATATTTCTCCGCGTTCGGAGAAATAAGGTACGCGGACGAACAGGAAGTAGAGTCTTCCCATAATCCCCCAGTCACTTAGTTACTGGCGACCAATCAGAGCACTGGAAAGGTTGACCCCACATCTCACCCACACCAACCTTTTTAAACCTTGATATGTCTAAACATAAAATAAGATGTTAACAGCAAAATAATAGGGATGAACTTTATATTTTTACCCCTTATAGGAGGGTACCCCCAAACATGTAAAAAATTAGGGGGTAAGGCTACGCAAATGTCTGTCGTTGCTATTTTTGTTTATCAATTCACACATGCAATATACCACATAAAAGGTGATTAAAGTTCCGTTCTAATGATGGATTGCATTATGCAGTGGATAAAAGGTTTTTCTCTTGAAACATGTTTTTTATTACAAAATAATCAAAATCGACAACAAAACAAGCTAGTTAACATGGTCAATGGAAACGACTTAATAAAACATAATTATTAGGTGGGCTGAAATAGGTGGGCTGAAATATAAAACATTGAACTTTGCTCGACATTTGAGTGCTAATTATTTTTTGCGCTTGTTTTTACATAATTTGGGTGTGCTGAATTCGAATATGTCGGCTAACATTCTATCTTTCGTATAATTCACCTTCAAATAAGCAAAACAAAAAATGGCCACCAAAACCACATCTGTTCTATATTTTTGTTACATATTATTGCACGATTTCTGGTTTCTGCATGATTTAGAGTTGATAAATTTATGTCTCATGTTTTTTTAACAACATGACCTTTGTTTGACTTTCAAGTTTACAATGGTTACCACCAACACACACATAAAAGCTGTTTTTATGCACGTGAGTAGAAATCAACTATAATATCATGAACAACATTTGTTTAATGTAAAACTAAAAAATAGAACACGCAATACGACAGATAATGTTGCAAGGCATTCGACGTAAGCACCAGTCATCTTATACATGCCTCATCTGTTTTAAGTATACATATGTCACTTTTTTTACAGCAATGTTGCATCATGGTTTTTCACCCAGTCAATTTCGATTTTCAAAGTTGATCCCCATTGTTAAAAACAAGCGTAAATCGTTACACGATAGTAATAATTACCGTGCTATAGCTCTCAGTAGTATAATGGGGAAGGTGTTTGATTGGGTTTTATTAGATTTGTACAGTAGTAGTTTTAATACCTCTGACCTGCAGTTCGGCTTTAAGTCGGGGTCATCCACAGTTACATGTACATATGTTTTAGATGAAGTAACAAACTATTACAACCAGAGAGGGTCAGACGTTTTTGTTGTGTTACTTGATGCCAGTAAAGCATTTGATAGAGTAAATTATATCCATTTATTTAATGAGCTGAAAACAAAGGCTCTATGTCCCCTAGTTTTACGCTTTCTTATTAATATGTATATACTTCAGTCAATGTGTGTATCATGGGAAAATGAAAATTCTTTTAATTTTCTGGCATCCAACGGTGTAAGACAAGGTGGTGTATTATCGCCAATATTGTATGGCATTTATAACGATTTATTGCTGACAATGCTGAAAGAATCTGGTATTGGTTGTTATGTTGGATGCACCTTTGTGGGAGCTCTTGCGTATGCAGATGATGTTGTTTTATTATGTCCTACTAAGACAGGTTTATAAAAAATGTTGAATATATGTAAACAATTTTCTTGTAAATATGATGTTGTTTTTAATGCTGACAAATCAAAACTTATTGTGTACTCGAATATTCAGACAAGTGTAAATAATATCAATATCACATTTCAAGGTAAAGAAATTTCTGCCGAATCAGGTGGTGTACATTTAGGAAATATCATTGGTAAAGATTCCCATAAAAAACGCATCTCAGATGGAATTTCTGAATTTAATAAGAGGCTTAATGTTTTATTATTGACCTTTTCACATTGTCATTCCTCAGTCAAGTATCATTTATTTCAAACTTTCTGTATGCCGCTTTATGGCTCTCAGCTTTGGGACTTAACACTGAAAGAATCTCAACGCTTATATACAGCATGGTATAAAGCTGTCAGACGTATTTATAAAATTTCTCCTCGTTCACACCGTAAATTTGTATACGAGATAGCTGATGATCCCCCTATTGATTTCCAGATCCATAGAAGATTTATTAAATTTGTTCATTCACTACTTAGAAATAAAAACCAAATAGTCAACATGTGTGTGAAACTTGCCATGGAAGGAAGTTGTTCCCCACTATGTAATAACATATCTCTAGTCTGTTTTAGGTACCAATTAGACCGCAACGCCATTGCCAGATCATCGTACAGCACATCTTTCCCCATAGTTAAACGTATGCACTATAATAATTTAACGAATGACGACAAAGCTACTGTACAATTTGCTAAAGAGTTAATATCATCTCGTGATTACAGAGTAATAAATTTATGTAAAGAACATTTATCATTTCTGCTGGACTATATGTTATGTGAATAATATGTATAATTTTGCTGTGTGAATTTCTTTTCTTTTGTGTATACTATGTATTATGTACTTCGAGTACGAAATAAATCTGAATTATTATTATTATTAATTACGGTGCATTATAACATGCTTTGATTAGCTTAGTATTTAAAATGACGTCATTATTTGTATACTAAAAATGACGTCCATCTTGGATTTTACGATGAACTATATGTCAGACGATGAACAATAAACACCAAAAATGTTTTTTTTCGGCCCCAAAGTCATATAGAATTTAAAAAGTTGAGCAATTTCGTGCCACAAATAATAAAAAAAAGGTGTTTAATTTACATTTTGATAGTCATTTTGTTTCTTGTTAATATAAAGGTGAATTTCGCCGCCATTTTGGATTTTTTTTATTTAAATTCACTCGTCAGTAACTTTTTCAGATTTTAGCCCATGCTAAATACAAATATTTTCATGTGAGTCTTCAATATGTTTTTATTAAAAGGTCGTTTTCTTTCACAATGTTGAATCGTTTGTTTTGTTGTTTATTTTGACTATTTTATAATAACAAATCATGCTTGAGCGTATGTGGAGAGACAACTACTTACTCTACTGCAATGTGTGATATATCATAAGAACAGGAATTTAATTATCTGTTATATGGTATATCGCAAGTGCAGATTGGTTAACCAAAACATCAACGACAGACGTTTGCGTAACCCTACCCCCTAATATTAGACAGGTTTTGGGGTGCCCCCCTACAAAGGATCAAAATATAAAGTTCATTTTTATTTTTTTCTGTCAACATCTCATTTCATGATGTAGACATCAAATGTAAACATATCAAAGTTTAAAAAAAAGTTGGTGTGGGTGAAATGTATGTGTGTGTGTGTGTGGGGGGGGGGGGGGGGTGGGGGTGCACAATGGGTGGTTGTAGCCCATGGCCTATATACCGAAGTTGGTAGAAATCAAATAACTCCTTGAATATACAGAAATTTGGCTAAGTGAGTACGGCCCCTACTCCCGAGACTCGTAACCGGGGAGGGGGGCGTGTTGCAAGCCCAGTAAACACAAAGCATTTGCATAACATTTGTACAATGCTATGCCGACATTGTACAAATGTTAAACAAATGTTTTGTGTTCGCTGTGTGGTCAATGTAGTTGTGCATACACTCCAAACTGTTCATGGGTTGGGCTGTACAGTGGAAACTATGGTACTGTGAACTATAAAGAACCGACATGTTTTGAAAAATGGTATGGCATAGTCCTTTGGGCTTCCTCTTGTCGCGATATCACCATAGAAACTGAGTGCAGAATCCACGATGTCACATTACTATTTTATTATTATAAACTTTCTTCAGTATTACTTCTAATTTAGAAAACGTACTATGTGACGTGATGTTTTTTTCCAAATTCATAGGCACTAACAATAGCAAAAAAAATACAATCAAGGTGTGGTGCGAATAACATTGCATGAGCAGACAACGTTTTATAAAATATTTTGGACTAAATACAACTGCTCACTGAGACTGCGAGTGTTGTCAGCAACAAGTCAGGGGTTCGCACCGTTGGATGCTCGATGATGAGAACAAGCTCCAGATCCACATACATAGTGATCACAAAATATTGTATTCTCAATTCTATACAGACAATTTTCGCAAAGCAAAAATATAGATTACCCCACAGCGTGGGAGTGGACCCAAATATACTATCATCAGTGCTCTTTGAAAATTTAGATGAAAATAACTTTTTTCGAATTTATCACGAGGATGGGCGTCTGTTGTGCCGACAAATGTCACAATCCCACTAAATGTCGCAGCCCTCGACAAATGTCACAACAACCCTCGACAAATGTCACAGCCAACGACAAATGTCACAACATTGCCTCGACAAATGTCACAGCCCTCGACAAATGTCACGACTTTGCCTCGACAAATGTCACAGCCAACGACAAATGTCACAACTTTGCCTCGACAAATGTCACAGCCAACGACAAATGTCACAACATTGCCTCGACAAATGTCACAGCCCTCGACAAATGTCACAACATTGCCTCGACAAATGTCACAGCCAACGACAAATGTCACAACTTTGCCTCGACAAATGTCACAGCCAACGACAAATGTTACAAATTTGCCTCGACAAATGTCACAGCCAACGACAATTGTCACAACATTACCATGATTTCCAACGACAAATGTCACAACCTCCCGACACATGTTAGTCGTCATATCACTTGGACAGGCTGAACCACTCTTTCATTGGTCGGATGTAGAATACTATACTTGGTCCGAGACCCATAATAGCTTTATTTGAGTTTTTTAAGACCTTTTTATTTTTTCATAGACTGAATTTTCAAAAATTAGTTTGCAGTATATTGTTATGTATCTGTTGCATAACATAACAGTTTTACAACAGACACAATGGTCCGGTTTTTGTAATGTGTATATCAAACGAGCATACGACTAAAGAATTACATGAATAAAATTGATCAATAAATGAATGAATGAATAAAATAAATGAATGAAAGAATGAAGGAATGAAATGATTAATAAATAACACTTTCAATGAGTGAATGAATGAATGAATGAATGAATGAATGAATGAATGAATGAATGAATGAATGAATGAATGAATGAATGAATGAATAATCGAACGAATGAATTAACGAATTAACGAACAAACGAGCGAGCGAACGAGTGTATCATTGAAAAAATGAATAAATGAATAAATTAATAAATGAATGAAGTAATGAATGAATTAGTAAATGCATAAATGAATGAATGAATGAATGAATGAATGAATGAATGAATGAATGAAAGAATGAATAAATGAATGAATGAATGGATGGATGAATGAATGAATGAATGAATGAATGAATGAATGAATGAATGAATGAATGAATGAATGAATCAATGAGCTATTATGTATCATAGTAGATTGAAATAAATGTATATCCTACTGTCGTCTTTTTGCATTGTTCTGGAATAAAACATGTATAGATAGGCAATTTTTTTTTTCCATAAAATATCCAATAAATACCAAATTAATTCAGTTCATACCGGTTCTCAACTTTTTTATCACAAACTGGATGTTATGGTGTCCGGATATATAGCTACCTCGCACTACGCTGTGTAAAATCTCGCTCTTTCGCATAGCCCTTTTGTTGTTTCGCATCGCTCTTTCGTTGTTTCGCTGTCTCGATGTTTCGCATCGCTCTATCGTTGTTTCGCATCGCCCTTCCGGTGTTTTGTAGTCTCGCAGTTTCGCATCGCCCTTTCGTTGTTTCCAATCTCGTCCTTTCGTTGCTTCGCAGTTTCGTTGTTTCGTACATTCGTTGTTTCGTACTCTGATGTGATGGTTAACGCTAGCGTCTGTCACGCCTAAATTCACTTTTCAGCAGGGACCCTGGTGTGATGGTTAACGCTACCGTTTGTCACGCTGGGATTCACTTTTAAGCAGACACCCTGGTGTGATGGTTAACGCTACCGTCTGTCACGCTGGGATTCACTGTTCAACAGAGACTATGATGTTATGGTTAACGCTGCTGTCCGTCACGCCGGAGCCCTGGTGAGGAGGCTAGTGCTGCTGATCATAACATCGGTGCCCTGATGGAGAGGTTAACGCTACCGTCCGTCACGCCGGAGCCCTGATTAACGCTCCCGTCCTTCAAACCGGAGCCCTAGTGAAGTGGTCAGCGCTAGCGTCCATCACGCCAGGTTAAGGCTGCCGTCCATCACGCTGGAGCTCGGATGAAGTGGTTAGTGCTGCCCTTTTTCACGCCGTATTCTTGGTGAATAGGTTAATGCTGCAGTCCATCGCAATGAAACAACAAAAGTACGAAACAACAAACGTACGAAACAACGCAAGTACGAAACAACGCAAGTACGAAATAACGAAAGTGCGAAACTGCGAAAGTACGAAACTGCGAAAGTACGAAGCTGCGAAAAAACGGAAGTACAAAACTGCGAAACTGCGAAATTTATGAAACAACGAATGTGCAGAAGTACGAGAAAACGGAACAACGAAAGTACGAAACAACCAAAGTACGAAACAACAAAAGTACGAAACAACGAAACTGCAAAACTGTGACACAACGAAAATACGAAACAACAAAACAAGGAAAGTACGAAACAATATTGAATTTTTACGCGTGAGCAAGGACATTTCTTTAAAACTTGAATACCAGAGCGGGGTTCGAACACGCGATCACCGAATTTCCAAGCAGGCAGCTTTAACTACTGCACCAGGGCCCCCAGATGCATTTTAAGCATATATGAGAGAAAATATAATTAAATTGTATACATACATATAGAACAACAATCTTCAAAAAAATACAGGTAGTCAAATAATTTAAAAAAAAGAATAAGCGGAGAAAAAGTGTTGTTGTATGGCATCTTAATAATATGAAAACTGTCTATAATCGTTACATACGATGCAATACTATTTTTTCACAAAATAAATTTAAAAATTAAAATTCCACAGCCAAGCACTGCTGATTCTGTGACATTATTCTGTTCAGAGAGTAATTTTAATTTTATTTAGAAATAAATTGACTTTTTACTTTTAAAATTTGCGAGTTTAAAACATAACGAAAAGTCCCAAAAGCACAGATTCACGAAAATTTAAGCAGGCGAATATTACCCGACCAACATTATATCTAGTCTCTGCATGTAATCGTAAGGTGGTTCATTTCTTCAACGACGTACAATAAATATACCAAGCTATGAATGAACAGCATGTTAATTAGCTACGGGATTCAAAATGTCATTAAACGATCAGCGCTGGTGATGCCACCTTTATACCCAGGTGATGTATTAGACATATCATCAATTTAACTTCGCATAATTATATAGCATGTTTAATATCTCGTATAATATTGTCATCTAACATACGTAAAAAAAACGAATTAACATGATTGAGCGAGCTATTTAAACAACAAAAACGTATCTACTTCGCTATATATGGCTATGTTTCATGTTTATTAAATTAGGCTGATGAGACGAAAGGGTTGTTATGACTTGATGAGTTAATGTTGCTTTAATGCTGGGCCAGCGTCGCAGACAGTGGATCAGCAATGACACAACATTGTAACAATGTCGTGTGTTTGCTGGGCGCGCAGTTCTGCCAGCAGCACGTTGTCACTGTATTCACATGACACACGTATTATATAGGCCCGTAGACATTGGCTCAACATAGTTTCAATGCGTCACGAGCCCGTCAAGAATTGAGCCATCGTTGGTGCAATTAAAGTGATAGATATGCTAGCAATTACATCACGCGTTTATCCTTGAGAATTTGGGGACACATGCCTAATACAGGCGCACCTGGAGCACTATATAATTAACATCCTTTAACCCTTTCACCACTGAAGCCCGTTTTTATGTGCTGAATGCCATAGCATTCAGCACATATATCATTGATTATAATGCAATGTTAAAAAGAAATGCAGATACAAAAAATATATTCGAATATTATATGCTGTATGTGCCAAATATTATATGCGAGCTTAGTGAAACATTGTACTTAAACATTGTTTTTTATACGCAAAAGATGGATTGGACGCATTGGCATTTCAATGATCAATAGACAGACGTGTCTTAATGTCTTTGTTGACTTTGTGAAAAAACGTATTTGAATAAATATATTAAATTTTCATCAAATGCAGGGATCAAATACAGGGATCAAATGCAAATACAAATACATGCATTTTAATAAAATAAAATACAGAAGATTCAAATACAAATACGCAAATACAAATACGTATTTGACCCCATCCCTGCCGAGTACCGTTACATATTTTGGTCCAATGCGCTACAAATAAATTTGCTTGTCCAACACAGTTTGCCAGGCATAGGCCTGTTTTATTTTTGCAAGTACGGTATGCCAAGAAAAACCTTAATCTTGCTTATTAAATCTATTAGTGCAGGAGCATGTGTAATCCCGTGGGAATTCAGTGGTTAAAATATGCCACCTATATGATGATGCTCAGAATAAACCACATAATAAGAAAAAGTTTGATGGAGCTCGCAAAAACCCTCTTATCAGGCAAAATTCAAAATGGCCGCCATGAAATAACTTAAGTTATCATATCTTCACCAATAATTTAGATAGAGACAAGATTATTTCACCAAACCATATGTTTTCGGTATCAAGGAGTGCAATAAACAAACGATACATTCATTTGACATCAATATCATGCAAAATTTTAAGTGGCCGCCATGAAATTACTAAAGTGATCATATCTTCGTTAATAATTCAGATAGAGACAGGATTATTTCACCTAACCATATGTTTTCGGTATCAAGCCATGCAATAAAACAAACAAAACATTTATTCGACATCATTATCATGCAAAATTCGAAATGGCCGCCATGAAATCACTGAGGTTAGCATGTACTCGTCCATAATTGAGTAGAGACGAGTTTATTTCACCAAACGACATGTTTTCTGTATCAAGGGATGCGGTAGACACACGATACCTCTAACGACATCACTACATAATAAAAATGGCCGCCATAACATTATAACAAAAGTTATCATAGCTTCCTCAATATTTCAAACAGAGGCTTGATTTTTTGTTACTAGGGAATACAATGGCACCGTTTTTAATTTTTCTCGCCTTAGAAATTAACGGCCGGCCCTGATGGCACATTCGTATCGACTGGGGCTTATAACCTGGAGGTATCAGGTTCGAATCCCGGTCTGGAAGGATATTTGTCGTCGTGGTTGTGCATATACAGTGCTCCGAACTGTTAAAAGGCCTGGAGTGTAAAGTGCTGCCTGTGGTACTGTGCACTATAAAGAGCCATTAAAGTCATTCGAAATAACAGTAGGGCATAGTCCCGGCTTCGGATTTCCTTCTGTCGCGATATTACCATGATTGTGCAGAAAGCAACGTAAAGCAATATTCATTCTTTAGAAATCAAGATCTTGACTGAAATACTACATCAGATAAAAAACGTTTATGCAGAATGTTATCTTGTATCCCCACAAAAAGCACATACATGCATGCAACAGTGGGTCTGGTGTATTGGTGAATGTAATAGGCCCGTCTCCCACTCTGGTATGGTGGTTTAAAAATGGTCCCCCCTTCACAAACTTAAAAAATCAGTATTTTGGGGAACCTTTGTGAACGAGAAATAGCGTGCTTGCTTTCAGACTGCCAGTCGTAGGTCTAGACGATAGTACAATCAGATTCATCTCACTATCCTTGGTGGGTGATCCTGATTCAGTGTAGTATGTTTGTCCGCATACTCATTGTTCCGAGGCTCATTCATTCATTCGCAGAGCTAAGAATGGCTATATTATCAACAGATTTCTAAGAATAAAATGCAATCATCACTAAGACCCTAGCAAGTACGTACTTGAAACAGTTTGGCTTCATTAGTCACGCATGTTTCAGCTGCAGCTCTAGGGTCTAAAAAAGGGAGCTGTTTTTTGTGCATATTAAGGCATTAGGTAAAAGTTAAGAAGGCGCCCGCTGCAATAGGTTACATAAGTGAGTGAAAATATTCTGACCCCGCTTTTTGCTGATATCATGAGAGCAGGAAGACCGCCTCCTATATTTAGGGGATAATGCCGCGATGTTATTATGCTATGGAATACTTGCTGTTTGTTAATTTATAAACAGTTCTAAGCACACAAGAATAAAAAATATTTATCATAATTATATTTATATTTAACAAAAATGTTATATAAATAAATATCTGATATTACATAGTTAATTATACCTCTTGTAAGTCAATATCACATTTTAAACAAGTCATCTGTTCGTGACTTCAAGGATAATGAATTATCACAATTAGATCATCGTAGCGATAAAAGCTCTTCAAATCCAAGACATTATTAAGGGTTGCTACAAAATTTAGTAAATCATGACTTTTACTGGCTTTTCATGACCAAAATGTGTTGGGGGCTTGTCTCTTTGATTTTTCGGTTAAATTAAAGTTAATTCATGGGATATTGAGAGCAAAACTCTTCACTTTCCTCTGACTTTTCCAAAATTTGTTTTAACGTAAGGTGTTTTCTTTGACAACTCAGGGTTATGATAAACAATCCTGACTTGTCAGGTTATACGGGTGTCGTGGCAACCTCGATTAATGTCATTTCATTATTAGCTTTATAATTTAAAGTATATAATCTACTATATTGCCATATAAATCTACAATATTTCATTTTAATTATAGGAAGACAATAATACAATGCAGAATGGAACAATAACCTATTATTTACCTTATTACATCTTATCCAGCTCTAATTTAGTTGTGAACGTATGTATTGTGGAATATAAGTTTAATCCCGGGCGGATCCAGTGGGGTGCTCAGGGTGCTCGAGCACCCCCTCCCTTAATTTCCAGAGTGGGATTTTTCTAACAATAATTCCAGATACAATTAATCCACCAGTGTCCGACATGTTGATGCCAGCCCCCTCCACACCTGAATGTATACCCCTTCCTATTTAAAGGGCTGGTGTCTGGGATGCATCATTGGCGCCATAGGCAGATTAAAGACTCAGATCAGACAATGACCTGTGCAAGTGCTAGCCACATCGCCCCTATGTGGTGACAGAAGCAAAATCTTTAGAATGCAAATCTTTAAAAATGACCATTCAGAGCACCTAAAAGTAGGAATTTGTTGCGACTGGTCTTCTTTCTTCTGTCCACCTTTAACTAGTGTGAGATAGACACATTTTTGAAACATTCATTATAATTTTTTTTTAAAAGAAACAGAATAAAATATATCAATTTTTTGTTAGTCTTGGCCAATAATTGAAACGTAAGCGAGACTTGAAACAACGTCATGGGAAATAAATATGCTAAGATTGATGAAAATTATCATAGACTACCTTGAAACAACGTTTCATAGTAGATATGCTAAGATTGATAGTAATTATCATAGACTACCCTACCCTATGATAATTATAACACATGCCAAAGCTGGAAGCTCAAAAAAGGCACCCTGTCCAGTGGCACATCCCCAGTACTTGAGTGCCACCCCCCCGGCACAATACACAGTAGGCTATGGGGATGCACTTGATATAAATATAATAATAAGGACCACGGGATAAAAATTATTCGCCAATTACCATGATTGTTTCACCTGGGTGATGGAGAATTCATTTTTCAAGAGATATCACATCTGAGACTCGGTCTTGAGAACAAGTGGATACAAAACAGGGTCGCTATTTCAATTTCCAAAATTTAATTGTTTAAGACCTATTTGAAATTGTCATATTTTTTCAGTGCAATATATAAACCTCCAGTATAGTCACTGACACGAAATAATTCAGATACAGCTGGGACTCAACACTTTATTTTTTACCAGAGACGAAATCAAGGTTAATAATTAAAAATTGGCAGTAAAGTTGTTTTAGCAATGTGGAAGAACAACCAATACTAACAAAAATATCTGATATAGGCCTAACTGGTGATGAACTGGAATATAACATTTGCATTAAGAAATAGTCAGCCATAGGGGAGGGTGGCAAATTAATAAAGGTGAAATAAAAACAAATATCTCAGGAATTTTAAGTGATCATTAGTGAACGTTGTAAGCATTTTAATGGTCCACAACTTTTTTCAATGACATGTTTTCACTTTTAATAGATGATTGTTGCATAATTAGGCCCTACATATTTGCATAAACGACATTCCACAAACAAGGTTGCATAATTATTATCACAATGAGGGTGACTCAACGTTTAATTAATACTATCGTTGCTCCACCGTCTGCTACGCTGGCCAAACATTAACACAACATTGGGTCGACAGCTGTTTATTTTTATCTAGCTTATTTAATATGCCGAATCGCGCTCGCTATTAGATGAACTGATGATCATGTTTATGTTTTTCCCATTGTGTGGTTGTGTTCGCTTAAATAGTTGGACTAGTGTAGGCTAGGTTAATCTGTCATTAAGTTAAAACTGACATTTCAGCCTTTATCTCATATCTTCGTTTTACAGCAAAGATACCACGAAATCGCACTATTAGATGTTTATTTTTTTCAAAATTTTGCGGAGGCATGCCCCCCTATAGGTCCCCGCTGTTGAATGGTTTCTTGGAAAACTGAGCACCCCCCTTAATTTATTTCTGGATACGCTACTGGGTTTATTGCACGACAAGTGAACGGTGAAACTTGGGTGCAAACATTACATCTCAACGTCAAACAAGCCCAAATCTTAAGTTATGTGTATATTTTTCGGGGTTATATAGTATCTTTTCTACAACCCCTAAGTCCTGGCAATGTAAACTCACAAAAAATCATTTTGACTATTCAATGATATGCACATTCGCTGTGTTTTGTCAAATATTTTTTTGTCACCTAAAAGTGTAATGACAATTAATTGAAGAAAAACTTTGCTATGATTTGACATTGCAATGCCATTAACTTGCCTTTGATATGCTATTTGATACACTGCAGTGTAGACGCTAACTCTGTAAACATGATATGTACAAATATTGATACTCTTTTGCTATGCCCCATTGTGTTACATTACATTACTATTTTTTAGTAATGTATAACTGAATTTATAACAGTGTCTATTCAAGGGCTGGAGAACGGATTTAGAAATACAATTATCCGAATAGTATGATATGCCATTGTTGTTGACCTCATGTAGTCTAATTATGATACAGGTGGTTAATAACTATACACACTATATATAATGTTAGTCAACTATAGGTGCGAAGGCGGCGTGGGAGAGGGGAGTGTGGCATGATTGGAGACCCTTACTAAGACTCAAAATAACTGAGTCGCGAGGGCCCCCTAAAAGTTGTTACGTAGTGCTTATATGTCACATTAACAATCCTGAAAACGCATCAAACGTGAGAGGCCGATCCAAAGCTGCACCACACATATACACACATATATACATGTACATACATTGTTGAGATATCAAAATAGAAAGGCGTAATATTGGGGAAAAGTTCAAGAGCTGTTTTAAAAATGAATCATGCAGTAGTGTCTATTCAGCATGTGCATGGTGAATCTTATTCATTACCATGTATATTCTGGCTTTAAAATTATACCAAGTGCAATAAAGTGCCCAATTACCAATATATCTATATTTGAAATTTTATGCTCTATGAAAATAATATGATAGACTTAAAGCGAAAATGACCAAACTGTTCTAAATAGTAGAATTAAAAAAACTTTAAAAAATTATAAAAATCGGTTCAAGTGATACAATAGTTATTGAGATATATGGTAAAAAAAAATCGTGATTATCATGATTACACTGCTTTTAGAATTTTGATTACGATTATGATTACGATTACAGGTCAATTTTTTTTCTCGATTACGATTATGATTATGAAAATCGTCATCGGACGATTATGATTATAATCGACCCCAACCCTGCCCTATACACTACACCACTCAGCGCTATTATCTCCAGTTTTAACATAAACCACCATCTTTATGCCGATGATACTCAAATTTACATGTATCTATCCGTTTCCAACGCTAACGAATCTCTTGAGAAGTTGCAACATTGTGTCATGGCAGTGTTGGCCTTTTTTGCAGGGTCTAAGTTGAAGCTTAATTCTAGTAAAGACCAAACTTCAACGAGAAAAAATCTTAAATAATTTCCCATGCTTAATTCTAGGCACAAATCCATCTGCATCAGCCAAAAATCTTGGTGTAGTACTAGACAGTAGCTTGAAGTTCCGAAAACACATATTCCAAACATGTAGGGCATGCTTCTATGATATCTAGTAGGATAAATAGACAACCTGACCCTAAAAGATGGCAAGAAAATGTTTTTTGGTCTTTTTTGATCAGTATATATCCCCCGATGAAGTACATGTCGAAAGTTTTCCCAAATTTGACCAGCGGAAAGGGTCTACAAGATGAATTTTCAAAATGGCCGCCAAATGTCTAGTCTAGTCTAGTCTAGTAGTAGGATAATATATTATTATAACCCTTTAGGCGCTAAAAACGAATATAATTGTTTTTAATTTATTTGTTAGCAGATTAAATTACTGTTATTCGGAATGTATGTGTCAACTCAACATCAACGCTGGTAACTTTTGGGTATCAAATTACATGTACAAAAAGATTTAAAATGTGTGAACCCTTTAAGCGCTATCACCACATATAATCGTTTTTAATCCATTTTGGTAGCAAATATTATTATTGTTAATAAAAATGAAAAGTGTGTTTCAACATCAAAACTTTCAAAAGCTGGGTCTCAAATTAAACAAATATGATTATTTTTTACCCACTTGAAGTTGCGAATCGCGCTAGTGAAACACAAGTGAGTGTAAATTTAAATACTACTACTTAGCAGGTAAATAGTTGATGGGGATACAATATTTGATTTACATATATCAAACATAATGCTGTATTTGTTTCACAAATCTGAAACGTGTAATTAATAGGCAAGAAACACTGTCTCCAAAAAGTTTCAAAATTCCAAAATATCGACGTTCCCGGCATTTCTAGTTTCCATTGATATTTGAAAGGCTCCACGTATTAACATGTTAGGGTTCTTGCCGATAACGACGGATTTGAGATGCTGAGGTAGGGAAGATTGTCGAGTAAAAAATCTGAGCTTTACGACCATTATAAATAAAATGAAATGGAATGAATCGGGCATTAGGCCACCTTTGTGCACATATAGGCTAAACTGGGCCAGGAGAACCTCCTGAGGATGGTGAGATGACACTGTCCTCCAGACACAGGATTCGAAATTCGAGCCCTGGCGGTCTGAGGCCGAGCACGCTACCTCTCGGTCACGGAGGCTCTCCACAATACTGAGTTTTACACGTGGATGGGGAAGAAACATTTTTGTTTCTTTCAAACCGCCGAGACCGGGAACCGAACCCCAAACTCTATCGTGAAAGGCAGCGGTGCTAACCACCAGGGGAAAACGGCGCACAGTAAATCACGGGGCACAGTGAATCAAAGGCTATTTATAGAATATTGACAGCGGGAATACGACGTGACGTCATCACTTTTTGTATTTGGGAATTACCCATTCTTGAAATATTGAAGGAAAATCAAAAGATATCTACCTGCAAAATAGCGAGGAAAAGTGTGTTTTTATCCACCAAAAGAAATTTCTGTCACTTGGATTTGTGTGTCGTGTAATGTAGATCGTTGAGAGGTATTAATTGAATAATTTTGTAATGTTTAGAGTGTTTATTTGACACAATACTGAACAAGTGTCTCCTTGACATTGAAGCTGCATGTGACCTGAGGAGCCAGTTATAGGTCATTGAATACAATGGGGCACAGTGCATCGGGGCACAGTAAATCATGATTCACTGTGCCCCGCGATTCACTGTGCCCCAACCACGGTCATTCACAGTACCCCAGTGAGATATTGCTTTTGTAAATGATGTTTCTCAAAATGCAATAATTGTTATAGGTGTTTCTTTTCAAGTGTTTTATTGGTTAGAAAATCAAACCTCTCGGAAAAAGCGGTGTCATGAGGTGATTGTGGTTGATACTGCATAATGGTGATGAGTGTGGGAGGTGATTGTGGTTGGTGGTGCTGATCGTGGGATGTGATTATGGTTGGTGGTGCATGGTGATGGTGAATGTGGGAGGTGATTTTGGTTGGTGGTGTACGGTGGTGATGATTGTGGGAGGTGATTGTGGTTGGTGGTGCATGCTGGTGGCGATTGTGGGATGTGGTGCGGTGAATGCGGTTGGTGGTGCAAAGTGTTGGTGGTTGTGAGAGGTGATTGAGGTGATTGTGTTTGGTGCTGCATGGTGGTGGTGATTGTGGGAGATTTTGTGGTGAATGTGGTCGGTGGTGCATAGTGGTGGTGATTGTGGGAGGTGGTGCGGTGAAGGTGGTTGGTGGTGTATAGCGGTGGTTATTGTTGGAGGTGATTGTGGTTGGTGGTGCATGGTGGTGGTGATTGTGGGAGGTGAATGTGGTTGGTGGTGCATAGTGATGGTGATTGTGGGAGGTGATGTGGTGAATGTGGTTGGTGGTGCATGGTGGTGGTGATTGTGAGATGTGATGTGGTGGATGGGATTTGTGGTGCACGGTGGTGGTGATTAGGGGGAGGTGGTTGTGGTTGGTGGTGCATAGTGGTGGTGATTGTGAGTGGTGACTGTGGTTGGTGGTAAATGGATGTGGTGATTATTATTGGTGATGTGGTGTCTGTGGTTGCTGGTGCATGGTGGTGGTGATTGTGGGTGGTGGTATGGTGGTTGAGGGTAGTGGTAGTGATGGGTGGTGGTGCTCGTGCTGGACAATTTTAGGCAACATATTGCTGTGTAGATTTCTCTTTGGAGCCGATTCACTGTGCCCCGAAAACCGTTTCAGTGTACCCCGGACGTCGATTCACTGTGCCCCAGTATAGGGACACAGTGAATCACTTTTTTTTATCACTTTCACCTAAAACGTGTTGAAACTGGCAAGGTTACTCTGCCTCAGTTTAATACACAATACCCCTTCTTGTATGTGCAGCAGAAAGCGATAATCCCTTTACAATGAGATAAAATCAAAAAAACATTTTTTGTGATACACTGTGCCCCGTCTTCCCCTACCCTACCCTTTACGACCATTATAAAGCACTTTTCTCACTAGCAAATACATGTTTATTGCTGTTAGTGAAACAGATTTATCTATAAAAAACTGTCCAGTTACTTAACATATTCTTACAAATATTACAATCACAAACCACAAATGGTAAGCACCCTTAAACATGATTTCACAAATATCCACAATAATAATTTTAAATGTGCAAAGTTTTCAGATAAATGGTTGTGAAGTCACCTTTCACAGATATCTAATCGATATCCATTATTTCGGGCTAAATTCGCATTATTAACCCAGCCATATTTTTGCTAGCAATAATATGGTAATGTCATTTAACATGAGATATTGTGATATTGAACCTAAACACTATTTGCAAATACTAGTTAACAAATATGGAAAATTTGCGCAAGGCATGCTGGGAGTCTTAGATATGCTTCTTCAAATTACATTTCCAATATTATTATTAAACAAACCTATTCTACTCAGAAGCTCTTAGTCATATTAGTGGGAAAACAATATTGAACTTAAACTTTGAAGTCGTTTTCCCAAAACTATAAAACATGCACTTAACAGGTTATGGCCCGGAGCCATTCATTTGTTTTATGTTATGTGTATAGCGCTATGATTTGCGCGCACCGCTTCTTGCACTGTGTCTTATGTCGCATTTCATGCTGTGTATTGTGCCATTCCTTTCGCTACGTCCTAGGAAACGTATTGTGCGTCGTGCTTCACATATTGCGTCACGTCCTGTGTCGCGTTTTTTACCGTTCTTGCTATTGCGAAGTTATTATGCCACGCTTTTGCGCTACAGCTTGCACATATAATTATTTCCTCCTTGCTCCGCGTCGGTAATTCTGTCCTTGGTCTTGCGTTTATATGTAGCCTTATATATAATCACCCAATGTTTCCCAACATCAGGTTGATATATTGAAACAAAGAAACAACAAGCTAATAACAATTATGTTTAATTGTCATTGACATGTAAACAGCACTGATGCGCCGGCAATATGAAATTGTTTGGCAACTTGATATAATTATCAAGTTACGCAAGCAGTGTTCATTTAAGTTCGGTATCTTATCGGAAAATAAAACACTCATCCAAGGCGTCAGCCTTCAGGTGAACACCTCATTCATTGGACACGTACGTTTAGGCTTATATTTTGTCTTACGAACATCAGACACACAAAAAGATATTTTATTGACAGAAAAAAGTCATTACAGACTTATTTGTCATATAAATGAAAGTGATACATATACATGTATATACAAGATTGGTAATTTAATAAAATCATATGACAATATACATAGTATGACATACACAACTAAAATCATGTTATTAAGTGGCATTGCCAAAATAAAAACTGGCTATTTCGATAATATAAAAGACTACTATTAAAAATAAATTAAAAGATAACATAGAGGTCTATCATTTTGTTTCCCGCACCCCGAACATGAACATCATTCATCTCATCAATTGACTACAACGTTTTTATCGTATTATAATGTCACTTTTAAAATGACAATTTGTGCCGAAAAGTGGCGTAAAGCAATAATTTACTACTACTATTTTGTCTTACGGTCAACTGAGACATGGACTGATTTGGTGAAAAGAGTACACTGCACAGCACAGTGAGCGAGATATAATTTATATCACATCCGGCGGATAACGCAAATGCATGTACATGCTTTATATAGTTCAAGGCTATAATTTTAAATAAATGGTCAATAAATATCGGCTGTCTGCATTTTGTTGTTAATTGGTTTACACAGGGCTCTCAAGGGCAGGATTCGAGGGGAGATTTGAAACTCTTTGTTCTGAGAACGTCGCAGCATGGGAAACATTGTAACTTTCCCATTCATCATATATTTTTGTTACTAAAATGTATTTATTAAACCTGCTTTCATTTATTACTTTTCTTGTAGCTCCTAACAAAAGTCACCTTCACAATGACAAAACAACCTCTAGTATCTTTCATTGAACAATTGTCAACCATATATCTCAGATTAGGTTTTCAGAATAGCGGCCGGTGGGATATTGTCACCATTATTAATAAATTAATCGATATAAATGATACTTCAATATTATTGACATAAGGTAATAATTATAAGCCTGGTGTTTACTAAAATGTGTTCTTAGGTTAAAAGGCTTACATATGTTTTAAAAAGTATCTGGTATAGGTGGATTCAGTGACTACCTAACTTGTTAAAATGGTGCACTGCAAAGAAAATTGGTAAAATTGAATGTATTTTTTTCATTAATCTGACTTGACGCCGGCACGCTACCTTTTATAAATAAAAAATTAATTAATTGACCAATAAGCGTGTCATTAGCATAGTTTTTGTATTGATACAGACCCCTCGCTATTAAAAAATAATTAATATAAATCCTTTTTCAAATGACTTTACAGATGTTGGTTAAAAATACTTCTTATTCCAAGAGGACTAAATATGTTTCAAAATGTTCTGGGAGTGGTCTAGATGGATTCACCGATCACCAAACTAGTTGAAATGAGGTACTACAAAATAAAATTGAACTAAAAGCAACCAATTTATAGACTATACGGTACCGGGAATATGGCAGCGGCCATCTTGGACGACATTTTAAATAACTAAAAATTATCAATTAAGGAAGCTTGGCATCATTCAGAGTCTGACTCTACATATACTTCCCCAACCATAATCTAATATAAGCTGGTTTGGGAGTACATTTGCAAGATTGACGTCGTTGTTGCTTATAAACTACAATAATGTAAAAGGAGTCGCTGATGGGTTAGGCCTCTGAGCTCGGTCCGCTGAGGATATAGGCGCTATGGGAGTTTATTGATTGAAAAATAAGTACAATTCAACATAATCATAACCACTTGTAAATGGATGAGTCCATATATGTCACACACTAACAGTAGAAGTGTAGAATTCTTTCAAATCGAAACATAGCAATCGAAACATGAATTCCTAGCCAAATACATATCAATTAGCGGTTTATTTTTGATGACGTCATATCTACCCTTTCCCCTGACCCAAGCATAAAACGTTTTCTTGCAATTTTTTTAGGGTTCGGGTATATATGCGTGGTATACTGATCCTACTAATCCGTGATTTGCGTCGAATTCGAAAAAAATTGTCCTTAGATCAATTAGTCGGCAGAGAGTACCACAATTATTAGTAGGCCTATCATCTTTTGATGATCGCGTGGTTGGTACACCTACACTTTCGTGGGTCTTTTCGTCCTCGAGAATATCAGCCATCGCTAAATCAACATTGACTTCATGGAACAAATTATAATCATAGTTCTGGAGCCATTTTTCAAAACTGACCTCAACCACTGAAGAAGTGATCATAGCCACTTTAAAAATTATCTAAACAACTACAAAAGTGATCTTGACCACTAACGAAGTGATTACAGCCACTTTAAAAGTTGTCTGAGCTACTACAAAGGTGGTCTTAGCCACTAACAAACTGGTGTCAGCCACTGAAAAAGTTATCTAAGCCACTACAAAGTGATCTTATCTACTGAAGAAGTGATCACAACCACGTTAAAAATATCTAAACCACCACAAAAGTGATCTTTACCACTTTAAAAAGGCCACTAAAGAAGTGATCACAGCCACTTTAAAGGTTATTTCAGCCACTACAAAAGGGATCTTGGCCTTAAGCAAATTAGTGTCAGCCACTGAAAAAATTATCTAAGCTACTACAAAGTAATTTTTGCCACTGAAAAAGTTATCACAGCCACTTTAAAAGTTATCTCAGTCGCTACAAAAGTAATCTTGGCCACTCACAATCTTATGTCAGCCCCTAAAAATGATCTCTATCACTACACAAGTTATCTTGAGAAGCCACCACAACCACTTTAAATGTCATTTGGGCACAAACAAAATGAAATACTCAACAACATGTCCCGAATTTCCAGTGAGAATTTCAAAAGTGAGACCATTTGACATGCAACACAGTTATTGAGTTTATAAAGGGGTGTCATAATTTAAAAGTGTACTAGACGTCAAATAGCCTCACTTTTAAACTACACGATATTTTCAGGATGTAATGGCAAATTACCAGAAAATAGTGTTGACAAAATTTTATGAAAATCGCTTGGGAATTGACAGTGTAATCAAGGAAAAGCTAACTTTTATTTTAGACATTCTCCACCGTTGTACAGACTATACTTTAGGCTCATCTGGCTCACATCGTGTAGTGGTGGCATCGATAAACTACACATATAGGCTACATCATAGAGAAATTATTATAGGAATCAAGTTTGGATACTGACCATGCTAAGTCATATATGAGCCAATATATATTGGCAACAGGGAACTCTATTTATGTTGGCATGCTGATATAAACCAACGTACACTGATCCCACACGGTCAGGTCTACTGGCCATGACTTCATAATATAAATTATTTATTTTAAACGATTTATATTGCAAACACGTTATATGTATAACTTATTACACTTTTAATAATATGTAAATAATTTTAATGCTAAATAGTTTTACTTCTGCATGCTACATTACAACTAATTCAACTTTTAGTTAATCAATGTTATTATTATGTATGGCGCATATGTTATAAGTAACATTCAATTACATTAAATGTGATATTTCGGGGATGAATCTGCTGAAATGTTGTTTGTTACTGGGGTATAGAACTCAAATTTTGACAATAATGTTTGGAACATTGCAATATATGTGGATGATCACGTGATTCTAATGACAAGTACTTCCGTATTGTATCATTTCTAATTTCAGGTGTCGTATTAACTTTAGTGACATCAAAGTACAAAATTAATAATGTTCAATCAATTTAACTATACATCACTGATACTTTTTATTTATTATTGGGGAGCCTGTGATCAAATAATTGTTGTACTTGTGTGGAAATGATTGAAAAACGTGTGATTATTTGACATAATATGCACAGATCATGATAATTAAGTGTTGTGCCAATAAATCACATAAAAATGTGACATTTTGGGGGGAAATCAATCAAAACTTATGAAAAACATTAGTATAATAAATTATGCTTCTCAGTAGCGAGTTTTATTTCGTGTAATTTAAGATTTTAATTTTTAAATTGTTGTATTCTGATATTTCAAACGGTGCCTTTCTTGGCATCCACCCTAAATCTATCAAGTAGTGTTCTGTCGACATCTTGGCCTAATGTGGTGGCTTTGGAACAATTTTCCCCAAACAGTCCATTTATTGCCCTAACACCCCTGACTGTAAAGGACAAAATCATGTAATGCTCGCGCTCTGACATTGAAGTCGCCCGCTAGCATAATATAAAATGAATTACGTGGGTTTAATAACATTAAATCATTTTTGAAATCATCATGCATTCCAATATCGCTCTCGATATCAATATCGGAAATTCTGAGAGCCTACAATTCAAAATGGCCGCCAAAATGTATTAATAAAAGTGAATTATCATTGACTTACCACATAGGTGTGTAATGTATGGTTTCTATATGATTTTGTGTCGACAATTCATGTCTTGGGGTTTCGGCATAATTTGACATATATTTTACCCACAAATCCAAGATGGCCGCCGTTTTGTTTTATTAATGAAATAATCTTGTCTACCACTAGGATAATATGTGTGATTTATCGTTTCTAGGTAGTTTTGTTCGAGAAATAAATTTCTTTGTTCTGTTAGATAAATCGACTAATATTTCACACATGAATCCAAGATGGCCGCCATTTTCTTAATGTTGGTCCACCATATCATGTATATTGTCCTATAATCTAGCTGTTTACACAATACTTTATATTTTATCTCTCCTTCAGTTGGGTTGTATTTTTCTTTTAAATAAAACAGAGTAACTGGTATTGTTCATATTTTCATCACTGATAACGACGTACAGCCTGATAAAAAAGATAATTGGAGTTGTCCTGTGAATCACAGTGGTGTCCACTGCCGGCTCAGCTGTAATGGCCGATTATACTTTTTCAACATGAGCTAGCCTAAATTTAGGCCTAGAGGAGCCACGAGACGGGTAGTCATATCTGATAGTGGGCGTTATTAATTTTATACCGGGATGATATAGCTAAGAAAATGGAATATTAACCAATATCGTAGAAAATAAAACAAAAGTGGTGAACAGTGAATCCCGGCCTAACAGACGGTAGCGTTATTAATTATCACACCAGAGTCTTTGTTAGAAAGTCAATCCCGGCGTGACAGACAGTAGCGTTAACCATCACATCACGGTTTCTGCTGACAAGTGAATCCTGGCGTGACAGACGGTAGCGTTAGCCATCACAAACTTAGTACGAAACAACGAAAGTACGAAACAACGAAAAAACAAAAGTTCGGAACTGCGAAAGTGCGATACAACGAAATTAGTACGAAACAACGAAAGTACAAAACAGCGAGACTGCAAAACAGCGAAAGGGCGATACGAAACAACGAAAGGGCGATGCGAAACTACGAAACAACAAAAGTGCGAAATTACGAAAGGGCGATGCGAAAGAGCGAGATTTTAAACAGCGAAAGTGCAAGGCCACAATAACATCCAGTATGTGATAAAAAAGTTGGGAACCGGGATGAACTGAATTAAATTTGTATTTATTGGATATAATTATATATAATATGCTATGAAAAAACCTTTGCCCAAAAACTAATTTACATACGCACGAATAAAATAAATCAGGCAGATTAAAATATCAAATGTCATGTAATTTTGTGGTTACTTACATAAATCATTTTTTTTATTTAGATCTAGATCAAGTGAGTTAGAATTAATCCTCTCTGCGTCTGGCATTTTTGATATTATTTTATTTACCACATGACATAACGACCCAACGTACTCAGTGTACTGAAATTAATTGAAAATGAGTTTTTTCATTTAATTCTAGACCTGTTATTTCAAAATTGAAAATTCAAGATAGCCGTTAGTTTTGGTTTTGACCTCTAGATGACCTTGAAATATAAAATATCAATTATATTGCAATCAACATATTCAAATTAGTCTAAATTGATGTATTTGATTGAATTATTGACCTATAAGTTAAGAATATAATCATTAACAATAGCCACTGGTGAAAAAATAAAAGTTTTTAAGTTGACATTGACATCCATCTTATTTGTTTACCTCTAAATCACCTCTAAGCGTAAAATGATCATTCCAACGTAATCAGTGTACCCGAATTAATCGAAAATGAGGTATTACATTAATTTATAGTAGGGCTGCGGTCTCAAAAGGTAAGAATTCAAGATTTAGAAGGTAAATCCATCGGCGGCCATTTAGGATATAATTTTATTTACTACATGACCTGATGACATAATTAAAATAAAAAGTGAATAAGTAGATTCCTTGACTCCCGAAATCTTTGGATAGACTACAACATAATAATTATATTCTACCAGAACAGAACATATAAGTGTTTTCCCATACAGGTGTAAGACGGGCGGCCATCTTGGACTTAAATATTAATAAAGTGCTGCTGTAAATTCTAAGCGACTGAATCCTCTTATTTTACCTTTCAATTCCATAATTAGGAGTTTTTGAGGGGTTTTGAACAAAGGGAACTTCAAAAAGGTACAATGCTAGTTAATTTGGTGGCCATTTTGTATTTCTGGCCGATTTGAGAAATATTTTAGGGTGGCCTAGAATCTTATTTCAAATAATATGGTTTCAAAGAGCTGAATCCACTGAGAAAACCTTGACAGGAAAAAAATGCAGTTTTTGACTACAGAGACCTGTCTAGATAAATATACACATTACAATAACCAGACCAGTGCGTCTGTTGTAAAACTGCTATGTTATGCAACAGATACATAACAATATACCGCAAACTATTCTTTGAAAATAAAAAATACTCAGTCTATGAAAAACTCAAAGGTCTTAAAAAACTCAAATAAAGATATTATGGGTCTCGGACCAAGTATACTATTCTACATCTGACCAATGAAAGAGTGGTTCAGCATGTCCAAGTGATATGACGACTAACATGTGTCGGGAGGTTGTGACATTTGTCGTTGGAAATCATGGTAATGTTGTGACATTTGTCGTTGGCTGTGCCATTTGTCGAGGCAAAGTTGTGACATTTGTCGTTGGCTGTGACATTTGTCGAGGCAAAGTTGTGACATTTGTCGTTGGCTGTGACATTTGTCGAGGCAAAGTTGTGACATTTGTCGTTGGCTGTGACATTTGTCGAGGGCTGTTGTGACATTTGTCGAGGGCTGCGACATTTAGTGGGATTGTGACATTTGTCGGCACAACAGGCGTCAATGGCGGTTTGGAGCCCCACCTGGTGAATAATGTGGAGCTCCGCCTGGTGAGCACATGTGCATTGACAGCCGACAAGTGAATGTTACGAGGGCAGACAGGGAGATGACGTGATGGACCCTCTATGTATAATGGTTAAATCATGCTTGGAAAGTCGGAGATCACGGATTTGTCCACCCTTCTAGGCATTAAACTTCCAAAAACATTTCGAATCCTGTGTCAGGAGGGCAGTGTCATCTCACCATCATCAGGAGGTTCTCCTGGTCCAGTTTAGCCTATGGACCTATGCGCACATAGGGTGGCCTAAAACCACATTACAAATGTTACGAGCATTGTCATTTTTACATTGTCAAGTTTAACTTCACATCTAATGTGAATAGCTTGTAATTGCTAAGCTTATCAGCACGTTCACCCACCGCGTTTTTCGCATGAATGTTGAAGAGCGCCAAAAATCTTGGGAATTGAGTTCTGAGACATGTCCAAGACCTGGCCAGAAGCTTTATAACGGGATACAAATGGCATTTTTCTTACGAAGGCCGCAAAAAGTTCTCCTGAAATCGCTGGTACGGCGTTTGTACGAATCATTCTCACCAGGTTTCTACCATATGCTAACTACAGAGCTCAATAATGGCACTATTATTCCTAGTATATACAGTGATCCTACGACGAGGGCGTTCGTCGTATTATTAAATGTCCAAGGGCTGGCTACGACCTTAAGAACGGGATACTACGGTTTCTAATTAGGCCGCCTTGACGGCCACAATAATTTGTCCCAAAATCCTTTGTACCGTGTTCTTAGTCATTCTTACATGGTTATAAGGTTTTACCTTGTGAGTTTTCTATATGATCCCCAGCCATTTGATCACGACAACTAACTTACTTAGTCGACAAACAAATGCATTATGTATGCATTATTAAAATAAAACAACAATTCAATGTTAATATATTTGTGAAGTAATATTTTATTAGCTCATGTAGCCTATTGTAAGAAATTTTTAAATATATATATTTCATTTACTGTTATTCTTTTCTAAATACCACTATTCTATAGGGCCTACAGTTTAAAATCAGGGTGAAGTGATTTTAGCTTAGAGATATAATTGAAGCATATGGCACAAAAGCCATTTACCGCATTAAATGTTTTCGTAACAAAAAAAACAAGACAAGGTATTCATTGCAACATTTTTATTTCAGCAATGCGACATTTAGAAACTTAGAATAATGGAACTCAAACTTTCAGCATTTCAACAATATTAAATAACATACAATTATAGATATATCATAGCATCAAATAGCACTATACGCGTATAGCCTGCTATGTAGATTTTCAAAACAAATTAGCACACTGATTATTAGTTATTAGAAAAGAGGAAGACTGGAATTGCACACTATCCAGGCTGGGTGGGGTTTCAATCGATGACATCAAGAACAACATCCGTTATTATTGACGACAGGCAAACATAGACATTCTCGTACAGATCGAGGTTTGTGTCATGGCCCCAACGTCCGATCGGAACCGGATCAAAGTCATGTGTTTGGATGGCATTACATGAATTAGTTCAGATTTGCACAATTATTCCTTATGAAAACTGCATCAAGGTGCGACTGCAGTGCCAGAATTTGCAATGTTAATTAGACAAGACTGGGGTTGAAATTTTGAAGGTGTGTTGTATAACAACAGTTACATGTACCGGTTTATATATAGTTAAAACCAATCAGGTAAAAAACCACCACCTGACCATAACATAAAATAATACAAATAATTACTTGGCGTCAAAGGCTTATTATTTATTATTTGTTGATATAACATTCCCATTGTTGGAACGTGTAATTTACATTATTTAAATATACATGATATAGGAAACAAGAAATATGTATAACTGTTAAGAAAAACGGTTAAGAAAAACTAGCAATGCGGTCACATTTATTAATACAAACAGCTTACATTGTCTTTAATTTGTCTTGGAAAATTGTATTTGTATGTTTTTGACGTGATGATCATATCAAGGTATCTACACAGATTAGTGTAACATCTTCACCAAAGAGACGACAACAATAAGAACGTTCACTATGATCTGATTTCTTCTGGAGCCACTTGCAGCTGAAAATAGTGGATTATATCAGTCACAATGTCATGATTTAATAATTGAGTAGTTCATATTATAAAGTGTGTCATGTATTAACCATTTAATTTGTATTTCAGAAACTATTTTATGTTTATAATTGTATATTCCTAATTGTTCTAGATAGGAATAATAGATTAGGTGTTGTAGGGGTATGGTTCGATGACGACGCCCTGCAGATCTACATTTGGGGCATATATTTCAATTACTTAGCCGTATTAAATGTTACCAGCTTGTGTTGTGGGTAAAGGGTTAATAATCACCTCCTACAATCAGTTGTTACTTAAATTAGGTGATAACAAATATTAATATGATTATATTATTTTAACTACAGTTTTTAGCAATATTGTCATAAATGCGATACAGACAGCATATATCCAAAAACAACACGAATTACTTTTATTTTATTGGAAAGATTGTTCTTAATGGTTGTCCGAAAAGTTTTAATTTCGAGAAATACGGAGCCGCTTTAACACACCTTTCATATGTTCACACCCGAATACATACTTAGTTTTATGATCTGCATTAAAGACCCTCTTTCATCAAATAATTGCTATAAAATATATTTTTTATTAACGCCAAGCAGTATATATAATAAGCACATTTTGTAATATAATGCTGTTGAATAGAGAATAAAAGAAAATGTATACAAGTACAAGTGATCACTCATTGGCGTGAAACTGTAGGAAATGTTAGAAGTTTACAAGATAAAGTGCGACCAACAATAAGCAAACGTTGGGTCAACGTCACAGGTTCACTGGATTGGGAAATGAATAATACAGTTGAACAAAGGATGTAATAATGTAACTCAAGTTTAAGAGAAATAAAAAACCTACCAACTCATATTATTCATAACACGTTCATAACGTGGTTTGGTAAAAATATTTCTGGTCAGAACTGTTAATACATGGGCATTCACAATTGTTGTGTGTAAGATAAGTAGGCTCTACGAAATCAGATGACTTCCATGTTAGTAACGCTTTGTGTTTTTGATATATAAGTTGGGGTGATTGACAAATACGTACTCTTATCAGGACATTTCATTGGTGTAACTCCTAAACACACAGAAACTGCTTCAGTAGTTACCATACATGTGACCGTACTATCTAAAAATCAAACACGTTTTATATTCATTATATCGCATACAACTTATGTTTGTTATAATGTAATTAATGTGACACATCACATTTCTTTGTCCTCAACAATATCAATCACCTCAGTCTCCTAGCCGGGTGAATATAACTGAGTCAAGGAACATACATACATTGTTAAAATATTACTTAAAGTCATGGCTAAAGTCATGGCTCAAACAACTATGCCATCAATACACTTATATTTATATATTGGCACCAGATAATATTAGAGCTGCCATATGGGTTAATATGTCGATTTTGAAAATAGATTTTATGTTAAGTAATTTAATCTAGTGAACTTTAATTTTTTTTGTCAAAATTTTATTTGTCAAACGTTCAAGAGAAACAAACAATACATAGGCAAAACCTAAACATACACTCGGACACCTGGGACCACATATTGCGGTGTGTACGTTCGTGCCCTACATGAAGTGCACGTGTCTACTCAATAGGGCGGGTCGGATGAGGTACTGAGGTATTATAATACATCACATTACGTGGGCCCATTGATTCAGACAGCCTCATAGGTTAGGCATGAACCCCCCCCCCCCCCCCCCCCCGAAATAGGCTACATGCCATGGCGATATTTGGGTAGCAGGATATTTGTGGAAAGGCTATCCACACTAATTATATTAGAATGTTACACCAGGCCTTTATCTTGAAGCTCCTGACCTGTGAGCCACGATTGACTTGATGCATCTTTCGATCCGTTTGTGGAAAAACCTCACATTTCTGTTCACATGATGGTATGTAATCATTGAAAAAACCCCAGAGTAATCTGGTCTCTTTTATACTTTAGAGTGATAATCCATTAAACAATATTCAGGCTTCACAAAATACAGCGAAAAAACAGCTTTAAGGAAGAGCAGATGGAGGATTATTGTCAAGACGGCAGTTAGTTAATACACTGCTACCGGGATTCTGGATCTATATGGATCGCCCTATACAGAGGTACCACATAGCGGTGAGTCCGCTACCATGTTACTCGTTGACCTATACACCCTACCCCTTTTCTGGCACACTCATTTGTACTCTTTTCTCTCTATCATTCATGGTGGTCAGAGACCATGGCATTGTTTGTTGAGTTTGCAACTTTCCTTTATATAAATAAATAATTAACGTTACCTAATTCTCTTTTATACCTGATTTTTCTGTAATGTATTTGCCATGTCTAGTGAAAGTCTAGGAACACTAGCTTTGCTAATTTTTAAATAATAAGCGTTTTTATCTCAAGTTTTGGCCAGTTCATCAAAATCTGAATCAATTTTATATTTCTTACACTTTTCTGAAAGTCACTTTAACTACAAGTTTCACATGGACTGAAAGCATGTGTCGTACTGAAGACGACGATATAAGTATTACTTTCCAAAGTTAAGTACTTAGTTATTTATCATCTCTTTTCTATGTTAAACTATCAGTAAAACTAGCACAACTTGTTGTCTGCTAAAGTTTCCGGTATAGTAGAATTCTGGGTAGGGAGTGTGTGATTGGATACATTTGGAACCCATGTTCCAGACATAAAGGTCATGTTTCACTCTTCCCGCTCAGTCAGTCCCTACCTCACTTGTCATCATAGGACGTCGAGAACGGCTGCACTCCATGTCATCTTAGACATGTAAATATTATGGATACTTGTATAATAAAGCATCATGAACAGTTTCAGCTACAGCATCTTCATCTTTTATTTTTGTTTTATATTTATCACACAATCCCCGTGTGATAGGATGTAGTGAACAAAACTTATCCGAATTAAATATAAAATACCAAGTAACAGATTATCAGGTAATCTAGAGGATTCATATCTATTTTTAAACTGGATATTTACAATATACTGGATTACATATTTGTACATCTGGACAAAACAAAATGAGTAATTAACGGATGTAATTAAAACTGACCATTGTCACACTTGATCCAGGAACAATTGTCTATGTCGCAGCAAGTTTTCAGAGATTTTCCAGTATCACAGGAACCTTGTGAATACAGTGTAAGAAACAGTAGATCAAACCATGGCGATTAGCGGATATTTCATCAAATTTATGTAATCGACGAAAAATTACTGCATTAGCTGAAGAGTGTGAATTAAATTATAATTCTAATTATTGAAAAAGTTAAAAACTAAGTTTTCTGCAGCATTGTTCTCAATCTGACCTGGGCATCTCTGTACTGTTTTGTTAAAACACCCATTTTCTATCTTTGACGAATTCATACAGGTAAATGGGTGATCTTAAGCAAAAAATGTACATTTTGAGCACAACGTATACATTCATTATCACTATATATAAACATATCTATATATAGTATATATCAGGTTCGTACATTTTATTATCATATCAAAGCGGGGCAGATACGACATCATTTTAATAGACATCATTTTTTGCAATAGTGAGGTGGCTACTTGATAGCGGCACTACAGTGCCTTACGGTGGTTTCCCCAACTCAGATTATATGTATGAATATATTGCTATAATGTACTTTTGTTATGTTAATGCATTTGTATATTCGTGGTCAAAATAAAGCGTTAAATATTTTTAAATAAACTAAGAGATTTTTTTCAAATTGCAATGATCATAAATGTCTTAGTTAGCTATTTCCACTTCATTCGAATACCTATATTATGGGTCTGCGGCCATTATAAATGTTTTACTCTTTCAGTGTGGAGATCGACTTTAAACGTCAGAATCTGGCGTCTATGGACATCATATTCGCACGTCTAAAGTCGGTCTCCGCGTTAAAAAGGGATAATGTGGCTCTGGTATTAACTCTCATCTTGTTAATTTATTTAAACTTTCACCCGCGACCCACAACTTCAAGTGGATGAAAATTACTCATATTTGTTTAATTAAACATACATTTTGTTCCCTTGATCGACAAATAAAACAAATTGAAAACGACAATAGTCGTGTTCAGCAGGATATGGGTTAACCCTACAGCGCGGGGATCGACTTCAGTCGTCAGAATCTGACGTCTGTAGACGTCAGATTCTGACGACTAAAGTCGATCCCGCACTGTAAAAGCAAAAAACATATTTCTAATGGCCGTAGACCCTTATCATAGGTATTCAAATGAATCGGAAAGAGCTGACGAAGGCATTTATGATGATTTCAAATTCCTTTGGCTGCGATGTTTTTCACAAATTAATTCAGCGCTTCAAGTGTTAAAGGCTCCTGTCTGCCAGGTTTTAATACCAAGTTATATATGCGTTATCTTAAATCTCACCATCACACTGTGTCCAAGAACATTTATCACGAGTACAGCACCGGTCGAATGACGTACTGCTTGCACAAGAGTCTGTCTGTGGGGTCAGGTGGGTGGTATCTCGGCTGGAGTGTGTGATGCTGGCAGAATCAGTGCTACTAGGATCAGGATGGAGAGTTCCCGTATAGTGTGTGGTGCTGATATCAGGAGATTTAGTACTCCCTGAATCTGTGCTGCCTGGAGATTGAGAAGTTCCTGTATTTGTGGTGCCTTGGGAATGTGTTATCCCTGGTTCTGTGGTGCCTGGGAAATGAGTAGTCCCTGGATCCGTGGTACCTGAAAAAAGAGTAGTCTTTACATCTGTAGTGCCTGGAAAATGAGTAGTCCATGGATATGTAGTACCTGGGGAATGAGTAGTCGTACTATTTGTGGTTCCTGAATAATAACTGGTTTTTGGCTCACTACTTCCTGGAGATAATGTAGTAATTGGATCAGTAGTCCCTGTAGGCCTACCGGGACACGTCTCTATTGTTTTGTTAGAACAGTCTTCCTTTATCTTGAATGTTTTCATGCAAGTAAAAGGAGAACCTTAACAAGAAAAAACAAAAGTCACGTGATGATTCGAACAATAGTTCGAACAGAGAGGGTAGATGCATTTACTCTCTTAATGTCGACTCAGGAGTTCAAACAATTAATGTAATATATTTTTCAACCGTCTATTACTAATAACAGGTTTATTACAATTATATCGTATTATGAAATATTCTATTTTATTCCGAAGACATTAAGCAATGTTTATTTGTCTCACCATCACACTGGATCCAGGAACATTTACGATTTTTACAGCACATATCCAGGGATGTACTGACTCCACATAGTGTATTTACAGTGGTGCCTGGATCAGTGCTTGTGGTGCCTTTATCGGTAGTCGTGTCAGAAAATATAGTTCCGGGATTATAATGTGTCGTTGGTGGAGAGGGCGTGGTACTTGAATGAGTCGTTTCTGAATTGGTGTCTAAAGTATTTGAATCGGTGGTACTTGGATATATGTGAGTGCTGGCTCTATCTGCAGAACTTGAATGTGTGCTGCCTTTATCGGTAGTACTTGGATGTGTGTTGTCTTTATCTGTGGCGCTTGTATGTGTGCTGGCTTTATCTTTGGTGCTTGTATGTGTGCTGCCTTTGTATGTGGCGTTTGGATGTGTGTTGTCATTATCTGTGGTGCTTGTATGTATGCTGCTATTGTCTGTGGTGCTTGAATGTATGCTGCCTTTGTCTGTGATACTTGTATCTGTGATGGCTTTATCTGTGGTGCTTGGGTGTGTGCTGATCATTGTACTTCTATATTTGATTAACTTAATTTTAACTGCATGTCTTGTTTTTGAAGAAAAGGCATTTAGCATCAGGGGCGCAGACATTTATGACAACGACCATCCTTCAGCTGGATGCCTGGTATATGAAGAGAAGACATTCAGCGTCAGGAGCGTATGCAAGTATTTTCCATGTCCAGCTGGATGCCTTGGTATAACATACTCATTTCAAGAGGATTACATTGTAGCTATGAAAAGCTAATCGAGTGATATCGTGCAAAACAAGAAAGATTATACATTACGAACAATAAACAAAAGAAAAGCCGACTACGATTTTTTATAATAATTTCATCTTATGTACAATGAGCGACAACCAGATCAAGATACATTTCTAATTCAAACTTTGAGAAATGGATAAGGGATGCACCATTTGATTTCTGGGGGGGGGGGGCTAGATTATTACTTTCAGTTATGTTTTTTTTTCTGAAAAATTAGCACACAATTTTTTTTTTTGGCAGCGACCTTGAAACAAACATTTTTTTTGTCCCTGGAAAAAAAAGAAAACATTTTTTTTGTGACAGTTTATATTTAATTAAGTATATTGACAAATGTCATGTACTGACCTTGATGAAGGTCAGTCTCTGACATACATACAGTAACTGCGGCTGTATTAAAGGGGACACACCGGCCTGACCTCCTTCTTCAGCCCTGAGAATTGTTGGTGATATACAAGGATCTAGTAGTCATGGTGATTTTTTTTAATGTGCAACATGCCGTTTATACTAGTGTTTGAAATGTAATACTCTCCTGAAACCTAGTACCGGATACCAGTGTAAGTGGTAGGCCTACTCATACTCATGACCTTAAATACGGTATACCTTCTGTGAAGCTTTGATAACCAAATAGGTCTACTTAATAAATATTTATTTTGACTCACCTTTCATTCTAGAAGCAGCATAATCTGTACGCATCATTTGGCGATCTGTTGTCTTCAAACTAGGACGCAAGCAACTATGACTTGAATACTATGTGGTAGAGCGGGTTCGGGTATTTCCGAACGGGGGGTATTTCCGAACATTGCTAATATATTTCATCCCGTTGCTGGCTAGACATGAATAAATTGTGTCAGGCAGAGCTGCCCGTTGTGCGTGACTGTTCTGTCACGCACCGTTATTATGGACCAATTTCATATCCATTAATTTTGCTTTTTTAAAAAGTCACTTTCAAAATGTCGTAAAGTAGACAAGTCTTTAAAAATTAATGTAATTACACGGAAGGTAATGGTCTATTTATGATATGTATTATCACTCCTGGAATTATTATTTATATGGGAAAATGTACCTTGCAATGCACCTTCTAGATATAAAAACATCAAAAAACAATTTTTGGTCATGATACTAGCCTCTGGTATGCCCCAGTGGCGAATGTTTGTGACTTGTTGCTATTTTTAGATGAAAATAGGGTAATCCCCGATTTCAGACATTTTTGAAAGGTCATTTCCCCGGATGAAGAGTTGTTCACAGTATTGTATTTCCCCTTTGACGCATTTCCTATGACTTGACCCAGAAAATTATTCACTGGCCTCAATAGCACAGGCATGATGGTCACGTGACTAAGAACCTTGGCCAATACCCGGCCATAAATGAAATTGGCAGGGCTCGCCAGGCAATGGTCATGATCATAGATATAGGGGAAATCTATGGTCATGATAGCCTTATCATTTGAGACGTGTTCGGAAATAGACCCATCAATTAATTTGGTTTCGTCTAATTACGAACACTAGGCCTATAGGGCCTACACCACAGTTTCACAGCGAATGCGTCATTTCGAAATGAAATACATCAATGGAGCGATTTGTAGGCCTGCAAACGGTTGTGACGTTACTATGCGGGTTTGAAAAGTAATATGAAGGAAACTATAAAAAAAATCTCAGATTTCAATAGATTCGGGTAATCTCGAACAGTGGCATTTCCTAATATTTTTTTGTTTTATATTTTTTTTTTGTGGACGAATTACAATTGACATTGATTCTATTTGTATCATATTTGAGTATACTGCGCATGTTCCTGCTTCTAGACTGGTTATTTTCTCTTTAGATTAAAAAATGGGTGGGTGTTCGATTATACCCTACTTGGTGTTCGACATTAACCCCTCTATTTCGAGTATACCCGCCGTTACCTTGAGTACTACAAATTCCTGTACAACTTTCAGATTCACGAATGGCCGTGCACGTGGTTAATTACGTCATCAATCATAGTTTCATTCATCAACTGATGTCACGTGGGGAGCTGATAGACAAATGGGGACACCAGACATCAAGTGCAGAGGCTTAGGTGTTCGGAAATACCCGAGCCCGCTCTAAACATTCGCAAAAAAATAGAAAAATATCACATTCTTTAATAGACAAAGAGCCGACCAGAAACAAACAAAAAATACATCAGTAAAGCCGCGTCCAATTTCACTGTTAAATAATAACTTGTAGCGATCTTGAGAATTTTCCTAGAAATATTTTGCGCTCCAATTATTCCTTGTAGCTGTTAAGTCGTTTATTTTAAATTCCACTTTGATGAGCCTCTTCAAAAATTATCAACAATTAAAATTATCAACAATTTTTTTGGCACAATCTTTCAACATATTATTTTTTTATGTACAAGTTTTCAGCATATATTTTTTTTTACAGAAATTTGAAAACAAACATTTTTTTTCAAAAATAGTTTAGGCCCCCCCCCCCCCCAGAAATCAAATGGTGCGTCCCTAATGCTAAAATATATTCTATAAACATAATATATTGTATGAACATGCCCCAGACCCTCCTGGTGGATATCATCTTCCACAAGAAAAAGCGAGAAATATCCTGTTCTGGTGCCTCCCGTCTCCCCCCCCCCCCCCCTAGTTTCCTCTGAGCGGTGTTGACAAAACGGTAACATATTTAGTGAGAATTTAGGTTTTCTTTAGCTTTTCCATATTGACATTTTCGACTAGATTAGGACACGGTGTGTCTACGCAGTTTGGTGGCTGATATACGCCACTGTTATCAAGTATACCATATTATGTTTCTGTATAAAACAATGTTTTTTTTCATATTTACCTGTACACTTAGTGGACATGGACACATCTTCTGGGCACTCCTTTGCGACGTCATCTGTACAAATTGATTGCCCACCTGATGGAAAAACGATACGATAAAAAAATCAACATAATCAAATATGACTATGCAAACTGGAATGATATAATGTGATAATATAAATCAGTTTTTAAGTTGATTTCGTCGAATTATTTATGTTGGCATCAGTTGTGATTTTAATATTTTAAGCAAAATTCAAGTTTGTTCAATACCATGGTTGTTACATTTATTTTAGATTTTATTGTGAAATGAAATGAAAAGACTTTCAATGCGTCGAAATCCTCGGTGTCTGTAGCTCAGGGCTACGTCTGGAATTAGTTACTAGGTTATTAACATTATACCCTTGCTTTGGCCATGCATGCGTCCCGGTTTCGAACCCCGCTGATCCCGTGTTAGGTTTTCAGAGATATGATATGCATGTATAGAAATATGTAAAATATATGTTATATAACATACGTATAGTTAAAAGAGTGCCTGCTTATCGAAATAGCATTCTAATCGATGTGTTATATTCGAAATATGTGAAATTGGCTAATACATTGAGGACTACTCACTGGGCACCATCGATATCTTTGAGGACTGACCTTGATTGGTACATGAAGTAACCCAAGAGCACGCTGCTTCTGTATCACTACAGCAACTCACAGCTGTGATGTAAAGCTGACACCGAGCACCCATGTCAGCTGTGTCGACAACAAAATATACATTAACCACTGTAAAGCTGACACAGAGCACCCGCGTCAGCTGTGTTGACAACAAAATATACATTAACCACTGTAAAACTGACACCGAGCACCCGCGTCAGCTGTGCGGGCAACAAAATATACATTAACCACTGTAAAACTGACACCGAGGACCCGCGTCAGCTGTGTGGAGAACAAAATATACATTAACGACTGTAAAACTGACACCGAGCACCCGCGTCAGCTGTGTCGGCAACAAAATATACATTAACCACTGTAAAACTGACACAGAGCATCCGCGTCAGCTGTGTGGGCAACAAAATATACATTAACCACTGTAAAACTGACAGCGAGCAACCACGTCAGCTGTGTGGACAACAAAATATACATTAACCACTGTAAAACTGACAGCGAGCAACCACGTCAGCTGTGTCATTCAGTCTTTGCTGTTGCTTCCATAATCATAATAATTTATCTTTAATGTTGCGATTTTACGGATTATTACATTATTTAAAGTTCAAAAATCACAATGGTGCAATTTTGGTGTATACTTGTGTGTACTTTTCTCGTAAAAATCTTACTGCGGATAGATCGTCTTCAGATTTATCTATCTTTTCAAATTTCAGAAATTAATTCGGCATTGGTGATCACTTTTTGGCTTTCTATATTTTCACACACGCACAATTCGCCCGTGTCCTGTATTTTTAAGAGTCCCTCCATCAACTAAGAAGCAAGGTCTGACACCCAAACCGGAAGCCATGTCGCACAAACATACACAACAGATCGCATCTATAATTATGCAAAATAATAGTCATTGATAATTTTGTGAACAATTAGTGTTTTCTCACCTTGACATGCTGGTGGTCGGCTACATATTTTTCTACCGCTTAGGCTCGAACAGATTGTCATGGAAGCTTACCGCAACAAATACGAACAAAAGAACAAATATCATTCTACAGATCATGTGATAAATATACTGAATTACATACATGAGGAAATTACCGTGTTCCCAAAGCAATGATATATATTAGAGAAAATTAGTGCTGAAGAAAATTAATTGTGAAATTTTGATGAAAGTGACGAAATTAAATCTCAAAAATAACTCTTGAGATCATAAATCTTGAAACACAAATAAATAAAGTATTTAATGATAACAAACGTGTGTCAGGCAAATTATTTTTTATAGAATCCCACAATATAATGTTGGAAAACCAAGCAGGTGTTAGGAAATGTTATATCACAAATGACCACATATTCACTCTGAAACAATGGAAGCGCAGGCGACAATCAAAACCTCAGCACAGTAACCAGGTTAGCATTCAGCTTTAAATTAACGGCAGGTCTTTATGAAAACTGAAGGTTTAATTACTCAATGTATATGGAAAGACATAACATAATTCGACCACATCATTAAGAAATTGACCTTGGCTATCATTTTTTAGATTTAAGAAAATATAAAAACATATTGTTAATTTTTTTTATCTAATCTTCTTATTTAGACGCATATAATTAGGTTGGTCATTATTGAAAAAATGCATTAAA
Source organism: Flabesymbios commensalis (assembly GCA_964017125.1). Taxonomy (NCBI): domain Eukaryota; kingdom Metazoa; phylum Annelida; class Polychaeta; order Terebellida; family Flabelligeridae; genus Flabesymbios; species Flabesymbios commensalis. Next base: position 76,776,575 of record OZ024903.1, read on the forward strand.
TCATAGTTAAATGTACTATAAGTGTACAGAAGCAGACGTTCATTCTGACCCTCATGACAGCTGTCAATTTTTCAGGTATTGTAGTCAATTTATCATGTGTATCTTCGATAGTGGGATGGTTAGTTGCTTGGTGTATGTTTATGTTAACAAGGATGATTAGCCAAGCCGAACAGTGACTTCATAAGATGGTAGTAAGGGAACGTAGATATCTGTGAGAAGCACTAATGCATAAAATCGATTCAGACAGGTGTATAAAAGGTCATCTAGTTTGGTCATAATAATGCCTAATGTCCTGTGACCGTGGTGTAGACCAGAACCGGGATTTTTGTCCAATGCGAATGATGAAATTTCGAAAATTTGTGGCTGATCACATTTTTGTAATGAAACAATAAACAAATCTATATTGGGGTCAAATAAAACATATCTGCAATAAAATTGTATATGTTTACTTTCCTGGATACCAACAATTCAATATGGCCGCCATAAAATCGATTTCGGTAACGTTTTAGAAATGATGAAACTAGAATATGAATATGAGCATTTAGTGTGAATGTTTAAGGATATTTTATATAGAAGATTCATCATTATTAGCACAAGTGGTCAAAAATTAAGAGGAGGAACAAAGCTAATCACAATATAGCAGTTATACCAGCACGTGTACATATAGTCGGTGGGTTGTTTTTCAAAAAGTGCTAGCTAGGTGGGTCGCAATGATTCGCAGAGGAAGCATTGTGGGCCCATCCGCATGCGCAGCATGGTCAGTGTTCACAACAAAACGCTGGTCCAGCGAAGCAAAACGACCCAGCTGCATTAAGACAAATCTCGTCTAGCTTTTATAATAATCAGGTTTCTTGGTACCAATTTAAAGCTAATCATCTCTGGATTAAATACATACAGGGGTAACGTTTTTAAAGCTGTCCAAGAGAGGCTAAAATGGCAAAAAACGCACCTACCAAACACTTAAGGAAATCCTCACTTTTCGGTGTAACATACATATAAGGCTGTCCACAAAATAGTGACCACCACTTCTAGCTTGTGTAGAAGAGTAGGCCTATGGTGATACGTGAATATTGTTTAGTAAAATATAGGGGTGCGAGGGCTAGACATATTTCTCAGTATTGTTTTAAAATACCATAGTGGAGGGTTATCAAAAGCCTAGTGCCCCCCCCCCCCCCTATGTAAAATCATATGTGGATGGTATTTGTGATAGACTATGATATTCGTACATTATATTATTAATTACTACGATATAAGGTCTAAATCTCATGCGAATAGAGATAAATCCTTTACATGTCTACTCTAAAGAATATGCATCCACATAACATACCAATCTAACACCACTAACGGACATCTCGCTGTCAAATACCTATTAACATTAGACGTTTGCCTTTCTTTTACAGTTTCCGGCAGATTTGGAAAGGTTTGCTGGCTGTCAACAATCTATTTTTTTCTTACAGATAAATAAACTAATTATTTTTTTCCCAGACTCTATACAGCCGCTAATTTTTTTTGCCAAATTTGTGAACAAACTATTTTTCTACGAAAAACCCATACCCCCCCCCCCTGGTATTAAATGGTCGACCCCTTATGTCCATTTTATACATGTATTACCATATGGTGAAATGAATCTGTCATGATAGGGTTATTGAAATGTTATACCTGGACATGTCAATACAATATGCTGACATTAAAATGCCGTATTCCGACATTAAACTGACATATCCTGATATCCTATCGTGACATTCAGATATTCTAAGGTAATATCCCGTTATTATATGGCGATATTTACACATTAGAATGCCATGATTACGACATAAACTACCATATTCTGAATTGATAAAATCAGAGCCTATCATAAAATATGAAACCCCTTGACCCTAAGATGTTATTTTGTGATTTTCAGTAATATTTTGACATTATAATATTGTATCATCCTGATATTAAATCCAATATCCTGACGTAAAATGTCATATCATGACTTCAAACTGTCACATCCTCTATTTGTCATATTCCGACATTATAATACAATATTCTGATATTATAATGACATGTTCTTCTTTATGATGTCACACCATCACATTTCTATGCAATATTTTGACAAAAAGATTTCAGTTCGTATATCTATAACGTCACATCATAATTTTGAAATATAATATTCTAATTTTCAAATGTCATATCCTGACAACAAAATGTCATATTTTGATGTTTAAATGTTATATTATAATGCCTTATTAAACATATGTGTTGTTACCAGTCGTGCAAATATCACTTATTATGAACGTAGCCAAAGTGTTATGAAGTTTGAGGCAGCAGCACAGCTTATCATCGTGCAATTATTGGTTTAATCAGAGATATTATAATAGATATTATAATAACGAGATATGCCACTCTCATTGGCTGTATACTTGACAGTACTAAACCGGAAGTGTTACTACATGGGCGAGCCAGATGCCGGTTTGGAGGAGTACAATTCCCAAACACAGCCTAAAAAAACTACATGTTATAGAGAAGCCGTGTCGGTACCGGCTCAGAAAACAGGCCAAAATAAACATTACAATGGATGACAACATTACTATCACCTCATTTTATTGAAATAAATGTTTAATAAACAAATTCACATTGAAAATTATACTTATAACGTCGTATTTTATGAAGTAAAATAGCAAAACTGTACAAGTAACCGACTCGCCGATTGCCGCCGATTGTTTGTCAACCGATGGATCGAGTGAGGAGTGACAGCACATTTGAGCGAACCGGCGGTAACAGTGACAGACAGCTAGAAGTTGTACGCTGGCAAACGGGCAAGTGACAGTCGGAAAAATCAATAATATGGATAATATAATCTAACAGTTAGTCTACTACTTTATAATAAAAAAATATTGCAACTAAATTTGAGGCTAAATCTAGTAATTGGATCTTCCGATTTCATGGAATTGTCAATTGTCAACAGGGAGTGACAGTGACAACAGCTAACGTGACTGTAGCGGGGGACTTTAGGCCTATAGGCCCTACGGGAGAGGGAGGGAAGTTGGGCCACGAGGCAAGTATGGGCATTGGGCACCCCTTCTATTGCCAAATATTTTTTTAATGTAGACTAAGTGGCCTATAGACCTAGTTTTGCAAATTTTTGATGTGTATTTCATGCTCATAATTTTTCAGTACTTCAAGATATAGACTGGACCTAGGCCTAATTTAACTTGAGACCAATTTTGACACATCTACAGGTAGACTAGTCTATCTTTTTTCTAATAGGTTATAATGAGTCCATAATTCTAAAATGAATTAGGGTCTACTGACATCCGACAAGGTGGTTCACAGGGTTCAATTTAAATAACCAATATATATAGGCCCTACGGATGCATGTGCCCGTAAAAAAAAATATTAGGGGCGCATGTGCTATTTGTTTTTCTATTTTTTCAATATTTTGACTTTTTTCCCAAATTTAGTTACGTGAAGATATATAGGGCCTACTGTAGCCGTGTCGTCCTCTCCGAAGCCTGTTTCAGGCCTGGGGCTATATATAACTGCACATGAAAAAGTGTTGATATCCCTCTTGCGCATCGCGACCAAACACCTGAAACTTGAGTGCACAACACCCCTAAACAAAAAGATTTAATTGGCCTGGATCAACCCCCCCCCTTCCTGCCTTACTCTCTCATTTGATAAAAAAGTAATCCAGACAGAAGTTACAGAAAAAAATAATAATTTGCCTTCACCCCCTACTTTTTTGTTCAAATTTGTTTTTAACCACCCACAGCCCCCCCTGGCAAAAAAATCAAAATGGCCTTGTCCTTCCCCGCCGGTAAATTACCGTCCACAGAGGCTACTGCGTCAAATGGAAAAAAAACCCTAAAAATAAATATTTGTTAAAACCCCCATGTGCCCACCCTGCCTGAATTTTTTTAACTGGCCTGTATTACCCCCCCCCCCTTCCTGCCTTATCCTCACATTTGAAAAAAAGTAATCCGGGCTGAGGTTATAAAAAAAAAAAAAAATTTGCCTTGACCCCCCCTATTTTTTGTTCAAATTTGTTTTGAACCCCCCACTCCCGCAGCTCCCCATGGCAAGAAAATGAAATTGGACTTGACCCCCCAACCCCTCAGTCTGACCCTCCCCGCCCGTAAATAAATGTAATCCACAGAGGCTACAGCAATAAATGAAAAAAAGACACTTAAAATAAATATTTGTTAAAACCCTCCATGTGCCCACCCTGCCTGAATTTTTTTAATTGACATGGATCATCCCCCCTTCCTGTCTTACCATCCCATTCAAAAAAAATAATCCGGACGGACAGACAGACAGTCAGCCGGACAGACAGACGGACAACATGACTACATAATGCCTCTGGCCGCAGGATGCCTCCGGCCGCAGGCTGGCGGAGGCATAAAATACACCATAACTACTATAAAAATGAGAAAAATTTTAAACTTTTTATTGACAATGGGCACTCAAGATTCACTTGAGTAAAATAGACTATCAATTTGTGCCATGAAACATTTTATTGTAGCACTATTTTATGTTATCAAATATTTTCTTTAAATCTAATTCAACCTTGACAATCTCAACATGAAAATTGATAAGCAACACAACTGACATTCTAAAGTCAGCAAGAAATATCTCATTTCACCAAATATTTTTAACTTGTTTAAGCAAATATGAAGTGTCTTATGTATAATTATTAAATATAATCAAGAATGTGGTTGTATATTCTTGATATAATATGTCAGGTTATCCAAATTGAAGTGGATTATATAATTTCAGGTAAATGATGCATTTGTGATACCACAGTCCTTCATGGGTTATATAAGTCATTATATACAGTAGAGCATGCTATGAGCAGCCACTTTTATGAGCAGCCAACCTCCTATGGGAGGCCACTAGGTCATTCCTCAAAATGATCCTTATCAATGAGCTTGTGGGAGAAATTTGTCATCATCTTCCTGGAAACCATATGCATTGCACTGATGGATGCACAGATGTCCACAATTTCTTTTCTTCCTACAAAGAAATTGATATAAATACAAAACCAATACAATTTTTTTTATGTACATACAGTAATAAAAAAATATTTATGACAGTGTAATAGTACATACATGTATATAATCATAAGGGAATGACCATTTTATTTCCTGGGGGAATTATGAAAGGCTAAGTTTATTTTTACACACACCATTTGAAACCAGATTTGTTTCTCAAGAATTTAAAGTCAGCGTTAACAAATGCATAAATAATTTATTGGGTGATATTTGTGCACTTTTATTCCTCCAAATTATACAAAGCCATTTAAGTAGCAATCATGTCGTACAATATTTTATATTTTACTTCAAGCATTGTCATGATTACCTTTTCATGAAAAATGATAAATGGACAATTGTCACGCACAAACAGGTTGTGCCAATTTATTTTCTCAGCCAAAAGTGGCACCAGATTTAACCCTGGTGCTGCTGAATTGTTTGTGAGTATTTTTAATTCATTTGAAGCTGGAATTGCTAACACAATATCCAGCTTCAAATGAAATGAAAGAAAAATAATATTATCTATGAAAAATAGGCATCTCCCAAACTGGGGGGGGTTGTCAAGTATTTCTATCTAGAATGTCAAGTAGGCCCTACATGTTACATTTCTCTAATTTCCATTAAAATAATAGCGAAGGTAAATCTTAATTTTTCTAATTATTGCATTGCATTAATATTGAATGTCCGACAAGACTTATTATCATTATTTCAGTTTTACGAGCCAATGCCCCGAACTAGCCTACCTCACATAATAGATATCCTAATTATTGGGTAGATCAGATGATCATTAAAAATCAGTATTTTTATTTTGGCTTCCTGATATGAACATATGATGTAAACATGTCCATAGACTAGAAATGCCTAACTTTTAAAATTTTTGTGTTGCGCATTTACCAGTTGAGCAGATCTAAAGACAAAATTTGTGTATTTCGTATTTTGGACATGCACATCCGAAATAGGAAATCTGGAGTTTTGACTTTATATCTTGCTTTACCATGTTTACCCTGTTTACATACCAAAGACTAGAACTATTTAAAAAAAAATTGTGTGTGTTTTTTGCATGTCTGAAATAAGAAATCAGGAATTTTGTCTTAATATCTCGCTTAACTGGTAAATGCGCTAGACCACACACAAATTTAAAAACTTACACAATTCTAGTCTATGGACATGTCCACTTTATATAGCCATATTAAAATGTGTAAATTAGAATACTGTTTTTTTTTTTAAAGATTTTAGCCTGATTGTGTCGTTTTCACTTTGCAGGCCCTATCTTGTAATTATAGTCTAGTCTCTAAATTTTCCAACTTTATGACCAACACAGTCACACCATAAACCTTCAATTTATGTCATTTTGGGGTTAGGGATATAGGTACCCTATCCAAATCAAGTCAAAATAATAGACTAGGCGTATGATATTTATAAATTATATTTGCTATTTAAATTGCATGACAGGATGAGGTCAATTTTTTTGGTCAAATCGAAAGCCAGAATATCTTTTCAGAAAATCTTACAAGCCTTTCGCCCACGATATTATTGTGAATTTCAGAATTGTCACCGGGGAGGGGTGGGGGATTTTCAATTGAACCACCCTTAACTTTCGCTGGAAATATAGCCTACTTTTTGTCATTATAAATTTTATAATTTCTAAGTTATGAACCATCCTCGGACTTTTCACAATGTAAGTACGGTACCCCGGTATGTTTACGTGAAATAATATGTGCCCAAAAACACCCTTTTCAAAAGTCTGATGATCCTGGGCATGAATCAGTGAATGGGAAGTAGGCTAGGCCTAGACTAGAATCACTAGCCTATTTAACAGACAATGTTCACAGACAACTGAACTGGCCAATTTCGAGACCTATTATCAATGGTAGACTAATGACTTCTAGGCCTAGACTAGTAATTAAGTAACGGAAGCAAAATAGAAGTTGTCCGGCTGTGATACAGGCCTGTTCTGGGGGGTCAGAGGGCATGCTCCCCCTGGAAAATTTTGAAGAAATGAGTTTTTTTACTGAAAAGTGGTCCGGCCAACGTCTTGCTTTGCTACTCACTGAGCTAGACGGGGGGGCCTGTCTGGCACTGCACGCTTCACTGAATCAGCAGTGCCATGGAGTAGGTACCGTAAGTGACCATCTGACACACGCAGTAACCACTGGTTACTGGTAGGCTAACAGTAGGCTAACAGTACACTGATAGTACTGTGACACTGTCACTGACAGGCGACCACGTCACTCATCAGTTATGTCGCTTAAATTAATCGTGACGATGTAGACTACATATATTCCACCAACAAATATGTACAGACATATCCTACAAATATAATTTGGTGGATTTTATTTTAATAAACTTTACTTTTTCTCAAAAAAAATGTATTTTATTCACATAGGCCAAAATACCGATCGCCATTTCTGTACATTATCGCCCACATTGATGGCATCGGTAGGGTGGTTGTTTAAATCGTTTTCTGTGTATTATTTTGATAAAATACAATAATTATGTATCACTTACCTTTCTACGAAACTACAAAAGATAAATGAACTCAAATCTGGAACATTTTCCGTATTGTTGGATCAACCAGCGCGCACACAAAACTCGATGTGGTTGTGTTGTTTACAGTCATTGTTAGCGTCGACTTGACAGGTGCTTCACCGTAATATTACTCCTAGGCGGCCAGGTGGCGCTCCCACCCATTGCGGTAACGGAAGTAGCACTCGGTGGAATATCTCGTTATTATAATATCTCTGGTTTAATCACGTGACCGTGTATTATTAATAAATAATACACGGCCAGTTAGGCCTAAGAACCTTACAAAAACTACAGAACACATCGAAATCTGATTCTCCGTCCCAGAGTTAATTTATGCTATTATTTCGCGACAGCTGAAGAGATTTACTCACGGTTTATTGTATCTTATTTGCTATGACGGAATCACTGTTTAAGAACACATTTTTAACGCTGATTCGGTCTTAAGTGTCTTATAACGACGTTTCAAAGTGTTGTTAACCGGCTGGTGACGTCTGTGTAGTCTGCGCTGTCTCTGCCTAACCTAACCCGGCATGATTGGTGCAGGTGTGCACTGCGTGACCCTGGCGTGACACTGTCTTGTAGATTGCGTCTAGAGAGAAATTGACAGATTTTACGTCTAACGTAAGTCCATGTGCATTTTCCCGCCCCGTCTGACCCATTTTTTAGCTAGCCTAACTGCGTGGACATAATATTATCAGAATTTGTTTAGGCCTACCTGTTTACCAAGTGAACTATTAATAGGGGAAGGTTGCTTAAATTGGACCCCCTAAGAAAGAACCTATTTATATCTTCCATAGCCTCCTTGTTTCCCAAAGAAATGTAGTTACTGTGTAGAGTACGAAAAACATAACCACATATATACACTAAATTATGATAAGTATGGTGTTTTTTTAAATAACGCAACAATAAACATTTTGCTATAAAGGTCCAATTTAAGAAACACTTCCCCAAATTGGACCAGCAAGGTTCCAAAATTGGACTAGGAAGTTGCCTAAATTGGACCAGGAAGTTGCCTATATTGGACCAGGAAGTTGCCTATATTGGACCAGTAAGTTGTTTGAATAGGACCTGAAGATTGCTGAGTTGAACAAATAATAGCACGCAATAAAATCTAGTAATTCATCGGTCAATGCAAAGTGCGAGCACCACCACTTCAGGACAAAATAATTCCTGCTAATTACGTAATTTCAAGTGCAATAAACCGTTATATCACCCTTTTTTGACAGTTTATAGATATGTCAGCTACCAGTGATCAAATCAATTAAACGAGGAAGAAATGGAATAAAAACATGTTTGCAAGTTTATTATTGACGTCATCTTGACAAAAGAACACCAATATCATATTATAAGATGGACGAACATTGAACAAATGTTGAACAAATGCTTAAACAATGAAGTTGAACAAAGTTGGACTAACGTTAGTCTGCAGGTGATGGTATGCTTCCTGTAGTGTGCCTACTTTGGGCCTATTTGTCTACACACATGTCACACACGTAGTTATGAATTTGTGTCATCTCTATGTCCGCACATGCATCGTGAATCCACTTTTGGCAATTGGTACACTGGGTCATATTCTCTTCTATGCACTCTCCACAGAGTGCACACTCCCAGTCACTGATGTTACTGCTGATCTTACTGCAAGTATTTTTTTTTCTGGCTTGTGTGGCAGCAGCTTTTTTGCGTTTGGGAACTCGCTTTGAGCTCCCTGCCTCTTCTAGCATCCGCTTGTGTGGACTGCTTGTCAACACTGTGGCTCCACTTTGACAGGAGCGGTTGGTCTTGCGTTGGGACCTTACCAATTTAGGGAGAGGAGACAAGCCCAATACACTCACTCGGAGAGGTACTCTGGGGACAGGGACATCTGCAGGGACTGATATGGCTGAGGCTGAAGGTTCAGCAGGGAATGCAGCTGATACTTGTCTTCTAGCTGGAGCAGACTCTGGAGCTACCACCCGTCTTTTAGAAGATTGTGAAGCTGGTGCCGGTCTTGTAGCCAGAGCAGGTTGTGCAACCGGTGCTTGTCTTCTAGCAGGAGCAGACTCTGGAGCTACCACCCGTCGTTTAGCTGCAGAAGATTGTGAAGCTGGTGCCGGTCTTGTAGCTAGAGCAGGTTGTGCAACCGGTGCGGATCTTCTAGCTGGTTCCAGTCTTAGGCCTACAGCTGCAGCAGGTTGTGCAGTAGATTTCGGTTTTTTAGCTGAAGCCCGTTTTTCAGCTGGAGCAGGTTGTGCAGGTGGTGTCGGTCTTTCACATGGCTTCCGTCTTTCTGCTGTCAGAGCGGGTTGTGCAAGTGGCGCCTGTCTTCCAGCTGACACAGTTCTGGAAGATGGTGCTTCAATAATTAAGACAGTGGGTTCAAGTGGTACATGTCTGGCAGCGGGTGAAGTCATAGGTGGTGGTTTGGCAACAGCTGTTGCAGGTCTTGCAGCTGGATCTTGTAAGCCTGCTGTTCGTGCATGAAATGTGCCTGCCACTGGGGGTCGTTCATCTTCTGAATGCTCGCTGGTATCATCAAGGACAGTAGGTGCAGGTTCCATTTCGAGATCTGTGACCTGAGCCGCAGCAAAATCAGCATCTTGGAATACATGGCGGTTTGTCGGCCAGATACCACACTTCAAAAACCCATTGGCAGCATTCCCCGGAGTAGCGGCTTTCAGGTAACTCTCACCTGCGGAATATAAGTGCAACAATGTAAATGTGACCAGGCACAAATAAAGTGTTTAGTGTAGGCCTACTTGACACAGGTCTCAGACGCAAGCCTGAGACACGGATCACAGACGCAGGTCACATAGCCTACACAGGTCACATACACAGGTCACATACACAGGTCACATAATTGGTTGTTATTGGGGAGCTCATCAATTTCAAAATATGGTGGTAGATCTGCGTCAGTGACCTGCGTCTGAGACATGCGTCAAGTACACTGAGTCATTGGCTTAGTATCTATAGGCCTACTTGGCACAGGTCGCTGACGCATAATATGGTGCACATTGACAACCATCCAACAACGGTGCCAGCCTCCCAAATACTGATGGAAGTATGGCATGTATGGTTGAAATTCCACCATACAACAAACAGGCTTACATAGAGCTTGTGACATCTCTGAAACGCTGGTTGTTGCATGGTTGTTATTGTGGAGCATGCACAAATCCCACAGTATAGTAACAGACCTGCAGCGTTAAATGGTCCTACAGTAAGCCATGGGGGTAATGTGGGCCTACTTTGCGCAGGTCGCTGACGCAAGTATGGTGCACACTTACAACCATGCAATGTGTCAGTTCTGGGAGGCTGCATGTTGTTGTATGTTTGTGTGCACCATATTATGCGTCAGCGACCCGCGTCTATGACCTGCACTAAGTAAGCCCATGGCTCAGTGTACCTGACGCAGGTCGCTGACGCAGATCTGCCACTGTACTGTGGGATTGTTGTGTGGACCTCAATAACAACCAATTCTGTGACCTGCGTGAGGGAACTGCGTCAGTGATCTGTGTCTCAGACCTGCGTCAAGTATACATCAAGCTCAAAGAAAGGGTTCTTATCACTACAAATGATTTTATTATTGAGTATTGCACTGAGGACAATTACGATGGATATGTTCTAGACTGTTTATACAGCAAAATAACACTGATGTCCAACGATTTTCAGACTTTAAGCGCAATTCTCACCTAGTAAACTGGACACTTGAAATCCAGTTACAACTTGTCCTGGGTTGCTTCGTAACCATGTTGACAAGGCTTGGTCATAATATACCATGAGTGGCCTGAAGATAGAAACGTCCAGTGGCTGTAGCTTGTGGGTAGTATGGGCCGGCAAAGACAGCATGATGACACCTGATGCCTGTGCAAGGGTGATAGCTTCAATGTTTCTAGTATGTGTTGTGTGGCCATCCAGAATCAGCAACACTGGCTGGTCGACTGATGGCTTGACATAGTTGACGAAATGCTCCATCCACAGGCAGAATGTCTCTGTCGTCATCCAGCCACTCTCGTTGCACGTGAAGACCGTTCCCGGAGGTGCACCTAACTTTAGCCCATCCTTCATCCTCATCTACAACATGATACTCAGTGTTCCTTGTAAACCGTCAAGTTGATGTTAATTATAAGTAATCATAAAACAACTTGTTAAGGACTGCCTAGGAATGCATCACTTGCTAGTACTAGGCCTAAGTAAGTCAATCGTACTACCGGTAGGCCTAATATAAGGCAGCCTAAAGCAAGTATTCCTTTCTACATAAATATTAAATAACAATGAAATGACAGGCGGAGATACATCACATGTATATTAGGCATATTAGAACTGTAAAAAGACTTACCTAAAAAATGACTTGGCTACAGTAGATATAAACTTTACTTAGTCCAGCAGCCATTCATAATAATTTTTCAAACAATTGATGTAGGCTATCATCGTACTTACCCTCTTGAAGATGAGCATCGGTGGAACATACATTCCGGTTGCACTGACACAAAACATGCATGTTGTGTTCTGCCCTCGCTCAGCACTCGTAATGGCACCAATCTGATGCTTTCCTTTCCTCCCGAGGATCTTCTGGGGCTTCTGAACAGTCGAAAGACCAGTTTCGTCCGCATTGAAAATTCTGTTTGCCGTCAGTTTTTTCTCGTCCACAATACGTTCCAGTATGTCGAAGAAAGACATTACGCGTGGTTTGTTAAAACCGGTGGCTCTTGCTAGGCTGGTAGCTTCAGGCTTTCTTAGACTAATCTCGGGATGGCGGGCCAGGAAGCGGTAGTACCACTTTTTCCCAGCTATCTCTTTCTCCTTGTTGAACCTGTGCTGCAGCTCATTCATCTCAGCTATCTGGAAGGCTAGCTTCCTGAGGTCGTACGCCGTGAGGCCAAAGAACATCTCCTCCAGTCTCAATATGTGCTGTACAAGTTCGTCCTCGATTTCACGAGGCAAGTCTGTAGAACGGCCATGGGACTTGACTTCATCATTCGCGTGTACATTCTGATTCAACAGATGCCTCTTAAGTGTGGCCTTGGGAACACCGTACGCCTTGCTGGAGGCGTTAAGTCCCATATCCCCATTGCGCAGTGCCGAGAGTGCCCGGCCCATGTCTTCGGCAGACCAGCTACCATAGCGGCTGTTTCTGCGCCCTCGTTTGCCCATGCTCTAAATAAACAGAAAATAAAAAAAAATAAAAACTAGTACTCCCAAACTCCGAGGCCCGGCTTTAGGCTGTTAGTGCTATATACAAAAATTCAACTTAATACTTTGTATTGTTGTAGTGTTGGTCTTCCCCATGGTTCAGAATCCTAAATGTCCAGGATAAAATAATGGAAGGAACCAAGGAGACAAGTTAAAATATATCTGCAACGTTTATTCCTTCCACCACTATCGCTGGTGATAGCCAACAACCATTCAATAGGCCTACTTGCCAGTGAATCGTGCTGCAGCGTGTCTCCAAGATGAACCTCTTACACACGATGTAGGCCTACCCACCCAATACTAATTCAATACCCATAGCTGGTTCAATGCCGATGAATCGTCTACGACGCTGGCCCAACACTATTCCAACACTGGGACTGCTGTATAGTTTGCGTCAGCACTATATCGGTGACGCTTTCCTCGTCCCGTCTCCAGTTAACACGATACATTGGCCCAATGCTGATGTAATGCCGGGCCACCGTCTGTGATGGTGGGCCAAAATTATTATAACATTATCCTTTTAATCGAATGTAGGCCTAATCCTAAATATTTATTTTTTCTTAACACTTTTTAAACACGTAACTGTTTGACCTAGCGACCTCAAACATTATATTTGACTTGTTCATAAGGACTATTTCTCATAAATGTCCGTTTCCCACATTCTGGCTTCCGGCCGGGCCTAATGAGTGGTTTACCATCTGAGAACAGAAGCGATGTCAAATCATAATCGATAAACATGCTGTAATGTTAGATCTAAATTAATAGCTACTTTTTGTTTAAACTAAATATTTTAAAGCTATTATTTGAATGTATAAAGTCTATAGTAGGACATTAGTATAGTTATAATACTATACTTAGTGATATTATTAAAGTTCGTGTTATCACACCACAGGCTTAGCTTATAGACAGTAACGTCTGATGGTGTTGTCCAAATTGGACTTCGGTTCCTAAATTGGACCACTGGTTCAATATAGGAAATGCCTACTGGTCCAATTTAGGCAACTGTACATGGAATTATCATTGTGACGTCACAAATTTTTTTGCTTCATGAAATCAAGAAACCATAATATCGCCCACATAAGAAGTCCCCATACGATAATTTAATCAATGTCTTCTCACTCCGGTTGGTATTTTGGTCGTTCTGGGGCTTAAGTCCGACATACTCAACCTTACATCAGAAGAGAGTAAAACATGCAAGTGGCGTTTTTTCACTTACCAGCTTTTTTGAACAGTACGTCCTTCTGTGAGCGTTAGAGGTGGGTGGATGTGCAACAGCTTGATATCCAATCAAATTGCTTCTTCAAACGTGCTGCGAAACCACGTGCTGGTCCAATTTAGGAAACGGTCCAATTTAGGCAACCTTCCCCTACGAGTTTTTATGTGTGTGTGATTGTTCATATGTTTAATAAACAGAATAAGACATCGTTGTCTGAATATTGGAACTCGTATCGTAACGGTGGGCTGTAACGGAACTCGACTTCGTCTCGTTCCGTTACAGCCCTGACCGTTACGATACTCGTTCCAATATTCAGACAACGATGTATAAATTATTCGATAATATTACATGTAGGGGAGAGTGGGGCATGTCCGCCCCCTGGGGCATGTCCGCCCCACCATGTTTATCGCACTAGGGTGCCACCTGGTGAATATTATTTTAGTGAAGACGATGCACCTACTATAAGACACCATTTTCTGAGGCATGACACACATCCTAGCGTTTCAGTTTTTGCAGAGGTGAATAAAACTTCTACAGTGCACAATTTGATCTAATATTGTCATTTTACTGATATGCAGTGTAGTTGTATAAATCTTTTAGATAGTGATATACAGTAATTTGCAGTTATAACGTTGGACTGTTCATAAGCTACTACCATGTTAGGTTTGAAGGTCGGATCACTAGTGTGGGCGATATTAGAGGCACTAAACAACCATATTAACTGGGGCATAACCGCCAGTGGCGGACATGCCCCATGACGATCATGCCCCAATGGTATTACAGTTAGAATATTATCCAGCCCAAAAATATGGCTTCACTACTGTGTGGTCGTCTATTTGTACTACTACTAGTCATGGTCAATTTTATTTTGATGGAGTCGGTTTACAGGAGTGTTAATTTTGAGCCCTCACCCAGCAAATACAAAATGTTGGCCCAGTGTCGGTTGATTGTTGGGCGACCATCTACATCAGCCCAACATTAACCCAATATTGGGCCGATGTTTCGTGTTTTCTGAGTACAGGTGTAACACCCCAGATTATACCCCCCTTGAAACTATTCCCAGGTAGATTCTGGTATCTCCCAGTATTCTGGTATCTACCCCGGGGTAGATTCTAAATTATACCCCGGGGTAGATTCTGCGGCTCCCAGAATCTACTCCTCCCTCCCAGAATATACCCCCCTTTTCGTGATAGGCCCAAGTGTCTAGAATCTACCCCTCCCTCCCAGAATATACCCCCCTTTTCGTGATAGGCCCAAGTGTCTAGAATCTACCCCTCCCTCTCAAAATATACCCCCTTTTCAATAACTATGTGCGACCCTCCCAGAATCTACCCTCCCTCCCAGAATATACCCCCCTTTTCAACCGATTTATATGTGCGACCCTCTCAGAATCTACCCCTCCCTCCCAGAATATACCCCCTTTTCAACAAATGTATATATGTGACCCTCCCAGAATCTACCTCTCCGTCCCATAATATACCCCCTTTTTCACCAACTATATGCGACCCTCTCAGAATCTACCCCTCCCAGAATATAACCTCCTTTTCAACAAATGTATTATTGTGCGACCCTCCCAGAATATACCCCTCCCTCTCAAAATATACCCCCTTTCCAACAACTATGTGCGACCCTCCCAGAATCTACCCCTCCCTCCTAGAATATACTCCTCCCTTTTCAACACCTATAATATTATGCGATCCTTCCAGAATCGACCACTCCCTCCTAGAATATAACCATCCATTTTCAACAACTATAATATTATGTGACCCTCCCAGAATCTACCCATCCCTCCCGGAATATACCTCCCCCCATTTTCAACAAATGCATATGTGTGACCTCCAGAATCTTCCCCTCCCTCCCAGAATATACCCCCTTTTCAACAACAGTATGCGACCCTCCCAGAATCTACTCCTCCCTCCCAGAATATACCCCTTTCAACAAATGTATATTATATGCAACCCTCCAAGAATATACCTCTTTTCTCCCTGAATATACCCCCCTTTTCAACAAATATATGCGACCCTCCCAGAATATACCCTTCCCTCTCAGAATATACCCCCCCCCCTTTTAAACAAATGTATATGTGCGACCCTCCCAGAATATACCCCTCCCTCCCTCCCAGAATACACCCCCTTTTCAACAACTAAATGCGACCTTCCCGGAATCCACCCCACTTTCAACAACTATAATATTATGCGATGCTCCCAGAATCTACCCCTCCCTCCCAAAATATACCCACTTTTCAACAACTATATTATTATACGACGGTCCCATAATCCAACCCTCCCTCCATCTCTCCTAGAATATACCCCCCCCCCCCTTTCAACAACTATATGCGACACTCACCGAAATTACCCCTCCCTCCGAGAATACCCCCCCCCCTTTTTCGACAACTATATGCCCCCTTCCCTCTCAGAATATATCCTTCCTCACCTTTCTACAACTATATGCGATATTCCAAGAACATAGCCCTCAGTCACTGAATATGCCCCCTTTTCTAGACGCTTTTGTAATTGTGAGAGAATCGACCACTTGCTCCCAGAACTGAAAAATATTCTAGGAGGGAGGGGCAGATTCTGGGAGGGTCGCATATTCTTGTAGTTGTTGAAAATCGGGGTATATTCTGGGAGGGATGAGTAGATTCCGGGAGGGTCGCATATAGTTGTTGAAAAGGGGGGTATATTCTGGGGGGGAGGGGTAGATTGTGGGAGGGTCGCATATAGTTGACATTGAAAATGGGGTATATTCTGGGAGGGAGCGGTAGATTCTGGGAGGGTCGCATATAGTTGTTGAAAAGGAGGGTAGGGCCTATATTCTGGGAGGGAGGGGTAGATTCTGGGAGGGTCGCATATATTTGTTGAAAAGGGGGGTATATTCTGGGAGGGAGAGGTAGATTCTGAAAGCCGAATACACTTCACATAATCACAATAAAAGGGGGGGGGTAGATCCTGGGAGGGGGGGGGATAGATTCTGGGGGCCAACGTAATCTACCCCGGGGGTATAGTTCGGGATCTGCCCCGGGGTAGATGCTGGGGCGCCCACAATCTACCTGGGTATGATCTCGGAGGGGGGGTATATTTTTACACCGTTAGTGAAAAATAGTGGTGAAAGAGTGGTTGCTGTAATATTCAGTGGTCACTGCGATAATTGCATGTGCAAAATAATAATTGTCCACCACTCTCCAATAAAATAAACCAAAAACAATCGGAGGACTGCCCCCAAGCTTTGATTTTAGCCTAAAATGAAATAAATACAGCATTCAGTTTGGACTGTATCGTAGGACAACTAAATTTTGACTGTTCAAACATTTTTTTGAAATCTTCAGAGTTCAATTTCGGACACATAGGCTTACTGTTATCCAAAAATTTTGTAAAATGGCTGCCAGGTCAACAAATTTCACCACAAATTACCCTTATGCATAATTATAAACATTAGTTAAATTTAAAAACGATCTGCATAGATCTTAGACTCAACTGGCCAAAACGTGACAGAGGCATAAACGGCGGCGGCAGACGTCCAATGCAAAAACAGTAAGCATCCCCTTTTAGAGGAATGCTTAATAATAGACTTTCCCCACAATAAAAAAAACATTGCCACTGTCGAGTAGTCACAGTCTGCCTTCCAATTTAATTTAATCAATATTTGAGAGTTAGGTCATAATTGGTGGCGGTTATGCCCCGTGCATGTGACGGTTATGCCCCATGCACGGGGCATAACCGCCACATGTGAGTAAAGTTTTATTTCCCACATCAACTGTTCATAAATTGGATGGGTGTCATCGAGTCTTGTTTTAACCAGAGTACTGTGGGAGGTTGTCTTAGTAGCCATATTAGTCCAATTTATCTTTACTGCTGTAGGTGTTAAAGTAATATATGTCTTAGGGTGGCGGACATGCCCCACTCTCCCTACAAAAAATGCTGATATCATATCCTATAGTGATCACAACTAAAATTTTACCGTAATCGATTTAAAGGCGGCGATATTTGATTTGTGTGTATCAAGGAAAGTCAGAATAGAATGTTTTATTGCCGAGATGAATTGTTTGACCCGAAAATCACCTTATATGAATATGACATTACAAAAATGTGATCAGCCACTAATCTTCTAAATTTCATCATTCGCATTGGCCACCAATTTTAAAAAGTGCCTCCAAAAATTCCGCCCACACTTTGAAGTGATACATAGGGGCCAATTTTCTAGGGATATGACCCAACTAATCCTCTAATAAAACCACGGCCCTGTTTAGACCTGGTAACAGAAGAAGGGGTGGACCACCAAGTCGACTAGTGAAAAATAACGGCTGCAAAGGGGAATTCAAACACTAAAATGACAGCTGCTAAAAACAATGAGACCAACAAAAAATATAAAAATAAAAAAAAATATAAACTAGGAAGTCAGTCAGAAAAGGCAAAGCTCCGCCGAAAATAATCGCAATCCGCAACATCCCCAAAAAATAGTGGATTGATCTTTGGCCTGAGACACACCACTGTTAAAAGTTCGATGAAAATCCAGATCGGATCCGGTTAGTGATCTGCATCTTGGATCGGACTGACAGACAGACAGACCAACGATACCAATAACATGACCTTCTTGGCGGAGTTAATAACAATGAATATCAGACAGATGTTGTCAAAACAGAACTATTAACATTATGTCAACCACTAGTCACAATTGGACACGAATGACAGAGTGTTTTGACACATAACATTTTGCTAGCGTACAGTAAAAAAGTAGTTTTAAGAATTGGCACATACCATAAACAAATTATTTAAAGGGACATGTCCAGGACTAAAATCATTAAAAATGCTCATCCACCAGTTAGGCTAGATGTAGAGACGAAATTCCTGATTTCTAATTATTGACAACCATTACAAAAATAAGAAAAACGGAAATTTCGTTTCTATATCTAGCCTAACTGGTGAATGTGCAGTACAAAAATAAATAAAAACTTTTGCAGTTCTAGTCTATTGCCATGTTTACATCATATGGTCATATTATTAAGCTAAAATAAAATCACATATTTTTTGATGATTTTAGACCTGGGCATGTCCCTTTAAATATATAAATGCTAGTGATAACTTTCTACATAAACCTCCAATCATTTAAAGATTATTGTGAGATTAGAGATTATTTTGAATATATAGTTACTAGTTTAACTCACTGCCATGATCACATGGAGCATACCACGCACAGTCAGTATAGCTACAGCAGCTGTCAGCATCTCCCCTGGACAAACATGGATCTCCTGGAGAAAACAAATATACTGAGGTATGGTAATGTGACATCTGACATAATACTAAACAATATTAAACATCAGCTAAGTGACTGTAACACGTGACAATCACGTCGGTAATCTATTCATATGACCTGATATTTTCATTTGTGTTTTAATTGCCACAAAGAAAGTGCTGACACTATATCGATCATTCAAAATAAAAAAAATGACAATATCAAACATGTTAGATATAAAATGCTCATCCTTTGAATCCGTAATTTGATATGCAGAGTTAGATATATAATAGAAATCATATCAATTGAGAATGCTGTTGTAATTTCAAAAAGTAGGGCCATGAAAACAATAACTACATACTCACCTGCACAATCAATAGCTTTACTAACACCGCAATCTTCAGAAGGTGTTGTGGTGCACAGTGAATTCAGCCCTTGATGAACCATAAAAAATATCACATAACCATTTTGAACCTACTGTATCGTTTGCACAATCTTGGTGGGGCTCTACTGACGACATAGTCAAATAAACGTATTCTTTAATTACTCTTTAATAGATAGGTTTATATTTGTAAAATGGAAGGAGAATAATATGGTGACTCATACATATCAGCTTATTTGAAATCAGCCCACAGAAAAGTGATCACAACTAGACTAGTACATACATTGTACATACGGCTAGGCCTATGACCTATGGTGATAATGGTTATGTCTTTGTGATGTTTGGCAGATGATATCTTACATTATACATAGTATAGACATACTTAGCTGTAGGCCTAGGCATATCGTAACTTCCTCCTCAGATTGAAAAGGATGATATGTTTGTAAAATTAGCCTAGCGTTATGCTAGTATTAGGCCTATTGCAGGCGATGCAGAAGAAGTACAAGGTATTATTATAATAAATACAACATTACCCTCTAGTTTTCAATGTTGGTCAACATTGTGAGTCAATACAAGTCAAGTCAAGTGAAATGGATTTGCTTCACAAATGTTACAATGTGTTTGCAGAATACAGAGTTACAACAGTACATAAAACAAAATATTACCGACAGTACATAAAACCGAATAGCAGCATAATACACCCGTTACTAGAGCATACGTATGCATTACTACTTGTCTGGCTATGGGTTCATATATTTTATTTACGGGTATTTGGAAATTCAATTTGGAGTGTACAAATTTTATTTACTTTTCTTCTCGCTAATAATGATAAATGTGGCTAAAATTTGTAGATTTTCGGGGCCCTCAATTTTGAGAGCATTTCTAAATAAATCTTCTGTGTTTTTATGTTTTGCGCAGCAATGTATCCCTAGCGTCGCCATATAGAGGGCACTCGGCAATTAAAATAATTTTGTTTTCAACCTTGTCTTCACAAAATGAACAGAAACGTTCCTGTGCTGGTATTGGTGCTGGCTTCAAGACACGTCTACCTCTCTCTATTTCCAGATCGTGTGTGCCTATACGGATTTTAGCCATAGTCCTCTTTGATTGGTTGTTGAAGCTGCTACTTATGTTTTTTTCTTCCGTATAATCAGATTTTATTTTAGCATACTTCCTTAGTTTGTTCCCCCCTTTACCTGATGTGCCAATCGTGTTGTTGATGACTCAGAAAAATGAGTAATCGTATAGTTTTCTTAATTTTTTCCTAATTATTTTATAAACATTGTTTTTATTCATGGAAGCTTGCTCATAATGTAGCCTCACGTTTGTGCGATAAATTATTGTCGTTGGTGGCATAGCATTTCCGGAAACAATTGTGGAAATAGTAATTAATGTCTCCCTAGTAACTGTTGTTAAATCAATTTATTCTATTGTGTCTGGCTTGTTATTAAAGGCACATAGAAGTGATGGAAAGAAATGTTTTTATCTTGAAGTCGATAACAAATGTTAAACTACTTAAAAATATATAATTGATTTACCAACTCCATTGAGAAACAGTTTGATTAAAATACGAACGTGTATTCGCCGTCTACCAATACAAGAGGGGACATTTACAACGAATGAAAGACAGTAGAGAAAATTTAGGCAGCGAATACCATGTAATTATTTCACGTTTATCTTTACAGACCTTGGAAATATGTGAACCAACGCACTGAAAGGGCAGTAAGGTCAAAAATTATTTTCTAAATTGATTTTTGGCCTGGATGTACCTTTGTGCGTGGCGGGCCACATATATACATGTACTTCCATAATATTATAATACAATACATCCGGGCGTATGTATTTAAAAAAATAGATAATAACCAAAACTCGGCTCTTGTCATCAAGAAAATAATAGGCAATGTCAAATAACAATTCACAATATTCCATTTATATATTTGCTAAACATGATTCTAATTGTATATTTTATACTTGTTTGTTAAATTTTTTATATATACTGTCGTGCA
Source organism: Flabesymbios commensalis (assembly GCA_964017125.1). Classification (NCBI taxonomy): domain Eukaryota; kingdom Metazoa; phylum Annelida; class Polychaeta; order Terebellida; family Flabelligeridae; genus Flabesymbios; species Flabesymbios commensalis. The sequence continues at coordinate 76,798,115 of OZ024903.1, forward strand.
ACCCCAATCAAATCTGCTTACTCTACAAGTAAACAGATACTACTGCCTCTTGTCTTTGCAGGGAAGGATATTGAAATGTAGCTCAGTATTTTCGTTAGTTAATATTCAACTACTAATCTTGTTTTCTGGTAATACCACCGTAAGCTAACTCCTCAGCACCTGATGTAGACCCATGACTCACCGATACAATATGGCACCCAGTAACAGTACTCTGCAGAATCTGAGCAGCATTCCGCCGCAGTTTGGTGACCATTACATATCGCATCTGCACCAAATCCTACAAATTATCAACACCGTGAGTAAGAAAAGTAAACATTTCCAGCGAATTACCCATCATAATTGATATCAAAATTTCAGATCAAGACCCATCGCTAAACTATCCCCAGCAAGCAAAAAACATTTGCATAACATTTGTACAACGCCGGCCCAACGTCTTCGACGTTGGTCCAACATTGTACAAATGTTAAACAAATGTTTTGTGTTTGCTAGGTCACTCCCATCGTTCAACTATCACTTTATTTCATCGGCATTATTTCAAATTTTACAGCATTACAATACCAATTTAATCATGTGGCTCTACTTCGAAGAAATCCTGCGATTTGTACACTTCCAGATATAGTCAGGCTGCAGTTGTCATTCTACTGCGCCCTTTTTGCCAACTCTAGTTTTTTGCTTTAATATCATCAATGGCATCCCAATGAACAATTATTTACTTGTTGCCAACTTTTTGTTTACTTACTTTTAGAAAAAATGACATTTTAAATATTTGACTGTTAAAATCACCACCGATACTTATTTTATTGAAAATAAAAAACACATTATTTCATTGCACTTCTTCTTTTAATATGTATTATAATGTGCCACTGAAGCCTTATTCTGATATACAATGTTTATTTTCGTGTTTAAAAAAAAAAAAAAATACAACAATACTCGTTTTATTAACGAATAAAGAGTTATGACTGAGGAAAGCGGACTAAACTAAGTTAATGAGTCTACGTTGAGAGGTGGAGAGACCACAAACGTTTATGGGTTCAGTAATCAGAAGCAGTATGTGATAATGAACATGCAACTAGTTACACTCTAAAATACAACATAGTAATTGTCTTGATCAATCTCTACAGGCATATCAGTTACAGTGTTATTACATTCCGCATCCACACATGCCTGTGCACCGTAAATTGTTTTTTTTTACATCCGCACGACCTCTTTTCCCAACCATTCTTAAAGTTATATTTTAGAAGCTCAATCAAAGCCTCGGGAGCTGGAGGGATGACGCAGGACACTGGTGTAAGTTTGCCATTTAATAATTCTCAGTAATATTGGGTTGGTGATGGAAATTGGGGGCAAGGCTTTGGTGATAATTTCCATATCCGAGCTCTATTGACATGGGGTATTAATATCCCTAAAGTTGGGGGTAATTGCTTACCCTCCTTTCCTTTCTGTGCAAATATAGCTCACCTTAAGTCTCGCGGTGAGAATTAGTTGACCCTCCCCCCCCCCTGTTATAAAGGAGACACAAGTATTTATCCATGTGATTAATAGTATCATTTCGTAAATCATCGGTAATGTCAAATGTTGAAAATGCATAAAGTTTGTCCATGTCTGATTGTAAAAAATAATATGCCTTTTCCTGCACATGCTCCCGTATTATCATTTCCTTCGAAAGCCTACCACCCAATGAGTGCTTCTGTTGCCTTATTTGGACCCAACTTCAAATAACATTCATGTATAGATATCCTCTCCTTTGTCTTTCTCAAACGTGTAGTGGAGTTTGGATGGAAGGAGACATGACCTGTTAATAAGATGAAAACATCTGTGTCTACAGAGAAAACGTCAAGGATAGTGTTGTTCTTGTGCATTACACCAAATGCATTCAGTAGTATACAAGTTGATTATCTTCTTCGAGATGGTGCAGATCGGATGTCATCTCTGGCATGCTGACTATATCAGATAGAGGACAATTAGCCTCCATCACTGTATGATGCATAATCAAGACCTTATGTGGTTACCCTTGGCAATAATGGATACGCTTCTCTGTGAGGAATTTTGTTAGCTCTGCTTTTGTTTTGATGTGGGGAAGAAATGACTTGGCATTCCTGATTTCAGTATCATCATATACATGGTAGTGGATCAGCATTGTTTTTGCTGTTCGCTTGTCTCTAGTAGCACACTGGATATTAGAGATACTACTTGTGCTTTGTCAGATTTCATGATCATTGATCGGTCAGAATAAAAATTAGATGGAGAGCCCACAATAAATTTAATATCTCCGATGGCCGACAAAGCTCTTTTCTGTTTGATTGTCACAACTTGGCCACTAACTAGTTTTTGCAGTAGCCCCAATGTGTTTAAAGTATGAGTGATTCCTTTTCTTTTGAGAATTCCAGAAATTGTTTTTTTTTAATAATACGTGTGATCACAAATTGATCCATCGCCATCCTTCCAAAATTATCTTGATCCTCAATATCACAACATATATTTTCAGGAACAACAGCAAAAGTAGCCAGATTAAACATATCGATCTGCAGAAAAGGATTACCCTGTTCGGCGATACTTTTGATGATCTTCGCTGCATTATTCAAGAGTCGACTACTCTATTCTCCTATGGCTTCGTGATGAACAGAGCTTTTGATTCTGTTTTGAATTCCAGCATATTCTTTAAATTATTGCACAATTTTACAGAGAGTTGGCGCTATTATAAAGTATTTCTCGAGGGCATACTCATTGCCCGTGATAGCGATGAAACCACCTTTTATCTTCATTTTTTATGTTCTTGTTCGATGCAGTGAATGGATTACTTTGTTTAGTTATGGCAAAATTAACACCATCCAGAAATACCCATGTTTCCGGGTCTATATCTTTTGATTCTAGCATATCTGCAACATAAACTGGTCCCCAGCGTTCATAATTGTAATGGTCATGCGCATGGAAATAAGGCAGCAGCTCTTCCATTTTGGCTAAATAAAGTCTCCAATTACATGTTCGTGTTGCAGCATACACGTAAATAGTAACTTTACTTGATTCGTGTGATTTATAAAAAAATTATGTATGCCTTTGACTTATATTTTGCTTAGCAAATACATGATTTTCAGATAAAACTCGCTGCACCTCATTTATTTGCATCTAATCTTGAACTGATCAGAATTACTTTTATGTTCATCCCTGTATGACTGGAAAGCGTCTGGTTTGATTTGTCGCATCAGCTGATTTATTTCTTTATCTGAGAATGCAAGTTAGATATATAGACATGGTGCAATCAGTGTAACTGTATGTGCCTCGATGTGCCGGTAAATGTGACGACCATCAAGTATTTGTCTCACTCCAGCTGATCCATATATACTAGCTGCCTCCCATGCTGTATCAAGCCCGGGGGGGGGGGGGGGGGTTGACCTAAAACCTCCAATAGGGGCAATGGTAAGTAAAATGGGGTCTCCCCCAGTGCTTAGGGGTCATATTTAATTTTCAGTTGCAGTGTTTAGACAAAACACACACAACTCTTGATCAAACATTTCTCTCGTCATTGACGATGAGGATTTATCACTTGGCCTACCTCGTTTTTTGCGTGATGCTGCTGTAATTATGTCGCATTCATGTTTATTATGGGCTCGAGCTAGATGTCGCTTGTGACATAATGTCTGGTAACACTTCTCATGATAATAGATGCCACCAAGTTACCAAACCTTTTACTCGTTGAAATACATCCCTGTATATACCAATCTTCGCCCAGTCATAACATAAATTTCACTTGCTTCTGATAAAGTTTCTTTAGCTGCGTCTTGACATATAATGCGGTTATGATTAATACATATAAATCAGAACAGAATTGTTATTAGTTCTCATTTAAACCTTTTCATGTTGTTTGAAAATTCTTTTTTGGGCTTGATGAACGGATGGCCGGACAAACGCAGAACAATTATGAAACATTATAATTAAATGACATATACGTCAAAATTGTTATGTAGACGTTCAATAAAACATTAAATATTTTGGGATGAACGGACGGACGGACGAGCGGACGGCTGTAAAAGGGGACGAACCGCCGAGTTCATGTGCTTCAGTCAATATCCTGAGAATACAACAAAAATATAATTATAAATTCATTCAGAGTATATGCTGCGATTTTGATTAATACTACATATACATCATAACAGAGTTAGTTCTCATTTAAACAGTTTTATATTGTTTAAAAATTCCTTTTTGGGCTTGACATGACAGACGGCCTGACGACCGCATATAACAATTAAGAAACATTTATAATTAAATGCCCAATATGTCAAAATTGTCGTATAGACGTTCAACAAAGACTTTAATATATTGGGACCGACGGATTGACGGACGGACGAGCGGAGACCCGTATAAACGGACGGACCGCCGGACAGACAATCTGACTACGCATTTACCCCGGCCACTTGATAATAAGGCCTAAGATACACCCACATAATCTAAATTATGTTCTACTGGGGAAAATGTCTTTTAGTTTTGATTATTTTTGTGCCAATCACACACAATTTGTAAGCATCGGTAAAACTTTAAGAAATCAAGAACAAGCTTGGCAACAAGTTGCAATTAATTCATTAATATATAATCTTGAAAAATAATTAAAAAAACTAGAGTTGGCAAATTTGGCGCAGTAGCCCCATGATATCAACAACCGCCGCCTGACTAATAGCGATATTCATGAAACCCTCACAGTGCGGGGATAGACTTTAGTCGTCAAGATCTGCCGTCTGTAGACGTCAGATTCTGACGACTAAAGTCTATCCCCGCACTGTAGGAGTAAAATATTTTTAATGGCCGTAGACATATAACATAGGTATTCAAATGAATCGGAAAGAGCTGAATAAGACATTTATGATGATAACAAATTGAAATAAACCATTTGGTATCCAAGGTTTTTTATAGAAAAAATCAGCGCCTAAAGGGTTAAAAGACAACCGCCGATTAGGGGTCCATCCCACTAAGAATCTTAACCCTTGCATTGCCAAGCACAACTATAGTCCTTTTTAATTTGTTTTATTAGCCGTTTAAATCGCAGATATTGGGAATGAAATAATAAATTGGTCTCAAATTAATCACATATTCATCATTTCGCCCCCTTGTGAGTTGTGGGTCGCGGCAGCGAGACACCACTCCCAAGTGGGTGTAAATTTAAATTAAATAATTCAGGGTTCAGATTCAGATTATCTTAACTTTTCATTTGAATGAGTAAAGTTTAGTGGTCTTTCGAAATGAGATTAAGTCAAGAAATCTACTGATTTAAAGCAATACTATCAACTGGGAGTTTACAATTTGTTTTCACATCGGAATGTAATGGATGACATCACATAAACATCAGGCATATTTATTAATATACACAAAAATAAGACCCAGTAGTCCTATTTAACGTGCATGTTCCAACATACATTTAATGTAATTATTAGGGATGATTCAATTGTTTGAGTTTATTAAAAAATCGTTTCAGATGTCTACATACGAGACTTCGGTTTGAATCAATCTTAATTTTACCATGATTATTTAGTACAAACAGAGTACAACAGCAATTTATAATAAGACGAAATCTTATTCTTGTGGATTCAACTTAATCATTTCGTAATCATTTAGGGCCTACATTTCTTTTAAGTGGTAATATATCAATTTGATAAATTCTAGTTTTTGTCACAAATCGATTTACTTTTTATGTGGTACCCTAATACTACAGGAAATCGATATTAATGTATTTAATTATACTAACTATGTAGGACATAATTATTATATATAATACGTCTTTGTAACTGGCATTGTTTTACCTGCCGAGATGACCAAGCAGACGATAGCCAGACTCTTCATGGCGTTTTACATCCAGTAATGACTAGGCCTATCCCCTCACAAAATGACAGAAATACAGCCACAGTCACTTACTAACTTAGCTTCACGCCTTCACGCCACAGAGTACATGCGCGAGCACACAGCACACATACTTAAACAGCATACAGTACTGATTTCACAAAATGGGACAGATTTTTCATCAGTGGCTGGCCTGCGTTAACGCAGGCCAGCCCGTCATTAGCCCGGGCGCAAGCCCGGCGAGACAGGCGCAGAATTGGTTGCGCCCAGCGCATGAAATGGGCTCGAGCCCCAACACGGTTCGGGCCAGGAAAATATACCCGCCCAAATCCTACTTGGGCTTGCACCTAGTATACTGTGTGGCGGCTAACATGGATGCTGTGAACCATGTGTCATCTCGCCGGGCTGGCAGGCTCGCTCTGGGCAAGACAGGGCGCGCTCAGCTTGACCACATTCAGCATCATCTAAACAGCTCTGAGTTGATCTAAACGTGCAATAATTGAGTGTCCGTACGCGTATACATCTAGACCTGTTGCAGTCCTCATTTATTTCTGCTTAGCCATTTAGCATTTAGCCTTTAGCATTTAGACATTATCTTTAGTATCGGAAAAGCAGTTCAGTGTATAAATTCAGAAAATGGGTGGTTTTATGAAGCTACGGTCACTGGAATAGACCTAACTGAAGATGAAAAAGCAGGCACCTGGAAAGTCAGGCTCGCCCGGCGCACCGGTCGAGCTTGAAACTGGACCAGACGAGAAGCGCGCCTGACTAACACATACAGGCGTTGACTCAATTCGCCGAGACTCTAGATTGGCTTGAGCCCCGGCGATATGAGCGCGGCTCCAGTTATATGAACTTATACCAAAACGCACATTGCGGCCCGGCTAAAGGATTTTATAACTTTGGGCGCATACATGCGAGCCCCAAATGGGGTGGGGAGAGAACATGGGGCTAGCCCAGGGCTAGCCTGCGTTAGCCGGGGCTAGCCCCACTGAAAAAGCTTGTCCCATTTTGCTAAATCAGTACTGTACGTTGAACCAATGTTGATTTATAGCTGTTTCATCGTCTGCTACGCTTGCCCAACATTGAATCAACATTGGATGAACGACTAGAGTTGGGGGTTGTGTTGTTGTGCCGGCAGTGATGTATCGGGCTCTTATGATGATTACTCACGCTCTCTTGTATTTTCAAAGAAAAAGCCAAAGTCAATACTATACATAATCCCTCTCAAACCAGAATTTTCTTTTTCAATCTTCATCCACTCCAAGCCGAGAATTGCTGTAGTGGATGAAGATGACTTGAAGTGGGTGACAAATGAAAAAAAAAGATATTGTTATTATAAAACGGTTCCATGTAAATTATCGTTCTAAAACCCCAAGGTGTAGGAAATTAAGTCATTCTTCGGAGATTCAAAAATATGATTTGATGCATTGTGAGGGTTTAAAGGGTTAAGAAAAGTACACATTTCAGAAAAAAACAAGGATATATATTTGAAGAAACATCTAGAATAAATAAGGTGATATTTGAGTTACTGCTACTATTCCCACATCAATGTGGATGAAAACGACAAGATTTGAAAAAATATACTAGTATAATGTAATATATTAAAAATAAACTTTTTGTGACGGGAGTTTTTCATTCTGTTTTCAATGAATTGTATTTAAAATATGTACATAAATGCGATAAGGGAGATTAAAGGTTAAGGGGACTCATCCTGACACGTCCATGTGGCCACAGACGGCGGGAGTGGGGGGGGGGGGGGTGTACACGATCTTATGATAAATAACTCCACAACAAAGAAACAAAATAGTCAGGTATCTTAGTAATTTTATTCACCCTTGTGCTGCTGAATTGTTTGTTTCTCATACATCTTACATTCATTTAGAGCTGGAACTGCTGACACAACACGCGATTTTCAGCTCCATTATGAACGAACGAACGAACGAACGAACAAACCATCGAACTTACGAACCAACGAACCAACGAAATGAAATGAAATGAAATGAATCGGGCTTTAGGCCACCTTTGTGCACATATAGGCTAAACTGGGCCAGGAGAACCTCCTGAGGATGGTGAGATGATTGAGATGACACTGTCCTCCAGACACAGGATTCGAAATTCGAGCCCTGGCGGTCTGAGGCCGAGCACGCTACCTCTCGGTCACGGAGGCTCCCCACAATACTAACTTTCACACGTGGATGGGGAAGAAACAATTTTGTTTCTTTCAAACCGCCGCGAACCAACGAACGAGGCAACCAACGACCTAACCAACAAACTAGCTAATTAAAAGGATTATTAACGCACGAGCGAATGTATATAGGAACGAAAGAAGAAACAAAGGAAGAAACAAAGGAATAACAAAATTAAAGAAGGAAAGAAGGAAAGAAGGAAGGAAGGAGTCAATCAACGAGAGATCAAGGAAAATAACAAAAAAAAAGAACGGACGAGCGAACTCTCGACACACATCGACCCAGATCAATAAATAATGAGTAAACGAATGGATGAAATGAAATGAATCGGGCTTTAGGCCACCTTTGTGTACATATAGGCTAAACTGGGCCAGGAGAACCTCCTGAGGATGGTGAGATGACTGAGATGACACTGTCCTCCAGATACAGGATTCGAAATTCGAGCCCTGGCGGTCTGAGGCCGAGCACGCTACCTCTCGGTCACGGAGGCTCCCCACAATACTAACTTTCACACGTGGATGGGGAAGAAACAATTTTGTTTCTTTGAAACCGCCGAGACCGGGAACCGAACCCCGGACTCTGGCGTGAAAGGCAGCGGTGCTAACCACTACCCTAGGGCCCCCGCCCAAACGAATGGATGAATGGATGGACGAACGGACCGACGAACGAATGAAGGAATATATGAATGATCGATCAGAGTAAAGAAGGAATGGATGAATGGGGCTTTGGGCTACTTTTTGAAAGAATAGGCTAATCTATACTAGTGGTCAGAAGAATATCTTTAGTAGGTCTGTGGTGAGATAATGATCATATGACATCTTATTCGAATCTAGCACCCTGGCGGTCTGAGGCCTACCACACTCTCTCAGTCACGGAGGTCGGACGGATATATGTCATGTTGTCGAGAATAAATAACCAGAAAATTGTATTTTTACATCCTCAAATTGCGTTTCAATAAAAACATGCCACCCGGATTCTTGTCACGTTTTTCCAGCACGCGTGAGGCCGAATCATGAAAGATCATTTATCTTCAAGTACGTGTGTAATCAAGTGTAAAAAAGTAGCAGTAACAGCTCATATACATAGTTTATTCATAATTGGAAAAGAACACTCGGGTGAGATCAGCGAATCCAGCAGCCTGCAAGTCAAAAAGCAGTAACTAGACTTGCTTTTTAAATAAGCAGTTGCTGTTGTTTGTATTTACATGGATGAATAGTGCATGTAGGAGGCCAGTAAACACGATAAATCAGCCCAATGTTGGGCCAATGTTGGGTCAGCGTCGTAGACGGTGGACCAACATTGGACCAACATTGGGTGATTATCAATATGCCTCATTACATGAGACATATTTAACATATAATATTTACCGGTAAAATGTTACTAGTCATTTATGCAAAGATGTGACACCAGTGCCGTGCAAAGCTAAAATGCAATATATGTTTACTTTTCAAGTAAGCAGATACATCCTTTTGGCGTTTCAGAGCAGAGTAGAGGAGTGCGGGCTCTCCTGGGATTGAATCGCTCTGACTCTGAGCCACTCATCGTGGCAACAACACCAAATTGACGTGGCGCGGTACGGGTGAGCAGCTCAACCAGACCAATTCGTGTTGTATTTTTATAATCGGTTCGGAACGTTTGAAACAGTGGTGTCACAATGTTAGTACGTTACATGTGTATTGTTTTTAAAGAGAAATGTATAGGGGCCTACGTAGTTTGTGATAATGATATACGTCTTGACTGTCTGAAACAGACAACTTTACAAATCCCATCATTGTTCTATTGAAGTTTTGAATCGCGATAAAGAGACAAAACTTCCAAGTGACACAAACACATAATTTATTAGTTCAGACCTCTTTAATTTTTTGGTCGATTTCGTCATTAAATCAAAGACAAACAAAATAATTATAAATGTATATTGCTATTTAACCCTTGAGGCGCTGAATTTTTTTATAAAAACCTTGGAGACCAAAGGGATTTTTTCAATTTTAAATCATCATAACTGTCTTAGTTAGCTCTTTCCGATTCATTTGAATACCTACGTTGTGGGTCTACGGTCATTATAAATATGTTTACTCTTACAGTGCGGGGATCGTCTTTAGTCGTCAGAATCTGACGTCTGTAGCCGTCAAATTCTGACGACTAAAGACGATCCCCGCGCTGTAAAGGTTAAAATCAAAAGCATTCTTTTAATTTGTTCTAAATTTCTCTCTATGCGATAGTCTCTGCAAAACATTGTTTGATAATATCTCGACGAATCATATTTTGATGAAGTTAATGAATGACACAATTTAATATGGGCATATTGTTTAATCCACGCGGGCGAGTGGCTGTACATATCGATTATATATTTAAATGGCTATGGGTTCATATCTTTTATTTACGGGTATTTGAAAATTCAATTTGGAGTGTACAAATTTTATTTACTTCTCTTTTCGCTACTAATGATAAATGTGGCTAAATTTTGTAGATTTTCGGGGCTCTCAATTTTAAGAACATTTCTAAATAAATCTTCTGGGTTTTTTATGTTTTGCGCAGCAATGTATCCCTAGCGTCGCCATATAGAGGGCACTCTATTGCTGGTATTGGTGTTGGCTTCAAGACACGTCTACCTCTCTCTATTTCCAGATCGTGTGTGCCTGGATTTCAGCCATAGTCCTCTTTGATTGGTTGTTAAGGCTGCTACTTATGTTTTTTTCTTCCGTATAATCAGATTTTATTTTAGCATACTTCCTCAGTTTGTTTCCCCCTTTACCTGATGTACCAGTCGTGTTGTTGATGACTCAGAAAAATGAGTCTTCGTACAGTTTTCTTAACTTTTTTTTAATTATTTTATAAACATTGTTTTCATTCATGGAAGCTTGCTCATAATGTAGCCTCACGTTTGTGCGATAAATTATTGTCGTTGGTGGCATCGCATTTCCGGAAACAATTGTGGAAATAGTAATTAATGTCGCCATAGTTGTTGAATCAATTTATTCTATTGTGTCTGGCTTGTTATTAAAGGCACATAGAAGTGATGGGAAGAAATCTTTTTATCTTGAAGTCGATAACAAATGTTAAATTACTTTAAAATATATAATTGATTTACCAACTTCATTGAGAAACAGTTTGATTAAAATACGAACGTGTATTCGCCGTCTACCAATACAAGAGGGGATATTTACAACGAATGAAAGACAGCTGTAGGGAAAATTTAGGCAACGAATACCATGTAATTATTTCACGTTTATCTTTAAAGATTTTTGAAATATGTGACCCAACGCACTGAAAACGGTAAAACTTTAAGAAATCACGAACAAGCTTGGCAACAAGTTGCAATTAATTCATTAACATATAATCTTGAAAAATAGCAAAAAAAACTAGAGTTGGCAAATTTGGCGCAGTAGCCCCATGATATCAACAACCGCCGCCTGACTAATAGCGATATTCATGTAACCCTTACAGTGCGGGGATAGACTTTAGTCGTCAAAATCTGCCGTCTGTAGACGTCAGATTCTGACGACTAAAGTCTATCCCCGCACTGTAGGAGTAAAATATTTCTAATGGACCCATAACATAGGTATTCAAATGAATCGGAAAGAGCTGAATAAGACATTTATGATGATAACAAATTAAAATAAACCATTTGGTCTCCAAGGTTTTTATAGAAAAAATCAGCGCCTAAAGGGTTAAGAGACAACCGCCGATTAGGGGCCCATCCCACTAAGAATCTTAACCCTTGCATCGCCAAGCACAACTATAGTCCTTTTTAATTTGTTTTATTAGGTGTTCAAATCGCAGATATTGTGAATGAAATAATCAAGATTTGTAAATGTTTGGTTTCAAATTAATCACATATTCATCATTTTCGCTCAATTAAAATTAATTAATTCAGGGTTCAAATTCAGGTTATCATAAAGGTGTAGTCAACTGTTAAAATTTGCGGGACAAGGGTCCCCAAGAAGACAATAGTGCCCGTGGGTAGGTCAAGGCCCTATTCCATAATAATACTAAAAATGCGTTTCATACCCAAAGCCTCATTAGTGCAAGTTCTTAAATCACAGCAAGTTCATATATACTTGAGCGACATCTATGAGTTTATAATTCAAAGCTCTTGGCCCTTACCCCTACTTGGTCGCTGGCTTGCAAACAAACTGACTGTATTACTGCGGGGATGTTGAAACTGCTTGACCCAAGCTTCTATTGACATGCCCAGTTAACACAAAACATTTGTATGACTTTATGCAATGTTGGACCAACGTCGAAGACGTTGGGTCGACGTTGAATAAATGTTATACAAATGTCTTGTGTTTGCTGGGCAGGAAGACTTTCTCTCAAACATTGTACATTTATTCAATGTTGGTTCAATGTTAGGCCAGCGTCGCATACGTTGGCCTAGCATTATAACAGCATTGGATCAATGTCCCGTTTAAGTAGTATCTTGTAATCAGTTCAGTGGCTATATTAATACCGTCAATCTGTACTCATTAGGCTACTGTTGGCCTACACTTGACCGTCCCAGGCATGCGCGTTTTGCAGTTGAATCATTCTTTAACTTTTCAATGAGTAAAGTTTAGTGGTATTCCAAGATGAGATAAGTCAAGATAATCTAATGATTTAAAGCAAGTTTACAATGTGTTTTCACATCGGGATGCGATGGATAACATCACATAAACATTGGGCATATTTATTTGATAATAGGCCTATGCACAAAAATAAGATGCAGTGTCCAACATAATAATATATAACCCAGCAAGCATGGTACACTGACCCAATAATGGTTCAATGTTGGGCCAGCGTCGTAGACGGTGGTTCAACATTGAGCCAACATTATGAGCGATTCACTTGTTTGATTTTTTTAGGACTTGGCGCACTTTGGTTTAAATTCATCTTCATTTTACCATGAGTATGTAGTAAAAAATGAAATGAATCGGGCTTTAGGCCACCTTTGTGCACATACAGGCTAAACTGGGCCAGGAGAACCTCCTGAGGATGGTGAGATGATTGAGATGACACTGTCCTCCAGACACAGGATTCGAAATTCGAGCCCTGGTGGTCTGAGGCCGAGCACGCTACCTCTCGGTCACGGAGGCTCCCCACAATATTAACTTTCACACGTGGATGGGGAAGAAACAATTTGTTTCTTTCAAACCGCCGAGACCGGGAACCGAACCCCGGACTCTGGCGTGAAAGGCAGCGGTGCTAACCACTACCCTAGGGCCCCCGCCCATGAGTATGTAGTAAGCAACCGTGATTGTTCACTATTAACACAAGGCCAAACGCATAGCTAGAACTAAAATGTATATACCAGAGTACAACCACAATTTAAAATAAGCCGAAAAACTTCGTTTCGTGGATTCAACTTAATCATTTCGTAATCATTTATATTTTTTTAAGTGTTAATATAGAAATTTGATAAATTCTAGTTTTTGTCACAAATCGATTTACTTTTTATGTGGTACCCCAATACAACAGGAAATCTATATTAATGTATTTGATCATACTAACTATGTAAGACATATTATATATAATATGTCTGTGTAACTGTCATTGTTTTACCTGCTGTGATGACCAAGCAGACGATAGCCAGACTCTTCATGGCGTTTTAAATCCAGTAATGACAGAACAATCCACTCCCAAAATGACAAAAATACAGTCACAGTCACTTACTAACCTATCTCCATGCCATAGAGTGCATGCGCGAACATACAGCCTACTTAAACTGCATACGTTTACTCAAAGTTGATTCATTGCTGTTTCAACGTCTACGACGCTTTCCCAACATTTAATCAACATTGGATGAACGTCTAGAGTTGGGCGTTGTTGTGCCGGCAGTGATGTATCGGGTTCTTATGGTGATTACTCTTTTTTAATCTTCATCCACTACAAGCCGAGAATTGATGTAGCAATTCTCGACTTGTAGTGGATGAAGATGACTTGAAGTGTGTGACAAATGAAAAAAAAGATATTGTTATTATTAAAACGGTTCCATGTAAATTATCGTTCTAAAACCCCAAGGTGTAGGAAATTAAGTCATTCTTTGGAGATTCAAAAATATGATTTGATGCATCGTGGGGGTTTAAAGGGTTAAGAAAAGTACACATTTCAGAAAACACAAGGATATATATTTGAAGAAACATCTATGATAAATAAGGCGAGATTTGAGTTACTGCCACTATGCCACATCAATGTGGATGAAAACGACATGATTTGAAAAAAAATATTCTAGTGTATGTAATATATTAAATATAAACTTTTTGTGACGGGAGTTTTTCATTTTGTTTTCAATGAATTTTATTGAAAATATGTACATAAATGCCATAAGGGAGATTAAAGGTTAAGAGGACTGATTCTGATGCGTCCATGTGGCCACAGACGGCGGGGAGGGGGGGGGATGTACACGATCTTATGATAAATTACTCCACAACAAAGAAACAAAATAGTGAGGTATCTTAGTAATTTTATTCACCCTTGTGCTGCTGAATTGTTTGTTTCTCATACATTTTACATTCATGTAGAGCTGGAACTGCTGACGCAACACGCGAATTTCAGCTCCATTATGAACGAACGAACGAACGAACGAACAAACCATCGAACTTACGAACCAACGAACCAACGAGCGAGGCAACCAACGAACCAACGACCTAACCAACAAACTGACTAATTAAACTATTAATTATCGCACGAGCGAATGTATATAGGGACGAAAAAAGAAACAAAGGAAGGAACGAAGGAATACAAAAAATAGAGAAGGAAAGAAGGAAAGAAGGAAGGAAGGAGTCAAGCAACGAGAGATCAAGGAAAATAACAAAAAAAAGAACGGACGAGCGAACTCTTCGACACACATCTACCCAGATCAATAAATAATGAATAAACGAATGGATGAATGGATGGACGAACGGACCGACGAACGAATGAAGGAATGTATGAATGATCGATCAGAGTAATGAAGGAATGGATAAGTGGGGATTTGGGCTACTTTTTGAAAGAATAGGCTAATCTATACTAGTGGTCAGAAGAATATCTTTAGTAGGCCTATGGTGAGATAATGATCATATGGCATCTTTTTCGAATCTAGCACCCTAGCGGTCTGAGGCCTACCACGCTACTCTCAGTCACGGAGGTCGGACGGATATATGTCATCAATAAAAACATGTCACCGGGATTCTGGTCACGTTTTTCCAGCACGCGTGAGGCCGAATCATGAAAGATCAGACATCTTCAAGTACGTGTGTAATCAAGTGTAAGAAAGTAGCAGTAACATCACATAAACATAATTTATTCATAATTGGAAAAGAACACTCGGGTGAGATCAGCGAATCCAGCAGCTTGCAAGTCAAGAAGCAGTAACTATACTTGCTTTTTAAATAAGACGTTACTTGTCATTTATGCAAAGATGTGACACCAGTGCCGTGCAAAGCTAAAATGCAATATCTGTTTACTTTTCAAGTAAGCAGATACATCCTTTTGGCGTTTCAGAGCAGAGTAGAGGAGTGCGGGCTCTCCTGGGATTGAATCGCTCTGACTCTGAGCCACTCATCGTGGCAACAACACCAAATTGACGTGGCACGGTACGGGTGAGCAGCTCAACCAGACCAATTCGTGTTGTATTTTTATACTCGGTTCGGAACGTTCGAAACAGTGGTGTCACAATGTTAGTACGTTACATGTGTATTTTTTTAAAAGAGAAATGTATAGGGGCTTACGTAGTTGGTGATAATGATATACATCTTGACTGTCTGAAACAGACAACTTTACAAATCCCATCATTGTTCAATTGAAGTTTTGAATCGCGATAAAGAGAAAAAACTTCCAAGTGACACAAACACATAATTTATTAATTCAGACCTCTTTAATTTTTTGGTCGATTTCGTCATTAAATCAAAGACAAACAAAATAATTATAAATGTATATTGCTATTTAACCCTTGAAGCGCTGAATTTTTTTATAAAAACCTTGGAGACCAAAGGGATTTTTTCAATTTTAAATCGTCATAACTGTCTTAGTTAGCTCTTTCGGATTCATTTGAATACCTACGTTGTGGGTCTACGGTCATTATAAATATGTGTACTCTTACAGTGCGGGGATCGTCTTTAGTCGTCAGAATCTGACGGCTACAGACGTCAGATTCTGACGGCTAAAGTCTATCCCCGCGCTGTAAAGGTTAAAATCAAAAGCATTCTTTTAATTTGTTCTAAATTTCTCTCTATGCGATAGTCTCTGCAAAACATTGTTTGATAATATCTCGACGAATCATATTTTGATGAAGTTAATGAATGACACAATTTAATATGGGCATATTGTTTAATCCACGCGGGCGAGTGGCTGTACATATCGATTATATATTTAAATGTTTTTAGTTTAAAAAAATCAACATGCTAGATTTTTAATCCACTACTATAGCTGTATTTATATGTATGCACAGCTTCAAGTGGGTGAAAATTAAAATAGGAATTGTAAAAGTTTGCTATCATATTTGGGAAATATGAGGAATTTTCACCCACATGAAGTTGTGGGTCGCGTTAGCGACACACAACTTCAAGTGGGTGACAATTTAAATGGGAATTGTAAATGTTTGATATCAAATTTGAGAAATATCAGGAATTTTTACCCACTTGAAGTTGCGTCAGATTCTGGCGTATAAAAACGGTTCCCACGCTGAAAGGGCTAATTTGTTCGGCTTGGAACCTCTCGTTATCCAAGAGGTGCAAATAGGGACCAGCGGTGAAAGTAGTTGCTCCTTTTTGTTTATTGTAATTATAACTTCCTGATTTCAGGCTAATTTCCAGATTGTACCCTGATCGCCCAGACTTGATGTATTACGCAAAATTCTATGTGATTATTTTAATACCACCAAATACGTTAAGTAAAAACTGTGCGAGGTCACATCCAAATTATACAAATATAATTGAATTCGATTCATATATTATAATATATCCAAGATTATACCCTCTATCGCCCATATTATACCTCACCCTGATTTAAGTGGTTTATTATTGAAATGAATAATATAATATAATTTAATGTAAATTATATATCCCTCGGACTGACCCCAATTTCCCCTCAGACCGTAAATACATAAATAAATAATTATGAATGAATGAATGAATGAATGAATGAATGAATGAATGAATGAATGAATGAATGAATGAATTATTGAATGAATGAATGAATGAATGAATGAATGAATGAATGAATGAATGAATGAATGGATGATTGAATGAATGAATGAATGAATGAATGAATGAATGAATGAATGAATGAATGAATGAATGAATGAATGAATGAATGAATGAATGAATGAATGAATGAATGAATGAATGAATGGGGCCTTGGGCCTTTAGACACATATAGTCCAACATGCTAAGCTGGACCAGGAAACATCATGAAGATGGTGAGATGAAGCAGATGACACTGCCCGCCAGTCACTGCCAAAATCCAAAATTCGAGCCCTGGTTTGAACGTTTTACTACGGCCAAGCTATTGTTTTCCTATTTTTATTATACTACGACCGTTTCTGGCTCACTTATAGCTCTCATCGACTTGAAATCTGAACACAACGGTCTCCGGGTAGGGAGGTTGTTTATTACGCATATAGGCCTATGTCTTTTGTCAACGAGCAGGGCCCGTGTCTTCGTACAAGTATCGTAGGCTTCAGCTTGATCGGGAGGGTCTCGACCAATCCGAAGCCTGCGATATCTCATAACGGACGGGTAAAAAAATCCCACTAACAATACACAAGCAAAAACGGGTGAAATTTCGGTCGTGCGTGTAAGCCTATTCAGCAAGTATGTCGAGCACACCTGGACATTCAGCCAATGTTGGGTCTATGTTGGCCCACCGTCTGCGACGCTGGCCCTACATAGAACCAACATTGGCTGAATGTATCGTGTTTGCTGGGCATTGTCATCTCCCCTGCAGAAAGACATGAGAAGCCTAGCCTTGCTGTACACTCCACAATTGTTACTCGCTCGTCCTAACTCATTCATTATATAGCATGATGATGATGATGAGCTATATTGTATACAGCTAAATGCCCTATTATCATTCGATCGTTCAAACTCATTCACTATCCTGCATAGTCTGAGCTGTAACGTTAGTCTCTCTACATGCTCTAACCGCACATAACAACGGCATTGCACTTTGTGTTTGCTGGGCACCGCTGTGTGTGATAGCCCACCTTCTCCACAGAGAGTCACGCGATACCGGTACAATACTGGCACCATACTGGCCCAACACCAAACCGGCATTAGGCTCAAAGGCTTAGCTTGACTGTAATCCATCAGGACACAGAATTAAGTGAGCGACCATTGTCATTAAAAGATATAGCAAACTGAGTCTCTACAGATCTGATCGTTTCATTGATGGCTATCTGCATTTCTAGGGTGTATTTGTCCAGGACACTGTCTTTAGAATGACTACGATGGTAACTGCCCTCAGAGTTATTCAACACATTCTCAATTCTGTCTGGCGGTATATCTAGTTTTAGGAATTCGGCGATATGTTGTAGCTGACCTTTGAGGTCAGTTTTAAGATCCTCATACCGTACCAGTAGTACAGGTATACTCGCATTAGCCCAGTTTATGTGAAAGCTGCGCCACCGTTTATCAAAACAATCCACTGCGTCCGCCCATGCTGAAACAGACAAGAGAACAGTTGTTAACAACTGACCCCGATTATAATCGTTTTTAATCAATTTTATTAGCTGGTAGTGAGCATGAAATGAGTGTTTAAACATGGAATATTGCACACTTGAAGTTGTGGTTCGCTATAGCGAGACACAATTTTTATTGGGTGAAAATATAAATTCTATAACTTAGCCCTTTAACGTAGCTACCCATATTTCAGTTACACTACAGGCTAATTTTAAAGCTGTGTCTAGCAAATTTAACGTTCATTTATACTTGAAATCTTCTTGTTTAAAAGACAAATGAACAGGTTATAGACGTGCTTAGACGGATGCTTCAAACAATTGTGGTGATAAGTTCCCTTGATATAAAAATTCTGTTACTTTTTGTGGAAAAGAGTTTGTCATCCACATGGCCTACAGGTGAGGATATTGTCCTGGTCAGCTTAGCCAGGAAGGTGTTGTAAGGATTCCTAGTCAACAAGATAGCTTTTTTAAAGGCCTTGCTTGATACACATTTGTGCGTCTTCACTGTGATGCAACTACCATCTTGACGACCTTCACCGCCGAACGCCTTGCCTTTCAAGTAAGGGTCATTATATACTGAACCAGTGTAGAAACCTACAAAACCATGAAAACTATGCATGTAACCTGATGTCAAAATAACATCTAATGTTCATTTAAAAAATACATTTGACAATGTGTGGGCTATTCGCTATACGTTTTCGATCCGAGAGATAATTTGTGATCCAATTTAGTGCTGTACCACGAATTCCATATAAATATAATGTGTCCAATAAAATGTTATGATTAACTGTATCAAATGCCTTACTAAAATCTAAAAATACTCCTAAAACACATTCTCCTTTTTGTAATGATTCAGTAATTTTATCAACTAATGTTATTAAAGCTAATTATTTTTTCTATAACTTGTCGGATTTATTTAAGGATTATTAGGTTTAATTTTACCTGCTAAATTGGAGCCTATGTTTATATAAAAATCATTAAATGCATTAGCAATGACTTTACTGTCCTCTACAATACTACCATTTATTACAAATTTGTTACTCATATTACCTGGTTTCGATTTCCATTTAATATCTTTCAGAATCTGCCAGGTCTTTTTTTATATTGAATTTGTTATTTTCAAGCATGTTCTGGTAATATTTGCGTTCAGCTACGCGCATTTCAGAATTTACTTTAGATCTATACTGTTTATATAAACAGATAAAACTTCGTTGGTTACATTAGGAAACTTTTTATATAGTAAATATGTTTTATTATTTTTTAATAATTAACCTTTTTAGGGTATCACTTAGCCAACATTTTCTATTTTTATAATGCGACTTAACATGTTTAATGGGGAAGCAAGCGTTAAAATACTCAAGTATTTTTTTATGGGAAAGTGAAAAAGATGCTTGGTAAGAGCTCTCCAAGCAAACAAAACTCCTGTCGGTTGTTTTAACAAGATTATGAAATTTAATCACGTTATTATTGTTCATATCTCTTTTAAAAATAATTGACGATTCATCTCAATTGTATCACGCTACATAGCAGTCTCCTAATGGGTGTTAGTGACGCTGATGTCACTTATATGACACGATTCCATGAAGATAATATGCAATCTGCATTGACTAAAATTAATGAACTAAGGAAGTTTTGATCTAAACAAATCACAGGTAAACTTTGGAAAAAGGCATTGATTAGTCGATATGACCATCTCGGCCGATCAAAGAGATTTATGTAAGATAATACCAGTCCAGCAAACACCAAAAAATTGTATGGCATTTGTACAACGTCGACCCAACATCTTCGACGTTGGTCCAACATCGTACACATTTTGTACAAATCTTTTGCGTTTACTGGGGTGGATATATAAGTGTCCCTTACCAGAGAGCTCCTCTATCAAGTGTCTTGTCCAAGTGTTGCCCGCACCAGGGAAGCTGGCCAAAGCTGTCAACGGTCCGGGTGGCTTTATAAAACGCCTCCTGACAAATGTTTCCGATTTGGCCTGATTATTCACCTTAGAGTCCAAAGCGAATCTTTTCAGTGAATCGAAATTTCGCTTACTGCATTTTGTATTTGAGATCTTTGCGTTGACAGTCTTGACTTGTGGCTCTGACAAATTGAGGGGATGTAGTGTAAGGCGAGATATGTGCTGATTGTCATCTTTTACATCCAGACCATTTTGCACATCCGATCCATCTTGTACATTCGGACCATTGTGTACAGCCGGGTCATCCTGCACACTCGGACCATTGTGTACAGCCGGGTCATCTTGTACACTCGGACCATTTTGCACAGACGGGCCATCTTGTACACTCGGACCATTGTTTACATTCGGCTCATCTTGTACACCCAGGCCAGATTGTACACCCGAACTATCTTGTACAACCAGAGAGCTGTGGATCATAACTTGGGGTAACGTCGTATCTTGTACACCCCGAGAGCTGTGGTTTATAACTTGTGGTTCCGAGGTGTTTCCGAGGTGCTGAAGTGCAAGGCGTGGTCTCTGCTGATGATGCTGTGTACCTGGACCAGCTTGTATCGCAGAAACATCTTGTACACCTGGAGAACTGTGTATCATATACGCTATACATATACATGACACAACCACTCCTCCCACCACATACTTGCCTGTGCTGCCATTGAAACTTGTCATCTTACAAAATGTAGAATACCATTGTGGTAACTACAAACCTGAAATAAACAAAACACAACTTGTGAATATTTTTTTAATTTCTCTCCATGGTGTTAGATAAACCTTCGAAGTTTGTGACCTGACGGTAAAAACGCAATCATATAATCATAACTTTTATATAGCACCGATTTTCTTTTAGATTGATAGGCGTTTCAATGGCAGTTGCATAATACATCATTCACAAGAAACGGATGAATACCTTTCGGAATAAGTTTTTTTTTAATTTTCGCTTGAAATTCTCTAAACTCAAGAGTTCCTTTTCTGCGGCTGTCAGTTCATTCCACAGTCAAGGGTCGACAATTAAAAATGCACGATCGCCAAAAGTCTTTGTGTTTGAATGAGGTTGAGTGAGCATCACTGAAGTTGCAGATCGTGTTGCATGCTGTGGAAAGCGCTCTTGGATAATATCGCAAATATAGCGAGGAGCTTTACCCTGAATAGCTGTGAGTGCCAGTAATAATAGCTTGTATTCAATACGTTGACTTATTGGTAGTCAGTGTAAGTGTATGAGCACAGACAAAATGTGATCAAACGTCTATAACTCTGACACCGGCATTCAGTACCCGCTGAAGCCTTGCAATCTGGGACGATGGTAGTCCAACAAGGAGCGAGTTGCAATAGTCAAGATGAGATAGTGCTGCTTGAAAAATGAAATGAATCGAGCTTTAGACCACCTTTGTGCACATACAGGCTAAATTGGGCCAGGAGAACCTCCTAAGGATGATGAGATGAGTGAGACGACACTGCCCTTCAGACACAGGATTAAAAATTCAAACCCTGGAGGTCTGAGGCCGAGCACGCTACCTTTCGGTCACGGAGACTCTCCACAATACTGAGTTTTACGAGAGGATGGGGAGAAAACATTTTTGCTTCTTTCAAACCGCCGAGACCGGGAAACGAACCCCAATCTCTAGCGTGAAAGGCAGCGGTGCTAACAACTACCCTGGGGCCTCCGCCCAGTGCTGCTTGAACCAGTTGTTGCGTAGTCACTGTTAGCGAGTGCAGAAAAGCCAATAGTTACAAAACCATAACTTGGTGCTTTGTTGATTCATGTTGATACTGCTATCGAAATATACCCAAATATTCCTGGTATAGCGCATTGATTTAGATCTAAATCACAGTCTCCGATTCTAACGCTATCAATGTTCACCTGGTGAGTGAAGGAAAACACTCCAGCAAACACTCGACGTTGACCTAATGTGTTCCCAGAAAACACGAGACGTTGAGCCAATGTTGTTTTAATGTTGAGCCAGCGTCGGAGACGATGGGTCAACATTAAAACAACATCGGCTCAACGTCATGTGTGTTCTGGGTTAATGTTGGCACAGCTTCGTAGACCAACATTAAGACAACATTGGGACGTGTTCGCAAGACTATATAAATAACTCTCCATCAACAGCTTTCAATAAGTTTAAAACCATCCCGACCGGAGTGGCGGTAAATTTATATTTACTTACTAACTTTCCCCTAATCATCAGTACAAACATGAAAATATTCTAAATAAATATGTTTTTAATGAGCAGCTATGATAATGAATTCATGCCCTACAAGAAGACGCTATTCACTTGATGAATTGTAGGGGTCGAATGGAGGCAAACTGCAGTAATTACAGTATAACAGATAAATTAGTTATATATATATTATATAGAGTTATATTTAATTGGTATTATCTTACCCGTACAGTGCTTTAGTTCACAGCAAACTCAATCAAATGCAATCATTATTATCTATTCAACGAGCATATACACGTTATATACTGAAATATCCCGATGTGAAATATAGCTCACACAAATGAGAATTCTGCCCTGCAATCATGGCAATCGTTTGAGATAGGGAAATAGGCGTACGCCTGGTGAGTATTATTCCTCTCGCTCAATACGGTCTTAACAACCAATCAATGTTGTCACAGCCATGCATGTCTTCCATTCATGTCCATGACGTCGTCACCATAATTACACCGACATTATGCTACTACATGCTCCTCCTATGCTAGATATAGATTGGAGTAGCTACCATTGGTCGTGTAGAGTAGAATGATGTGTGGTAGTGCCATTGTCAGACTATGTACAATTAGAAATACATAATTGAGAATGTATGTTGTTCTATTATGAAATCGTGATGTTGATATAACAGCAGCAGACTGTATATAAGATTGTCTGTATCATAAATATATTTATAATGGAGGAATACATGCAGGGAACTACACTGCATTAATAATGCCTCGATTAGGGAACAAGCAAAACGGATTTCCCACCGTTTATTTTTATGAAGTACTTAATTATTAAAGCGCAAATCACGACTACACGTTTCTCGACTGCTTAGAGCAGGTTAAATCACAATTATTGGGAATGAAAGGGGTGTTTGAAGACCAGCATTTGCAAATGTTTGCTCTCAAATTAAACAAATGTGAGTAATTTCAGCCACTTGAAGTTGTGGGTCGCGGTAGCGAGACACAACTTCAAGTGGCTGAAATTTCAAATTAGAAAAATAAATCAGATAGCGAAGACATGCTGCGAACTATAATTAGGCTCACAGTGTTTAGGAATGTTTAGGAAGTACTGATGATCATGATCACGATTATACGATTTTAAAACGATCTACCACATCTGCACTGCGTGACTGCTTCATTCATGCAGTGGTGATACAATCATAATCGTCGCCAAGCAGATGAAGTGCTATACTGGATTATACTTCTCTATTGTCTGACTGCTAATAGTATCCACCCTGTATAAATATATTTCAATGAAAAAATTAAAAAATTAAAAAAATTATTATATTAATTGTTGGTCAGTAAACAAATGATATATATAAGTACAATATTAGTATTATGCCTATACGTACTCGTTTGGCATTGTGTCAATGATCTATTTGTATAGACAAAGATCATTAATCCTTCAGTGAGTTTTTCCAGTGTTTCTGTCTTCCTGATACATGTGTGAATTATGGAATGTTAAAGAACCAGTTAAAGCTGGAGTGATCAGTACATCCAGTCATTCTCAACATGTCGTCCAGCCAGATATGGTAGTTGAACTCTCAGTGTGGCTCAGTAACAGACAGACGTGTACTCACGGTGTACTCAAGTCAGAAAAAGATGTCAGTAATAACGATATCCAGTACTAGTCGCGTCACGCTGGCGTTATTGACCGCAGTGAGCCGTGGCAGATACCGGCACCCAGTGAACTATAACAATGTCAAACCTGGTCCTACATTTAGCCACTGTCATAGGAAACACGAGACGTTGTGTCAATGCTGTTTTGACGTTGGGCCAGCGTCAAAGACGGTGGCCCAACATCAAAACAGCATTGGGTGGATATATAATGTTTGATGGGGTGTCGCAGAGCCCTCTCACCCACTGCTTAAATATATATATAGGGGCCTAGTGCAGCTGTGCTGTCAGTGTCTATAAATTATGCATTAAGAGTATCACTAATGATTTTATCAAAAGAGTACATATCTTATCTGCAGTATCAAATTCACTTCTAGTAAAACTAAATGATTTTTTAAAAGTTTTTTTTGTATGTCCTTATCATGAATATGCGGAAGTGTCCTGTGGCATTTTCCTTCCAAATATGTTGGAAATGTATCCGACGCCTACTGGGTCTACATTTTACTTTTGTAGTCACAAAAACAGGGCCTACATAATCTACTCAAATATGTTGAGCTCAGATCTCGTACAAGTTACGATATATCGTAGGCTTCTGATTGGTCGAGATGGCCATCTCGACCAATCAGAAGCCTACGATATATCGTAACTTGTACGAGAATACGGGCCCTGGAATATAATATATACTTGTCAATACAATGGCTTATAACTGGATATAACTGCCAACAGGGAATCATTATATTAATCTACAAAATGAGGATGGCAAATTATTTGATTATGCACGTCATTAACAAGTCGTGGGGTCAAACACTTTTAAATCAATATTATTCACCTTTTCACATGCTTATTTTTGCTTTATATAATGGTAATATTTCTAGCTTCAAATGAATACGTCAGCTACCCGCAGTTCACGTGTTTTGGACGGCCCTGTCATGCCTATAGGGTATAAGACCACTGAATTAATAAACAGTCTTAAAAAAATGGTTCGTGCGGCCAAGTGCAGTGAGAGCGAGCCGTGGTTCGTGTAGCATATATAAAGACTACTGAACGCATCGACCATGCGAATGTATTGTACTCACAATATGATTATGTTAGCGGTATATTCACATTTTATCTCTATTATCTGAAGAATAACTATCGGTGCAAAAGATGTCTGTACATATTAAACGTGATGATATACAGATTTTCACTTCGTTTATTTTATTCAACAGTTTTAAATTATTTGATTTCGTTCAGATGAACACTTGCGGCTTTGTATGGTTCAAGCATCACGATTTCAAAACAATAATTTTTAAGCTATTTAACACTACTGGGTGGGCCCACACGTATTGATAAAATGTCAGTCAAGACACGACAGGACATGACAACAGAATCGGAACATGATAAAATAGTGAAATATAAATCAATACATTTCTGTATTCAAATATAATAAGAATCAACATTTTTCTAACTGATACATAGGTCCGGACGAATATCATTTTTTACTTATCTGTCCAATGTATACTTAACTACGTAGAAAATATTTACCTAAATACTTTCATCAGCGTTCAAATATGTTAAAAATTTTAAGCTCATTTCAAGTAAAAATTTCAATATCATTACCAAGTTAGCTAATTACACGTACAAAGCATTTAAAATAAGAAAATAAGTTGAATATGTTGTCTAATTTCATGTTTACTGTTTTTTTTTATAATTTTTATACAATTATACTCAATATATTATATAATGTTATACTGATAATAACAATGTCAAATGTTTATATCAATTTGTTACTTTACAATACCTGTTGTGAATATGTACATGGCACAAGGGCTACAAGCTCTTTTCTTAGTAAAATATTCTATTCTACACAGAAGTTACAAAACATACACATAACAGTATATATGTTTAAGGTGAGACAATCTGCAGTCTATGTCGCGATCTTATTCTACTTTAACCATTTGGAAGTATCATTTTGCACTTCCTCTCTCACTCGTATAGATTCATATTGTGGGGAACATCCATGACCGAGAGGTAGCGTGCTCGGCCTCAGACCGACAGGGCTCGAATTTCCAATGCTGTGTCTGAAGGGCATTGTCATCTCATTTATCTCACTCTCAGGAGGTTCTCCTAGCCCGGTTTAGCCTATATGTGCACAAAGGTGGTCCAAAACCCCATTCATTATGTACAAGCATCGCTCGAAAATAAATTTGATTATATTTGTTTTGATGTCGTAGATATTCGGCTACGGTGCGTCGTAACTATTACAAATACTATGAGTGACACCTACACGTACATAGCTTGGAAGGTTATCCCCTGAGAGGTCAACATAGATGTATTGGTTAACATTGCTAAATAGGCTAATCTATATGCTGACAATTGGGGATGTCATTGGTTGTAATCCAATCTATAATTTTGAAAAGTATAACTGCAATAAAATATCAGATACTGTATCCCAAGTAATCGAGCACTTTTTTACATGCCACGGTGGCTTTTTCTATGTCACGTTTGTGCATTTTGAAACGCCACCTTCCTGCTGTCTTATGGGCGTCATGCCTGATGGTGTCGTAAGGCAGGTCCTCATCCGGGTCATTAGGGTCATGATCTGTGGCATTCAAACTACCACGAAACCACTCTGACACCTGGTGAGGAAGCGGAATGTTGATAAAATCATAGATGTCATGAATATAGACAAACGGCTTGTCAATCAGATCCTCGTATCTAATCTGGAGAATATTGTCCTTGTACTTGTTGAGAAGGTCTGGAAGGATGTCCAACTCCTCAGCCATTCTGTTGCACAATACCTTGGCTTCCAGAGAGATATCCTGGTTGGAGATCCCTGATAAGAGCCCCGTCGTCCACCGGGAGTATACCATGGCGCGGGGATCCCTGTAGTACACTATCACCTTCAGATCCGGTATCGTTTTCAGTATTGTTTCCAGCATCCACAAACGTATGCGTATTGTTTTCACAGCCACTATGTCTATGAATCAAACAACAAAATAAATCACCGTGCACAGTAATATTTATGTACAGAAATGATCATCAATGTTTAGAAAACACATCTTCCTGACAGCCAGGCTCGCTGCTCACGAGGTCGCAGACCGAGCCTTGCTGAATCAGTGTTATCATCCACCTATTGGGGTAGGGAGGATGATTTAGACATTGAATATTCATTAATTTTTCAACCGAATGCCAACCTAATGTTGGCCCACTGTCTGCGACATTGGCTCAACATTAATCCAACCCTGCCGCATGTAACATCTCGTGTCTGGTGAGATGTGGTGGGAGCTGTCTGCGATACTTCCTGTGACCAGACATGTGCTGCTTAATGCAGGGCCGGCGTCGTAGACAGTGGCCCTGCATTAAAGCAGCACTCATGCCAGAGGTCAAACTTGGGTCAAACAGAAAAAAAAATTCTTGAAAGTCCCCACTCCAATAGATGGTTCTAACACTGATTCAGCAAGGCCTCGGTCTACGACCTCGGGAGAAGCGAGCCTTGTGTGGGAAGATGAGAAAACATCGTGTAGTCAATAACCTGGTTCAATCACAGGGACATGAGACCCCCTGCTGGAAACATCCCTGCTGAAACATCCCTGCATAGTCGAAGGAGTCGTTGGACTATGCAGGGCTGTTTCACTACAACAGGAAGTTTCATGTCCCTAGCCTGTTAGTATTTTCACCAATTCCAAGTTCCACGACGGTATTTCCCATCATTATAAGGGCACTCTGAGATATGAAATATTATACTGCAGTATTTCGTAAAATCATGACATTTGTATTCACCTAGAGGTGGCAATGGCGAGAGCAATTTTGCGAAAGCAATTCACATTTAGAGGTGAGGTAAAATGAAATGAATCGGGCTTCAGGCCACATATATGCTTAACTGGGCCAGGAGAACCTCCTGAGGATGGTGAGATGAATGAGATGACACTGTCCTCCAGACACAGAATTCGAAATTTAGAGGTGAGGTAAAAAATCAGAAACTATACCAGGGGTGTTATTATGTTACATATTTTACGACCTGTATGAAGACATACATGACGAAAAAGGTGATCGTGTAGGTTTAAGCTGGCCATATATTAAGATTTACGTAAAAACAGTTTTCGTAACATAGAACCAGTCCAATTTTTTCGCAACATGTTGTTCAAAACAAAATCTCTGTAACATTCCCCCCATACACTATGTAACACGTTACGTAACACCCATGTTACGTAACGTGTTGCTGAAAATGTTTTATACAGTATAGGGAACACGGACAACGTAACATGTTGAGTGAAATGTTACGAAAACGGTTGTTACGTAACATTACATCCCAAAATGACGAGAGGTGCTCATCCAATGTTGGGGTAATGATAGCCCGCCGTCTCCAACAGCGGGCCATCATTACCCCAACATTGGATGAGCACCTCATGTTGGGGTAGTGTTTGTCGCCCTGTTAACCCTTTAACCGCCGGTGCCGCATATATTCGGGTTTTCATTTTTTATTAGCACATTAAGTACCACCTTTTAAACATGTTAAAGATAAAATGTGACATCAATCAGCAATATTTGAAAACAGTTGACCTCCATTTTGTCAAATCTGAATAATTTTCACTCACTTTAAGTTGTGGATCGCGTCAGCGAGACACAACTTCAAGTGGGTGAAAATTCAAATTGAATAATTTGGCGGTTAGAGGGCTAAAGGAGTAGTCCACTGTACGAAAAGCAACTGGGGTACAACTGGAGAACAACTAAAACCAGAAACATACATAGAGTGGTCTATTGCTTTGATGTGCATCGTTTATACATTTACTCACCAGCCATAGAACAGTATGTTTGAATTTTAGAAAAACATGGCATACACGATTGTTCACTGGTGTTCATACATCTCCTGTAGCCTTCCAGCTTTTCGTCAGAAATATGCCAAGCAGATGAGTTGTCTCTATAATTAAACACGAATACAGCCAAAAAGACCTACATTAGTAAAATCGTACTTCCAAAGTACCACTAACGATAAGAGATTCCGATGATGAAAAAAGACAAAACATTATGATAGTTATTTAAACCATAGATACACTCGAGGCTTAATTATTCTGATGTACAAAGTAATTTGATATATTTAAATTTTTCTAATTATTTCAATCAATTCGAGGAAAAAACATTACCTATGATGCTTTCAAATGGTTTTGTTTGGTTGGTAGCTGATACGTTGCAAACATGAGAAAGATCAGAATAGTGTTACCAAAATAATTAGATTGGTTGCTATTATTGTCAGCTAACGTCACTTTATACCAGTTAGTCACCTGTCGTTTGTATCCTGCAGTTCCTTGTGACAGGATTCGAGCTCGCCGGCCGCGGTGAACTTTGTCGGACACAAACCCAGGATCTGATACTTGCAGATGTCCGGCCTCATCGGCACAGGATCTAATATCCTAAAGTATACATAGATACAGTACAGTTTTTTGTGATCACTATGCCCTATATCGTGCGGAATTATTCGGAATCACACTAAATTATAAACAGTCCCTACATCAGAGCAGTAAACGCCCCAGCAGATACAAGATGTTAACAGGATGTTGGTATGATGCTGGACCGACGCAGCAGACGGTGGTCCAGCATCAAACCAACATCCTGTCAACGTATCGTGTATGAACAGTGATCGATTACGACCCTGCAGAATAAAATTGCAATGTTTATTTTGATTATTCAAAGGTTTTCTAGTTGTAGAAACAAATACAATACCAATGTTTCTCAGTACAAATATCTAAGTGTAAATATATATCTATTGGGACCAATTTCCCCTGTTATTTGTCTTTTGGCTGGATTTGCGACTGTATCTTACTGATTCTTTCGATGTCCATAGTGTTTTATTATATAAAATTCAGGTTAGTTCATTTCTGATCAATGTTTAGAGTGTTTTTTTTAGTTCTCAATAACAGATGAAACGTTCTATGTGTGACATCTGGTATGCTCATATTATACATAGTTTATTATACAACAGTACATTAAAACATTATGAGATTTTAGAAATATTTAAAGAACTTGAACTTGAATTTTTTGGGTGATCTGAACAGAGCATCAGGTAAAATGACTGAATCAGTGTCCGACATGGGACAGGCTAGGCTGGACAATGAAAGAATAAATGTGCAACACAATTTCACGTTGCTCCACACTTGTCCCACAAAATAGTATCAATAAAGTTGCACTGGAAGCGTTGAAAATTTAATGCGCCAAGAGAAAATATTTTTAAGCGCGTGTGGTTGACTGCTGCTTTGCCGATGAAACTCGCGTACAAATAAATAAAAAATGAGGTCGTTCGTGCATGACGTTTATTGAGATTGTGTTTAAAAGATTCTATACTAGGGCTATTTCGTAATTCAAGATCCGTGGCGCTCCACGGTCGTATTGATGACTGATAAAATGAGTTTCTAACTTAGGCAACAACGCATAATTGGCATTTAAACCGTCTCCTGTTCCACTTAAAGTATAACCTGTGCCCCGGTGTATTGGCAAAACAGCAGTCACATTTGGCGGGGTCGGACGATACATGCAGTGTGATGACCTTAGCTTTGAAAACACGAGCTTTGACAAGTAAATTATAAAATTTAACTTTTCTTGTGTTTACACAGCAAATAATAAGACATGATAATATATCCAAGATTTAATTATAATAAAATTAAAGCTGCAAAAATCCTTTTATCACAATCTGCTCGTAATATTTACATGTATATACGTTACTAGAACTTACAGCTCGAAAACTTTGAATGACCATAACTGCACTTTTTTTTCAAAGACACATTTTACAGCCTGTAATATTTTACACGCCGTAACATTCCATATCTATTCCTATTACTATTAGGAATCTCACAGCCGGTGCTCATAATACCTCGTTCTACTACTATATACTGCTCTGTAATGGCGAACAGCAGTGACTGATTACTTCTAAAGTGAGCAGATAAGCCGTTTCACTTTCAATTACAGTATAAGCCTATATACAGATATAGTTGACTTACGTCTCCACGAGCTGTCCATCCTCTATTACAGACAGGTGCCCAGTCTGTACACACTTTGCGTACGGTTTCAGACTGTTTGTCATCAACGTGAACAGATTCCTGTACAGCATGACATCAGCAGGTAAACTGGTGGTGTCACAATTAAAGATGCCGTCCAGACCAGACAAAATGGCTTCCAGTTCAAAATCAGGGGTTTCCCTGAGAACGATACAGTTTTTTCACAATCAGAACTCGTTCGCAGAGCGTCATGAATGCATGTTCACATTTAACAATTCCGTTATCATTTATTTGTAAACAATAAACATAGATTCAAAAACCGGTAGAATTAAAAATCTGTCAACCGTGATCATGTAATAATAAAAAGTAAATATGAATTAAATACACCAACAAGGACATTTACAACCATAAACCTAGTGCTATAAGTTAATAATCATAGAACAATATCTCTATTGGGCGTGGATAATACAATTATATTATCTAAGTCATATGTGAAAGTATTTTTTAAAGGTCAACATTACTTTCGGATCATGTTTCACAACACAAAATCAAAATATGCTTTGGTTGTAATTTAAGCAAATAGTTCACATCATATCTCTTAGGACGCAGACAAAGGGCGACTATTGCTGCATCAAACTCGGGGTGGCTCCCAGTCACATCAGACGGCCCACGAGGTTTCATACTGGGATCACTAATTGATGTGAATGATATGTCCCCCATGTATCAAATTTACTGTTCTGACCTTATTTGCTGACGATTGTAAATGTTAAAAAATATCCATGTTAGAGAGTCATGTATACATAAGGGTACAATATGCTATAGATACCTTGTTTGAATAGCCATAGGAATTGGGATTTGATTTTGATATTTAAAAATGTCATAAAATAAGGTTTAGACTGTACGTCCATTGTAGTCAATTATACTAGGAATGGAGTGCCCATGAAAAGAGTGGACACGATATATTCGACTTAGAAGTTACAATTGCTAGTTCACTTCTTCGGAAAACACCCATGGAGAGTAGGCCGATTTGTAATTAAACACTCGCATGGGTGTTTTTTTTCAAACGTACACTAGGATGGCATTCTTCCACTCATATATCATTTACTATTACGCTCCTTTCTATTGTAGAGTATTGAACACAACTATGGAGCGGTACAACTCGTAATAATGCTAAGTTATGATGATATAAATTATAAAGTTGTCTATTACAACTGAATATACTTCCCTCAACAATGGGACGCGATCATGATGAAATTATTCATGATTCTGTTAAAATTTTCTCTGATAGTAAATATGCTACACGCAGCCTTGGAGCTCTGTGCCTCTGAGTATCCGTTGTAATTTGCACATACGCCTTTGACTTTGACTTTGACTTTGAATAATGACTTCAGAGTCCTCCTCAGTGGAGTATCAGGCGAAGAGATGGTACTGAGCGGCCGACCAGACTAATCGCTCAGTTGGCTCTTGAAAGCTGCTATTGATCTGAATTCAATAGAAGCTGGTGAAAGGTAATTCCAATCACGTATAGTTTTGTACAAAAAGGAATTTTGTCCCAGCGTGGTGTTAACGTTAATGTGTTTAAATGATTTTTATGTCCACCACGAGTTCTTTCGTCTGCTGGGGTTAAGAGGTCACTGACAGGTACAGCGATTAATCCATTCAAAATTGTGTACAGGCTTGTCAGCCTGAAGTTCTTTCTTCTAGTTTGTAAGTCAGTCCAGCCTTGATCTTCGATAGAGCTGTCACACTTGATTTACTTTGGTAGTTGTTTGATACGAAACGTGCAGCAGCTCTTTGAATTTTGTTTAATTTATCGACATCACCTTGCCTGTATGGCTCCCATACAGGACAAGAGTATTCCAAAAGTGACCGAACCATTGAAAAATATGCAATCTCTTTTAATTTTGAGGGACATCCCTTTAAATTTCTCCTCAAGAAACCCAGTGTGGAATTCGCCTTACTCGCAATTTTGAATATGTGATCCCCCCCCCCATTCCAGGTTCTCACTGATGCTGACTCCTAAGTAAGGTGTACTTGATACTTTCTCGAGTGTGACCCCCTTGAGCTGATAGTCTGAGCTGATAGTCTCTTTAGCCCGGGGTCTTTTCACTTGGAGGACAGAACACTTGGATGAGTTAAATTTCATCCCCCAAATGTCTGCCCAGTGCTCCAACTTAGTTAGGTCCTCCTTAAGTTTTTTTTGATCAGCCTTAGTTCTAATGGGCCGGTAGAGGAGGCAGTCGTCAGCGAAGAGTCGAACATCAGATGAGACCGAGGATGGGAGGTCATTAATACAGCATAGAAATAAGATCGGACCAAGTACCCTGTGGCACACCAGATCCTACATGAGCAGTGTCCGAAAAGCTACCATCTACTACTACTTTTTGCGATCAAGTGGTGAGAAAATTTTGAATCCAAAGTAATGTGGATCCCCTAATTCCGTAGTTATCAAGTTTGTGGAGTAAACGTTGGTGGGGAACTACATCGAAAGCCTTACTAAAGTCCAATACAATTAAATCTCTCTGATTTTTATCCTCATAATTTTGAACCAGGTAATTGACTTTCGTATGAATGCTCTGCACGGAAACCGTGTTGCACAGGTGTTAAAATTTTGATTTTTGTAAAGTGGGTCATTATACTCTTGGAAATAATGTGTTCGAGCAATTTGGCACAAACACATATGTCAGGGAGATCGGCCTGTAGTTAGAAGCAGTATGCCGATCTCCTTTTTTGAAAACAGGGGCTACATTAGCCTCGACCCATTCTTTGGGCAATTTCCGGGTCTGAATAGAGTGCTCGAAAAAAGGAGATATCACCTTGGCAGCGTTTTTGGGGAATAAATTTGGAAGCTCATCAGGTCCTGGTGCTTTATCGACGTTCAATTCACTCAATAATTTAGTTATGCCAGATTCAGTTTTTTCAATTTTATCCATGTCAGTTGTTGGTGGTCCTTCTAATTTAGGCATATTAGTGGTGTCCTCATCAGTAAATACTGAGCAAAACTTTTGGTTGAGGATTTCGGCCTTATGTCTGCTGTCTGAATGCAGTTGGCCATCATGCAATAAAGGAAAGACACCACACCTGCGCTGCGTGTCCCGTTTCTGTAATTTGTATTTTGCCCAAAGGTCAGGTCGTTTTGAAGTATTCGCTCTGTTATAAAGTCTTGCCTTTTTCCGACTAGCCTTGCGGAGCGATTTATCAAGCCAGGGCAAGTTCTGGCGTTTAGATGTTAATTTTGTTGGAACAACTTTTTTCTTTATGTCTGAATTTAAATAAAGCTTCTCATGAACAACTGTAGTTACTCATGGCATTTTAAATTTATGAAGTGGTTGTCGTTTGTAATTTTAAATTGCGGGGGTTCGTATATAATATTAATGATGTATAATTATAACTTGTCAGGTGGGAAGCCTGTTTGGTATCTCTCTCATGTGATCTATGTTTATTTGTGCGATGCTTATATGT
This sequence comes from Flabesymbios commensalis, assembly GCA_964017125.1. Classification (NCBI taxonomy): domain Eukaryota; kingdom Metazoa; phylum Annelida; class Polychaeta; order Terebellida; family Flabelligeridae; genus Flabesymbios; species Flabesymbios commensalis. The sequence goes on from OZ024903.1 coordinate 76,832,970, forward strand.
TTATCACATTGTGTATAAATAATACATTAATTATGTCATTACATCTACTTAACTTTTTTATCTCATGTTTATGCTTGTATATAGTTCACCAAATAAATTGAATTGAATAGAAAGCCAATGCCACTTTGGGAACCGTAGGTGATGCTTTTATACCACGAAATACGTGTATAACTCATAGAGCAGATTATTGTTCTATGTAAATATTCGAGCTGGCAACAGCCTGAAAAAATACGCATTTTGCGACACTATACAGACGAAAATATTCATCAATTAAGACACATGTATTATTTCTGGTATTGTTGTTGGAGCTGATATTTTGCCTAGCCGATGATGCTGGGAATGCTACAGATTATTTATCGCAGTATATTTGAAACATTTATAATTTCATTCTAAATACACGTATTATTCATAATAGTCCACAATTATGAGGTCAATAGTCAGGTTGTGTACGATATACAACCAATTATTCTCTTACATTGTATAATTATCTAATAATGAAAATATTCAGCCACAACTAAAGACCGAAAATCGTATTTTTTTTCTGAGAAATTAATTGTTGTAAATTTTAATGCTACAGTTGAGCTAATTATAATTGTATTGGATAGGTTTTCATGAGTCATAGATAGAACTTTAGCCATAACTGTGAACCAATCGATACATAACCTGAGTAAGCCGCTGGTGGCATAGTCGATATCTAAAGGTTTCCAACCATAATCCGCACCATACAAGTAACTGTAGATACCGTCAATTGGTTCAAACCAATAAAACGTATCCTTATTCTGGTTAAATGCCTCTCCAAGTAAGCTTGAGCCCCCACGCATGTTAGTCACAAGCAACACTTTAGTGACACCTTTCTCAATAATCTGAAAATAAATGAATTAAATGTAGGAGATTTTGGTCGCACATTATGTAAGATGAATTCATGGAATATATTACACGCCATGGCTTTCTCAACTTAATCTACTATAAACAAGATGAGTCAAGACTATTTGAGTGATTGGGTCTGTACCTATAGCCCTTATTAAAATAACCGTTTGCTGAATCGCGAATTCAAACATTTGTGAATTGTGATCCAATACATAAGATTGTCCTAGACCTTACAAGGCTAGACATATTGGGGTATACCCCATTCATTTAATTTTTAACGTTTATCTACAACGTATATAGATATGTTTATGCCTGACAATTGAGTATATAACGTACAACTATATCATATAATTGGCGAAAAGATATTCATGTTATTAATGGGCAGATACCGTGCGTAATAGCATCTGTTGAACCTCCACCCAGCCCAGAAATTATATATATTTCCAGTCTATTTTTTGCTAATAACTAATAATCAGTGGACCATATGAGAATTCACAGAAAAGGTCATTGTTACATATACTTCATTTAGTTTGTCAAACTAACATCACTCCACCTGGTGTTTAATTACCTGATAATGTAACCAGTTGAACGTGATTGTTACATATAATGGCCGCTTAGAAGATCCATGCTCCGTAGATTAATTTATTTTAACTTTAGCCAGTGGGCCTATGTAGATCCGCTATAACAGTCTGTATTATTATAAAGCAGAAACGTATTATTATTACTATAGATCTGTTAGTGGTCATGACGCTCTCATTTCACACCATATGAGTTGTAAAAGTGACATACTGAAACTACATTTCAAAGTTTAATACTCAAGACTGACCCGTGGTTTTAATAAGCGTTTAAGAAGCGCGGTGACTGACCTTAGACGTCAAATTCTGACGTCTAAAGACGATCTCCGTAGTGAAAAAATATAATTTTATAATGGCCGTAGACCCAAAACATAGGTATTTAAATGAAGCGTAAAGAGCTATTTAATACATTTATGATGATTTCAAATTAAAACACCCTTTGGTCTCCATGGTTTATACAAAACTATTTCAGTGTTGTAAGGGTTAAATGTAGACATAAACCCCTAATTAACCCTTACAGCGCGGGGATCGACTTTAGTCGTCAGAATCTGACGTCTTTAGACGTCAGATTCTGAGGACTAAAGTCGATCCCCGCACTGTAAGAGTGAAAAAAATTCTAATGGCCGTAGACCCATAGCACAGGTATTCAAATGAATCGGGAAGGGCTAATTAAGACATTTATGATGTTTTCAAGGTGAAAACCCTTTGGTTGCTACGTTTTTTACAAATTAATTCAGCGCTTTAAGGGTTAAGTTGATTACCGTTTTTACCTCAGATTCATCATGGTTATTCTCGTCATCTTCATAGATGAAGTTCATGTCAACGTCTAAACCATTATCGGATCCAAGAGCTGCCGATCGCTGTTTCCAAACCTGAAAATCTAGAGATGGCGACAATTTGTTGGAAGCTTTTGAAAATCAACACTAATAAACTTGAACTAGACATATGTAGAATTATAATTGAGTTTCGTTTCTGCTCTGAATTAAAGTTGGTGAAATAAAGAAAATGTAATACAATTCAACTATAATCATATTAACTGACCAATATATCGCTGATCAAGTCCCGCACACGAAAAAATCAACACTTTAAAAACTTGATAGCTGAAGTATTTTATTATGAATAGTGAGTTTGATATGATTTAATAAATGGTGTAAGACACATACAGTCTTTTGTGGAATGATGATCCTGGTATTTACTGTTTTGCCGGGTTTTTTTTCAAATGCCACCTTTTAAAACATGCTGGTAAAAAAAATCCATTTATGTGATGTATCACAATATGTAATTACCATGTCTGTATCATACCTGTATTATGATCATCACCCAGATATGTACTGTACGCCCATAATAGAGTATAACGGCTGTTTAAAAATAAGACTGGTAGACCACTTCCATATTAGTGTGATCAATTCGAAGGGATTTGCTTTCTGCTAAATCATAAGGATCTTAGAAAAAAACACTGGATATTATTAGGGTTGGATTTTTTTTTTTTGGTACATAGAAGAAGACACAAGACCTGAGCTGATGTGCTGGGCATGTTCAATTCAATTCAATTTATTTCGTGACATTATACAGATACATGCAATAAACAACCTAAGTGCACGAAATATTTGTGTAATATATGTACGGATTAAACAATGTGATAAAGACAATGCAAAAAACATAAAATATTAAACAAAAACATAGATCACCTGAAAAAAATATCAACAATAAAATAAAAATATCCAGTGCTTCTTTGAAGCCTCTACAAGTAGATCCCACCCAATGCTTCAGTGAAGCCTCTCTTTCCCATCAGACCCTCACAATTTAACTTTACAAACGACAATTATTACATAAACATTTAAAATGCCACGAGCAACAATCGTTGCTCATGAACTGTCTATCTGCCTTTTCTAGAAAACATTGTTTTAATTCAGATACAAAAGTGTTATAAACAGATATGCAACAGATACTCTAAGGAAGAGAGTTCCAAATTTGAACAATTCTATTAAAAAAAACTACGTTAAAACAATATGTGAGACAAAGTGAAGAAGAAAATTTAACAGAAGCATGAACATTAATATCAGGAATGCCATGTAGACACTTTTAAAAGAACACAATAAGACGCAACTCAGAGAAGGAGACACCAGACCTGAGCTGATGTGCTGGACATGTGACACACAATACAGAGGAACAGAATCCCTGATGTGCAAGACAAGTGATTTACAATACAAAGTTCATGATATAAGCTGATATTAGTTATCTTTTGTCGACGAATGTATATGTCAGACGACATATTGTGTATTTATTCAATCATAGAATTTCAAGGGAAATACAAATATTAGCATATCAAACTCACTATTCATCATAAAATACATCAGCTGCCGTGTTTTTTAAATGGAAGTTTGTAATGAAAGCACATAGTCTGTGTCATGAGCAGTAAAATAATACAGCAGCAGAGGGAAAACATTTCGCCAAAATGTGATTTTCAAGTCGTTCTCATTCTATCACAATGTTGGGCTATTAAATATGAAATATTGGTGGATTTACTTTTTTCTAACCATCATGTAGTTAAAATATTAAGAAAAATACTGCTGTAGCGTCCCACCTAAAGGAGCTATTTTGGATACTGTAAATATGTCGCAAAACGCATTTTTTTCTATTTTTTCAAATAATTCATTTAATTTCTGTACGAATGTCTCCATTAGAGGTACCATTTGGTTCAGGTACATTCAGGCAACCTAGTATCTCACTAACACAATTTTGTGCTTAATGTTACTTTTTAATGTTCATCAAATCCATAAAAAGTTTTTCAACGTTCTAGAATATATTATAAGAAGGAATTCAAGGTGGCCGCCGCCAAATTTATAAGAAAATGATCAAAATTTCGCACCTTTTTGCAAATATTATATATATATATATATATGACACACTCTATTCTATACGAAAACCTCCATGAGCAGTATAACTCGTTTCTGAGACGTCCCATACTCCAAAACCAGGTTATTAGTGTTTGTTGTTTTATGTAATTAATAAATCAATTAATTCTCGTGAACTGAAATGCTTATTAAACATGGTGTGCCTAATAGTCATATCACAAACCTGGTTTTGTTATGTAATTTTGTATTTGATTTTCAGTTATTCTACTAACAGAAAAGTTAAAGGGACATGCCCAGGTCTAAAATCATAAAAAAATTGGTGATTTTATTTTAGCTCAATAATATGACCATATGATGTAAACATGTCCATAGACTAGTTCTTGAATTTTTGTGCTGCGCATTCACCAGTTAGGCTAGAGACGAAATTCCTGATTTGTAATTATTGACAACCATGTCAAAAATAAGAAATACGGCCGAGGATTAGCGTGCTTGATCTCAGACCGCCAGGGATCGAATTTTAAATCGTAGACCGCATTTGATTCATCTCATTATCCTTGGTGGATAATCCTGGTTCATTATGTCTGTATGTGCGCCAAATCTCCCGAGACCCATTCTTCCATTCACAAAAATATGAATTGCTATATTATCAACAACATTTATGAAAGTTGCAATGGCAGATCTAGGGTCGGTTTTGGATAGATTTACCTTAATTTAGCGGAAGGCACCCGCTGCAATAGGTCAAGAATGAGCAAACGCTAGGCTACACGTTAATTTAAAAAAAACATAAGCTCAATGGTAATGTAGCCAATCGTCTACAAACTCATTTTAAAAATAGCCATGTATCTAATCTTTTACAATCAGCCAACAGTTACAGTTCTGACACGAGAATTATTGACAATACATCACATAGATCTGGTGACTGTGGCATGCTCTTAAAACTTTTTCTGAGAAGAACTGAGGCATTTAAAATTACAAAGTCATTTAATGTTAACGATATGTGTTATTGGACGTCTACTTGCAGATATCAGCCGTGTGTGTTCAATAGAATGACAAATATATTTCTGTGATATTATTTGGCAATTTTAAAATATTTATTAACACTTAAACTATATTAATTTTTTAATCATAATTATTGGATACCTTTATTTTTAATTGATATTTTACTCCGAGGACTTTTTGGTTATCTCTTTGTAATTTCAACACCATATTTGTCATATTTGTCGAATTGTTCACACACGTTGAAAGTGTATAGACAACTTGTTTTTACCTTAAAAGAAGTGGCCTCCTATAGGTGCTGGTCACATGTCGACACTTGCCTCTATATGTACAATTTCATTGATACACATGTTCAGATTTAATGTTGTTTTTGAAGGGACCCCATTGGATGAGACATTTTCAATGTTGTCAATTTTGAAAAATTTAATTTATATGAATATAGCCTACTGATCTTAACTGAAAATACGAAAAAGTCAAAAAACAATTTTAAAGCACCGAAAAAGAGTGAAATAGTTGTATTTCCAGGTCGTATATTGCCATGTAAACAAAACAAGTCAGCAATATTCAGCACTTTACATCACATATTCCCACGTATCAGACGGTAAGATCAGAGCAGTCGCCGCTAATTGGTGTCTTATAGTCAGGACACGGGAGGACACACCTGCCGCACTGATTGTCTACCCAACGCTAGGCCGATGCCATCAGCATGTAGCCCAATGCTGTGAAAACATTCAATCGTCCTTCAGGTATACAAATAGTTTGTTTGGGTTACTTCTGGTTTCATAGACATGTTGATTAAAAATATTTGTAAAAATATGAAAATTCTGAAAAAAATAAAAAAATGATCCGTGGGATACACTACTTCAGTACGGAATTAAAAACGAAAATTGATGTCATCCCAACGAGCTGCTTTAAGTTTGTTCCTGTATTTTTTAATTGATGACCAATCGCGACCTTTGTTTGATCTTATTGCTCTGCAACAATTTGAATGTTCAACTTCGTGCAGGTGAAAGTGTTAAATAATCTCTCAAAGGTGAGAAACCCACATCCGCCTATATATCATTATAAGTTAAAAAAAACACCAGCTAATGGTGTAAGGTATGCTGGACATGCATAATTAAAAGAGAAAAAACATTAGCCAAAAAAGGCTACACTAAAAATCCGGAGATGGCTTCCGGACTAGCCTTATGTAGTATGACCGATTAATCAAAGTATACTTGTTTTAAATTTCAAGCTAATAGAAAACTAAACGTGCTGGTGTGCGTAAATGAGTTACCAACGTGTTGAGGTTCGAGTTTGTAGCGTCATCACACACGCTACAGCTGATGTATACAAGTGAAATTTCATCAAAATAAATTTACACCTGCAGTCATTTTAATAGAAAAACAATTGTATTACCTCTTGCCAGAAAGTAAACTAGGACAAAACCCAGCAGTATCATTAACAAAGTGTAGCCCAGTTTTCTCGGTATCCAAAGCATTGCCAAATCCTGATACAGAAACTCTTGCTAAAAACGATAAAATCATGTACAGTTCATAGCGTTTCGTCTGCAAAGCCGGTGGGAAAGCCCACAGCATAGACCACGTGTTGAGAGATAACTGATTATTATAAAACGTTAGCCCGACGCTGGCTGAATGTTGGGTCTCCCCTATCAGATAGCAGATTGACACATCCCAGCAAACACACATTGACACATCCCACTGAACACATCCCAGCAAACACGAGACGTTCACACAATGCTGGACGACGCAGGCCCAACATTGTATTAACATTAGGTGAATGTCTAATGTTTGCTAAGGGACTGGCCTTACAAGTACAAAATCTTCAACCGTAGTCCGCATTTTCACCCATTTAAAAGTCACTTCAAAGTGGTGAAAAATTTATATTGCACTCCTGTGACACGAGACAGTGTTCGGATCCACTGTTCATTATTGTTTCATTTGATGACAATTTTCCTCAGATCCCTCTCTTACTATAGATCCACTGTCATTTTTTATATGACCTACTCACACTAGAGACCACCTTATCATTACGAGTTTAAGCTTAGATATAAACTAGTGTACATGGCTGTATACAAAATCATAATGATCAAGGATGATCAAGTGAGACTCAGGTGTGAATTAACGAGTAAATAAGCTTTATCTCACTTGTGTGTAATAGGACCTGCATAGGCCACAGGATAAACTGTGTCAGCATTCCTTACAGATGATTAACCCTTTGACTTCCATGCCGGGGTGCATGCCAGAATCCAGATATACTAGTGTAGGAGTTCTATTTTTCGTCATTTGAAGCTGGAATTGCTAACGCAATTTCCAGCTTCAAATGACGAAAAATACATAAATGTAGTATATATTTTACGAAAATTTGTGACATTTTATGGTTACGTTCATTGACGAATGACGACGGAAATTTTCGTCATGTATGGTAGTGAAAAGGTTAAACATTAGAGCTCTGGCGGGACAGGCGGCAGTGTTTAACCCCTGCACCGACATAGCCCTCGCCCGATAGACATGCAGTAGGTAGAGAAGCGATTTTTCAAAAAAAGGATATTAATTATCCTCGCAGTCAGCTACTTATGCTGATTCTCAACTCGATGTGAATGAGAATGATAAAATAGATGTAATATCTCAAATGGACGCTCTTCGTGTCTCTATAGTGGTGGAATATAGTTTTGTATTTAAAACAAACTAAAAGTTTTCTATGTGGTGCACATGTATATATATTGGACGAGAGAGCCCCAAGGGTTAATGCAATGTTGAACAGTTATTCATTATTTTGTCATTCGAATGTAGTTCAGATTTGTTTATTTTGTACAGTTCAATAAAGTTGATCTAACGTTACTTGGTATCTTTCTATCGTAAGCGATCTAGTTTGTTGATTAACACTGATTAACAAACAGCCTAATTAATAAGGAATAAATGTGATCAAATATATTTACAATACTATTAGCACCGCATAACACAACTGGAAGGGTCTAGTTTGTTGTGCAAACAAAAGCCTGGAGATGTCTCCCCCCCCCCCCCCAGCAGCTTAATGGTTGATAGCTCATACCCAGCAAACACGGTCATACCCAGCAAACCTGGGCCATTCACTTAATGCTGTTTTAATGTTGGGCCAGCGTCGAAGACTGTGGGCCAACATTGAAACAGCATTGTGTGAATAGCCTGTGTTTGCTGGAAAGCTAAGTGGACCCGTATCATGCAGCGGCCAAGACCCTACCACACTATGCCCAGTAAACACGACACGTCAACCCAAGGCTGGTTCAACGCTGGTCCACCGTCGCCGGCTATGGCCATCAACCATTCAACACTGGACACTGTTTTCTGTTGGCTGTGGTGTGTCCACAGAGTACAAGGTTACACCGATCCAATGTCTGTTAAATTTTGGGCCAGCGTCGCCGGTGCTGGGCAGTATCCATTCAGCCCTAGTCAGTACTTTATGCTGTCGGTACCAGCACGATGCTTTGAACCAAAACTGGGTTAATGTTGGCCGGTCCACATTCAACGTGTCGCCAAACACGCCACTGTAACCCAATACCGGGCTAATGTTGGATCAGCGTCGTAGACAGTGGGCCAACATTAGCCCAGCGTTGGGTCACCGTCTCGTGTTTGACTGCCTGCAAGATGGAAAGCGCTGGAGATAAATCAATGGGAGACAGACTGAGCGGACAGAGGTAAAGCAATATGTCTCCACCTCTGTGTACAGAGGGGAGACATATTAATGGTACTATGCTTTGCGGTTCTTGTGTACAACTCCCTGATTCAGGATCGCATAGCACAACTTCGGATACAGGGTGTGCTCAAGCGCTGTTTCAATTATCAGTCAATCAAGTGATTCACTTATTCACCAGATGTCTCTTTAAGTCAAAACTTGCCAATCCCGCGTGTTTATTAGGCCTACTGTATCTATATGTATTAGCCAAATAAAGTGACACATTGAATACAAATGTGTAAAGGCAACAGAGTCAATATACGTGACTAATTGATTTGGGGGGTTCACAGTTCATGTTACCGAGTAGGCTTTGAGATAATTAATATGTGAATGGTGTGATGAAGTGAGAACTGTTAATCTTCGCATTTTAAAAAGGTATGGTCAACTGTCAAAATTCGCAGGACAAGGGTCCCCCAGAATGCAATAGTGCCCGTGGGTAGGCCAAGGCCCTATTCCATAATAATACTAAAAATGCGCTTCATACAGCCTCATTGAACTAGTGTTCAACTGCAAAATGCGCATGCCTGGGACGGTCAAGTGTAGGCCACCAGTTGCCTATTGAGTACAGATTGACGGCATTTATATAGCCACTGAACTGATTACAAGATACTACTTAAACGAGACATTGATCCAATGCTGTTATAATGCTAGGCCAACGTCTGCGACGCTGGCCCAACATTGAACCAACATTGAATAAATGTACAATGTTTGAGAGAAAATCCTCCTGCAGCCCAGCAAATACAAGACATTTGTATAACATTTATACAACGTCGGCCCAACGTTTTCGACGTTGGTCCAACATTGCATGAAGTCATACAAATGTTTTGTGTTTACTGAGTGTCAATACAAGCTTTTGGGGTCAAGCAAGCAAGGGAAAAGGGCTTTGAATTATTAACTCATAGATGTCGCTCAAGTATATATAAACTTGCTGTGATTTGAGAACTTGCTCTTAATGAGGCTTTGGGTATGAAACGCATATTTTTCGCATGTTATTATGGAATGGGGCCTTGGCCTACCCACGGGCACTATTGCCTTCTGGGGGAGTTGACCACACCTTTAAGAGCAAGTTTTCAAATCACGGCAAGTTCATATATACTTGAGCGACAGCTATGAGTTAAACATTCAAAGCCTTTTGCCCTAACCCCTACTTGGTTGCTGGCTTGCAAACAAACTGACTGTATTACTGTGGGTATGTGGAAACTGCCTGACAGTGAACACAAAACATTTGTATGAATTTATGCGATGTTGGACCAGCGTCGAAGACGTTGGGCCGACGTTGTATAAATGCCATACAAATGTCTTGTGTTTGCTGGGCAGGAAGACTTTCTCTCAAACATTGTACATTTATCCAATGCTGGTTCAATGTTGGGCCAGCGTCGCAGACGTTGGCCTAACATTAATACTGCATTGGATTAATGTCTTGTTTGAGTGGCACCTTTTAATCAGTTCAGTGGGTATATTAATGCCGTCAATCTGTACTCAATAGGCTACTGTTGGCCTACACTTGACCGTCCCAGGCATGCGCATTTTGCAGTTGAATCATTCTGCGTCTGCTTCGCAGCAATAGTCTTGGGAACACACAGCTGGAATAGTACAGGTGCTTAGGCGATGTAGTGTTCAGATTGTTGTAAAAGCACCAAATTTCACACACGGGTACATTTTGATGTCCTGAATCAGATAAATGAAATGAATCGGGCTTTAGGCCACCTTTGTGCACATATAGGCTAAACTGGGCCAGGAGAACCTCCTGAGGATGGTGAGATGATTGAGATGACACTGTCCTCCAGACACAGGATTCGAAATTCGAGCCCTGGCGGTCTGAGGCCGAGCCCGCTACCTCTCGGTCACGGAGGCTCCCCACAATACTAACTTTCACACGTGGATGGGGAAGAAACAATTTTGTTTCTTTCAAACCGCCGAGACCGGGAACCGAACCCCGGACTCTGGCGTGAAAGGCAGCGGTGCTAACCACTACCCTAGGGCCCCCGCCCCCTGAATCAGATAAGAGGAACACCCCAATCGATTTGAGCCGTGAATTAATCTAATTTGCATATTTCAAAATGGCCGCCAAATCAAACTGAATCGGGTTTGTTTACACTAAATTTTGACATTTTGTGATTTCATTTGCTTTTATGTATTTTATAATTGTGTCTCGGGTTCTTTGGATATATTTCTCATCCTAATCTGAACCGAAAACGGCCCGAATTAACATAACGGATTATTATCATATTCAAATATTTCATTAAATTCCAGGTCCGAATATACTGCTCAGACTTAGACTGCTATGAGTTAAAGTTATAATTTTCATTTTAGCAGTTTATTTGACATAATACACTACTATACTCAATTAAAGCTAAAATATTATGTAATTAATCAAATATCCGCCAATTCGGATGACGCAATTCAAAATCGCCGCCAGCATTATCATATTCAAATATTTAATTCATGCTATAATCTTCATGATAACAGTTTATTGTACTCTATACACTACTTAATTTACAGCTAAAATATTGTGTAATTAATCAAACATCCACGATATTTTCGTTATGCTTATGTAAAGCGTCCATAAAGGTACATTGTCTAGATACGATAGCCACACAAAAAGCTCGTAAACTGTGTGTAGGATTGCATTTAAATTTGCAATGGGAGTTCTTAAGAAACTTCAACGATATGATCAACACACATGCATTGAAAATAAACTAGGTTGGCCCCTTATACTTAAAATTGTTGGTGTAAAATAGCATTTTACACCATCATCAGTTTGTTAATCAGCATTAAAACAAATACGTACACAGTACATGGAGTAGGTCATGCTCATGTATACTCATTTGTCAACAATATATTATATTTTATCTTCTTGTCCAACTGAGATGCGGATTCCGGGGATAATGAACATTATACGTTTGAAATTTAACATACTTATTATCTCAAATTCCAATCATATCAGCCACTGTATTGATAAAAAAGCCTCAGAGAGTCAGGGACAGCCAGTTTATTATAGACGTACATAAATATACTTGAAGCTTTACTACTGTAATACTTTTGAATCCACCAGACATGCGCTCGTACATATGTTGTTCTGACTGGAAAACCAAGCAGAAAATTGATGGCAATGATCAGGATTATGTTATGCATGCATATATGCATATTTTTCCCATGTGCTAAGATAGATATGTATTGTTGCTATGTACATCTCAGTATCGTCTAAGAAACTATGGAGGCTGTTGAAAGAATCAAGAAGGCGGAAGGCGTGGACAGATAAGATACGCGTTAATGAGTCTCAAAAATGTCACAAGAGGAAAACATATTTGTGTTATGTCATCATGTGTGCTGACAGCGTTGCAAATACAAATCCATATCAGAAAAAAACTATTTTTTACAACACCATCAACGTGTGTATTATGCACCAGTTAATGTTAAAATGTAAACACAATACAACAAGATATATAACGTTTATATATTCTTGATTACAGTTATGTCGCTATAAAGACGCTCATGAATCATGCTTCAAATCTCTGACATATATTTACCCGGTATGACTGGGCCGCCTAACTCATTTACTGCGTGAGGCCCATTCACACTGACCTCCATTTTGTTTCGACAGCCAGCTGTGTAAAAACGACACTCGCGCTGCCTACCAAAAAACTCGGATGCCATGAAATTGAGACGAATATTTCAAGTGCCTACGAATACTAGGCCATTTTCAGCAGGCGTGAGTTTTTGATCGTATTAGAACGATTGCATTTAAAAATGGAGGTCACTGTGTCAGAGCCTTGCGATGTTATCATGGTAACATATATTGAGGACAAGATAAAATGTTGATACCACACAATGAACTGTATGCAATATCTGGTGAGGGAATTAGTCGTTTGTGGGGGAGGGGGGGGGGAATTAAAAATGAACAGTATCACTGGTGAACAATTAAAAAAATATATGATTACTAAATACAGATGCTCGTATACGAGTTCCTATGTACATCTTTATCAGCACGCATATACTTACAGTTCGTATGCATAACATTTAGAAACTTTGAGCTATGTAGTGTAAATACAGCAATACAAGAATTATTTCGTCGAGACTGCACAACTTCTATCTGAAACAGTCCTCCCCCAATAGCTACATACAGCATGGACATACCTGGCGACAAACATCAATTCCTTATCTTAAACGTCCTAATACACATGACTGGGCTGGCAAAAACTGAAGATAACGGGTGCATGTGCATCCGATCGCCCACAAAACTATGGTTGTTCAGGGTACTGGAAATGTAAACAGATTGAACTTATAATAAGTCTATATCATGTGCTGATCTTTTATATGCGAAGGAGATCGTGCACATCAGGTGGAATTGTGTCACCACAGCATCACATCATATAGCTGGCTATTTAAACAAAGCTATCTGAAACATGCGCAATTTAGGTGAGGCGAAATTACTATTGTGCATGTTTTTGTTTATAATTCTCAAAATCGGTAACTTGTTACTTTGTATGTGAAGCCTCGCATTTTAGCTGTTATAAACGTGAATATGTATATATGGTATATATAAAGATAATAAAATATTATTGAAGAAGATACAAAATATGCCAAAATTTACCATTTGAGTGAAATCATGAGGTGTAATCACAATATTTTCATTCCACTTTGCTCTTGGCGGCCGTTTTAAAAATTTGCAGATGAGGATAATTTATGGGTTTGGTTCCCGGGTTTGATTACATAACGTTTCATCTTCAATGGGGAAAATCATTTGAACATGATGTTTGCGGTCATTTCGAATTCCGTTATTCTAATTTAGGCGGTTTGAGGTTTCTAAAATAATCATAAATATACCCAAATATACTAAGATACAGTTACACGAGTCATAGAAGTAGATAAAATCATAAACATGCAAAGAACAGATCGAAATTTAATGTAAACAGAAAACATTTTAGTTTTAGTTTGCGGCCATTTTAAAATATGCAAATTAGGACATTTTAGTGTCAAAATCGAGAGGGGTGTTCCTCTTATATGATTTAGAAATGTGGTGCTTTTATTACAATCTGAACACTATGGTGGATTTTTGAACCTTAGGAGGTGTACTAGAAAGGTTGTGGCCTATATAAGATAGACGGATGAACCACAGGAAATATAATTAGCTGTAGTCACTCAATATATAGTTTCTATGTAGCTGCATGTCAATTGAGATGATGCTTCGGGCCATTAATTGCTTCGCAATGCTGCTATTGACTCTCTTAAATAGTCGTTGCTGCATCGAGATGTCACGAGATCGTACACGAATTGTTGATGGCATAGATGGAATTAATTAGCATTCAGAAAACAACACCCACTTGGAATAGTTGACCCCTATTGTCTATGACTTGATTATTACTTCTACTCTACTAAAGTACTCGGTATGTTTTTGTATGTTTTTTTTCCGGAGGGATGCGATGTTTGTGCTACATTTATAAATGGGTGTACGTGTACTGAACTATTGATACACGACACCTGTGCAAATAAAATCCCCACTTTAACCAGGATCAAATGGTTTCGATACAGATTTTTTACACGACAATTAAAAAAACATTCTGACTTGATAAAGTAACAGGGTTTATATTAGAAGAAAACAATTTTATGTAATAGTGTAATGAATGGACAAACATGTAAAATGAAATGAAATGCATGGCTTTAGGCCACATTTGTGCACCTATAGGCTAAACTTGGTCAGGAGAACGTCCTCATGATGGTAATATAAATGGGATCACACTGCCCTCCAGACACAGGATTCAAAGTTCAAGCCCTGGCGGTCTGAGGCCGAGTACGCTATTTCTTGGTCAAGGAGGCTCCTCACAATTTGTATTCTTTACTAGTGAGTGGGGAAGAAACATTTCTCTTCAAGCAGGCAACTTTAACCACCGCACCATGCAGTGCTCCCGCTCTGGCACACATGTAATGGAAATGCATTTTAATTTAAAAAAAAATATATATATAATATCAACAAATAAAATTATATAAAATAGACATTTTTATCGGCATTACTGACAAAAAAGAATGTTTGAAATTTTTTATATGCGGGTAGGCCTACCGATACAAAGTACATTCTGTGAATTGTCTGGAGCTATTAAAAAAAGTCGATAAATCTAACGTATAGTGAAAATAGCTTATATTAACGGATTTGGAAATTAGATGTTTTGAATTTATTTATTATCTGAAAGGGACTATACCCAGCAAACACTAAAAACATTTTATGGATATTTAGAAAATGTTGGACTAAATGGGGTTTTTTTTTAATAAAACGTCGGGTCAACAGAATATTATAAAATGTTAATTAAAAATATTATTTAAATACATCATGAAAAACGCTTTTAAAACATTTACATATTATATTAAAAAATGCATTTTGAAACATGTTACAAAAACGTTTTAAAAAGTTTTTTAATGAATGTTTTGCATATGTTTTGCATAACGTTTTCCCTTAATAGTTTTCCCAACCGTGCCTTAGATAATAATAATGCGATGAAATGTAACCCATCTGCACGAAATGAGTCGCATGTCGGCTCCGTACAAGTTGAGAAAATAGGCAATATGCATATGGTCTAATATTGGCGAATTTTGTTTTTTTTGTCAAATTTTAATGCTTTAAAGCCTAGAATTATCATTTTAAGGCCAGAAATGGGTTCTACGCCCCAAAATTATTCAGAAATGACATATCGCATGATTGTGATTATCAGATTTTTGTTAATTTGTTTTTAAAATGGCCGCTGACGGCCATCTTGGATATTACCCATTTTTAAAAAACGCTCGATGTTAACCAAAGTCCCCCCGGCAGATTCTGCAAGTAGAGATCCTGGGCTGTAAAAATCAATCACTGATTTTACTGATTTTACTTTTAGCTGTCATTTTATTCACTTATTATCGTCCAATAGATTTACAGGCCTATGCACAAGACAGATTGTTTCATTGTAAATGATGCTAATCGTTAAAAACTATATATACAAAATTCCAGGTTTGGTTGAAAAATCCTGTTTGGCCATAAGGAACTATAAAGAGGCTACAATCAAATTTTTGCCATGACTTCAAAGCCAATTTCCTCCATTTTAATTTTTTGAAATATTGACCCATTCGCGTCACTAAAATGAAGATAACTCAGCTCCGGATCAACATAATTTCATGTTCTTGGTGTCAAATTAAAGTTCCTGCTCTGTACTATCCAATGGTACCATTAACT
Organism: Flabesymbios commensalis; assembly: GCA_964017125.1. NCBI lineage: Eukaryota > Metazoa > Annelida > Polychaeta > Terebellida > Flabelligeridae > Flabesymbios > Flabesymbios commensalis. Next base: position 76,849,175 of record OZ024903.1, read on the forward strand.
CCACATTTTTCCCGACATGAGGTTCGTTATGTACAGATGGGTCACAAATAAGAAAAAATCACTGAAACTTACGACATCGACCACAAATTGTATATACATACCGCATATTTTTACATAATGAACCAAATCACGTAACATCCGAAAAAAAAGTTTTTCTATCATTTTAATTCAAACAGTACAAGAGCATATTTATTGGCAACTAACCCCACCAAGTGAGTTAATGTAGATTTCTGTCGTTTTCTACACTGTGCAATATCGCGACAGAAGGAAACTAGAAGTCGTGACTAAAGTATGCAGCAAAGTATGCAGTACTGCACATTCCATACTTTTGATTAGCTTGGAACACTGCATATGCGCAACCGCGGTAGCAACATATTAATTGTATGGCACTGCTGGGATTCCAGCACAGTACCCCCATGCTACGAAACCACACGAATGAGCTACAGTATCATTCTCCATCCTCCTCATCGCTATGTAGGCTTATGATTCAACAAGTGTAATATTGTCATAAAACTGCCAAAATAATAATTAATGAAAATATTGCGATACCTATGAGGGTTAATTGTCCATTGAACTAAGAGGTAACTATCTTAGAAATGTAATATCTGATTGTAACTTTACCTTCAATAACTTTTTAGAACTTATATGTTCAAATTATCTGATAATATTTCAGTTGTATTAAATATAACATTATTTGTTAAAAATTGTATGAAAAAGGGACAAGAATGGCGAAAGGTGTATCATCTGCTTTAGACTTTAAAAATGTATTATCCTATTATGTACTTTGGGTTAAGGCCTTGTGGCGAAATAAGCAACATTACAGTATGCCTACGTTACATTACTAACTGGCAACTTGACAAATATCATTGTTATCGGGATCATAACATCTAAAATATACTGTAAAAATAAGGTAGTCATCTTTTGTTTATTATTTATCGATGTCTGTCTTGTGCAAAAATAGTCAGGATAATAATATGTTATGAAATTGTGGTGCATACTATTGTGCTAATACATGATATTGGGTTACAAAAACTCCAGTTTGTCACATATTTATTTTAGGATTAGAATTATACACAAAATTATAAAACAAGGTTTTCCCCGGGAGTAGTTGGCTCGCTGGTATACCAAAAATGTAAAATTTGAAATGTAGATGGCCTATGCACTTTTCAGTCTTTCACAATTTAGGCCAGTTTATAACATTGACATACAATACAGTTCCTTGGGTTGTTCAATCTTTCACCGAGTTTTATAATGCACCCAGCGGTGCGTTGATCAATCTTTTGAATAGCTGTGGTAACAGTGAGTTAATCTCCTGCTTTCTCAGCGATATTCTATTTACACTGTGCCGCAAAGAACATAATGCTTCGCCACCGTGACGTCAGTCACGTCAAGTACTTAGTGTAACGGATATGTGGCCCAGCACCGATTGGAAGATGGGCCAACGTTACTGAAATCACCCCACCATCGGCTTCCGTTTCTGCTTAGCTATTATAACTCGATACGTTGAACCAATGGTGGTTTAATGATGGGCCAGCGTCGCAGACGCTGGCCCAGCATAAAACCACCATTGGTTCAAATCGTGTGCTCGCTGGGTGCGCCTAATCCTGACTGGGTTGGAGGTGTTGCGCTTGACGGAGCCTCCGCACAATGACCGGGATCAGCGGCACATTTAGAATGCCAGTCACTCCAATCATTTATTGAAACTGGTATTGATCCCGCGCCTGACCCCAGTGAATAACCGCTGTGTATTCTGTGTCCCGCGCATTCAACCTGGTTCGCGGGCCCCGTTCCAAAGTAAAGCTACGTATATAATATGATATATGTGCTATTGTCTGCGGATTTCGGCCCGAATTCAAACTGTACAGTTCTGACGAAGAACGACACACCTGTATACTATAAGGCCGGCTGCGATAATCGTAAAGCACGCGATAAAAGATAGAAATGTGTCATTTGGCTTGGCTCAGTTACATGCATACAGACATGGGCTGCGCGGTAAACAAGTTATTCGCAACATTTGTGAATCAAAAATATCGCACTACTTTGTTATTGTTGTCGCTGGGCAATGTGGCTTAACACAGACGATGGTGTCATTTTATAGCATTTGCATACAATATAATTCTCGTTCTATAATTGAGTTTTCCCTAACACATAATTATTGTATGAGATATCCAAGGCGCAATAGAAATAACTTGATCGGCTGATAGAGATGAATTTAGTAATAATTATTACATTTTTATCAATACAATAATGAGAACTATTATCTATATATTAGATATTAAACACGTATATAGACTTACATTAACAATGCATTTATTAATAATTATTATAGTTATATCTATACAGTAATGAGAGCCATTATCTATATAGAAGATAATAAATAGGCTTACATTAACAATTTTGATCATGTTTTCATAGCCGTTTGTAAACTCATTTCAGTTCATAACTTTATGAATCATAACGTACTTCAGTAAATTATAATCACCCCAGTTATTTTATTGAGATTTAGAACATAACATATAAAATAAGTGATAGCAACCCCTATCCAGCCATAACACGAGACTGACACAATGTTGTTTTAATGTTGATTCACTGTCTGTAATGCTGGCCCAACGTAAAACCAACATTGTTTGCTGGGTAGACATCGTTCTTGCGCTTATATGCAGTTTTACAGAACTACACATGTAGGTCTACTACGTCCCATAGTTGTGCATGGCATAATACACTCAAACCATTGATAGTCAGCGACACCTCCGTCTTCGAGCCCCCTAACCGGTAAACACAAAAACATTTGAATAACATTTATACAATGTAGGACCAACGTCGAAGACGTTGGGCACACGTTGTATAAATGTTATGCAAATGTGTTGTGATTACAGGGTTACCGATACATGCAGCAAATGAATAATATTCTATCTTCGGCCAAAATTATTGACAATATCATGATTTTTCAGTCATAGCTACTTTTTTATATGCGTTTTTTTGTTAAATCAGAAATCAATTATAGTACATTTAATTAATATAAGAATAAAAACAAATTAAGATAGCACGTATATATTTATATATTCTATACTGTTGGCATTCGGCCAATCGGAATAAAGAAGTGGTGAAATCACACACTGACCATGCCGCAAATGCAAGTTATAGAATTACATCTGTCAATAAAAATGACACCATTTATTACGTGACTTAACCATTTAATTCGTAGACAACAATACATATTATTGAAATACATAATTTGTTATGGAAGGAATATGCCTTGGATTCATAAAAGGTTTATTGTACGCTTTTATTATTTCCTTCAAAAATGATATAGGATAAATTTTGTTTTTTTTTGCGTTTTTGTTGTCTTAACTCTTAAAACGCTAAATTAAATAATTTAATCCCCCCACTTGAAGTTGTGTCTCGGTAACGCCACCCATAACTTCTATATTTTGTATAATTTGAGACGAAACATTTGCAAATATTACATACATACATGTAAGTCAAATGTAGCCTACTTTACCAACAATCCATGGAACCTGGATCGTAATCCGGAACCTGTATCCGCATCGGAGTGTCATTTAAATCCGTTACTTACTTTTGAAATAGTCCGATGGACAGACACAGTGACAGACCAACCAGCAGGCCCAAAAACATAACCTTCCTGGTGGAGGTATCAACTGTGATTTGATCGGCTAATAAAATGGATTAAAAACGACTATAGCCAGCAGGGCCCGTATTCTCTACAAGTTACGATTTATCGTAGGCTTCGGATTGGTCGAGATGGTCATCTCGACCAATTCGAAGCCTGCGATATATCGTAACTTGTACGAGTAGCGGTGTAAAGGTTAAATGTCAGAAGATATAAGTAACTTAAATCCTGACTTCAATCAATGACGGGTCAACGTTTAAAAAGTGCAAGTTTAGGCTACATTCTGCTGTCAATTAAGTTAAAAAACTGTTACTGCATATTGGTTTAGCATGGCAGCTGAGTCTATATATCTAAGTCGGTGTTGTGTTTGAAATTGGACAACACCTATAATGACAGAATAGTGGCCATTACACGAGCACATGCTTAAATCACCACGTCTTGGTTCATTGTGGGACCACCATCTGTAACGCTGGCCCAGCATTTAACCAACACAGAATAAACAATATATGTTTGCTGAGATGAATGAATGGAGTTTCAGGCAACATTTGTGCACATATAGGCTAAACTGGGCCAAGATAAACTCCTGATGATGGGGAGATAAATTCATGAGATGACACTTCCCTCCAAACACAAGATCGGACATTCAAACCCTGGCGGTCTGCGGCCGAGCACTCTACCTCTCACGGATGCTCCCCACAATACTGAATCTTCACTGGTGAACGAGGAAGAAACCTGAATGTCTTAGCGGGGGACAAACCTGCGATCTCCGACTTTCCAAGCAGGCAGTTTTAACCACCCGCTGATACAGTCGATCGGCCGAAATGGGCTTCGACGTAGGCCCAACAGTGATTTTAAATTATATATATCTCGCAAAATTCAGTAAATTCATCAGTAAAATTTCAGTAGCTGAGTACAGATCGTACGTAGCAGCTAAACGGTATCTCTGAAATGCAACATTGGGTCAACGCCTCGTGTTTGATGGGGTATCGGGTTCAGAATTTTTGTAATGTATATACAATGTTACAAACTGTTCGATAACTTATGGCTGCAGTGCTACCTACGATACTGTGCTCTTTAAAAAACATTTGACATCATTCAAAATCCGATATAGGCATAGTTCCGGCTTCAAGCTTCCTCTTGTCGCGACGTGGATGAAATGAATCGGCCTTTAGGCCACTTTTGAGCACATGCAGGCTAAATTTGGCCAGGAGAACCTCCTGAGGATGATGAGATGAGTGAGGTGACACTGCTCTCCAGACACAGGGTTCGAAATTCCTGTCGCGACATAAAACCAGCAGACACAGGGCGTTGAATCAATGTTAGTTTAACGTTGGCCCAACGTCGTCGACGGTGAACCACGGTAAACCAACATTGATTCAACGTCTTTTGTCTGCTGGGATAGGCCTACTCACTGAGTAACTTGCTGTGATGGTAACGTTACTTCACAGGTGATTACCAGCAATTCCCAATATTTCAGACGCTTCTTTATTCAGTAATAGGGACTACGGTAATTGCTAGCTAAAGGTATTAAATGCACCCGAAAGACAAAATAACATCCCTTGTTCGTTTGTTTGTTTGTTTGTTTGTTTGCTTGTTTGTGTGTCTGTTCGGTGATATTTCGTTAGTTCATCCGTTCGTTCATTCGTTTTTCATTTGTTCGTTCATTCATTCATTCGTTCATTCCTTCGTTCATTCGTTGGATTGTTCACTGTTTTTTTTCAGTTGAGCGTACTAAGGCAGAGCCACTGATTAACCAGTGTCATTCTTAAATAATTTATGCATTTTAATGTCACTGTGTACGCGGTTTGACAAATAGTGAAGAGATGCAAAATTCAGGTGAACCAGCATTATAAGCGGTCGCTCAGATCACTGAGCTACCATTCCCTCTTGTTCTAGATAGACACTGATAGAGTATACTGCTGTCAACACCCAAACTGATGTACCGGTAGACCGTAGCCATTATAGTGGCGACAGGATTAATAGGTAATTAAGGGTGTGACCATTGTTAATAGGACTATATGGCTTATCCGTTTATACATACTATCAAAACGTTTGGAAATAATAATATAATGTGAAATTCAGATATCAATCAACTGGAAAACATCGGTTTTAGTATATTTATATGCACAATCTGTAATTATATATTCAACATAAATAATAATGCATATATTCATAATGATCTTTACGATGGAAACTTCTTTAATTCAGACACGTACCTCTTGACTATATTTCGAGATTGCCAGGTAACCGTGATTTGCACCAGTGCTCAGCCTGTAAATTGCATAATCCACATGTCATGAATATTTATAGGACAATGTATTGGTTGGGGATCGATTGACAGCGTTTTGGTTGGGATCAGACCGGGCAGATCACCGAGGCAGATCAACACAAACACAGACCAGTGCCATGCCGGGGGAAACACGGTGGACAGGAATACCGATAGCCTACACAGATCGCAATTGATAGATTTGCTAAATCATTTTGTTGTTTTGGAGAGTAGGTCTATAGGCCTACAAATTATATTTGACGCGTGTCGTAATTCATTAAGGGACAGGTATAAGGGATTTCTGCCTACAGAGAAATATATTTTCAATTCAGTGAAGCGTGACTTGAACGGATTATAAGTTTGACACAACATTTTATTTGACGGCAAGGTCGTTAGGGGTCGGGCAGTTTTTATACATGTAGTCCACACGGAGTGTGTGACATGATTCGCACACGTTTTTACTGCAAGCGAAACTGCCATCTCGGAATGCAATGGACGACCCTTTTACAGTTAGTGGCTATCTTATGCTGCATCACTGGACCCACACAAGTTTACGGTAAGTAGAAGAATCACTATATGTTTATAGACTTAATTAATAAGCCCCTACGCCAAATTAGCTGATCAAACGTTGACCCAGCGTTGGGAGTTATCATAATCTTTACATGTGAAGAACCAAATAGTAAAGCAGTTATTGACAAGTCATTATATTGTCATCCTACGGTAGTAAAAACCATACATTGAGGAAATGGTGGCGTATTATTGGGCCAGCATCGCACATGGTGGACCAATCCCAATACACCATTGGTGGTTCAGCGTCTCCTCCTTGATGCATGGGGTAAATCTGAATATTGGATACAATATATGGGCCATTTAAAAAAAAAATGAGCAATAACGGTAAAGACATTTTGAGAAAAAATAATTCTGATTTTGTGAATTTAAATGTTATGTATGCATATAAGATACGTACTATGCCAAGCATCAGTGTGCAATATCCAAGCAGCATGTTATATATTAGCACTTTAAGAGACATTAATATAAATATTTTTTTGTCTTTACCGGTATGGCTTAAATAGTAGGCAATTTTATAACGGTAAAGACAGAACATTAAACGGTAAAGACGGTTTTGTAACGGTAAAGATGTTGCTGTTTTCAGTATTTATATTGTATGCAGACTTCCACACCTTATGATTAAAGGGACATTGAATTACCTCAAAACTTACCTTTTAAAATAGTATTTGTCTTTACCGTTTTATGTCGGTCTTAAAGGTAAAGACAAATCATAATAACGGCAAAGACACACTGTCTGGCATAAAATAAACATTTTACAAGATATATGTGCACATTTTTGTCTTCACAACGTTGTTTTCTTCATGTACTGATGACAAGAATAATCTAGAACAGCTATTTGATTTTTCAACCAAGGTTATCAGACACACGGTAAAGACATCCTATTGTTGTGACTTTTTATTTGTGACATTCTATTTTACACTTGTATTGCATTTGTCTGTGTCCATAAATCAAATCTTGTTTACTTTAAGAAAAAAATAGTTGACTAGATCTGGGAATTTATGTGCCAGAGCCATCTGGTGAATACTTGCAGAAATAATAGGCCTTAAGGGTTCTTGTTAACGGTAAAGACATTTGCATTCCAAAACTTGGATCACAGCTTAATATTGAATTACTGGTGATTCAGTGAACTTTTTTATACATATTTTATTTTATTATCAAGAAAAAACATTTTAGAAGTTGGGCCGACCTGTCATGAATTGCAATAACGTAATTATACGACATTAACAAGTTTTCAAAAAATCGCAAACCTATTTCGGACACCTCACGGTGAAGACAAATCAAGCATATTATATTGAATAAAAACTTGATTTTCCAAGATAAATGCTCGTAAAAAAAATTATGAGTTCCAAATACGTGTCTTTACCTGATTAAATGATAACAATAATTAAATAATGCAAACTTTTTGAGAAAATGTTGAAGACATGTCTTTACCGTTTTTGCTCAAATATTTTGAAAATGGCCCACATTGAGAAAAATCTTACCTGCTGCGACCCGGACTAGAGAAACGTAATTTAGATTTTATTGGTGCTATGTGTCGTTTTACTTCTCTAGATATTTGGAATTAGCGAAACAAGGCTGTATGAAAGTTCAATACCTGATGACTAATTAGGTTTGCTGATATTTTACCACCGTTGGGGAAATACCTTTAAAGGGACGGTGGTGATGTAGCTATGTACACATCATATAGTAAAAAGCTAAAAAGGTGTCTCTGAAATGAACCAGAATAAAGAAAAATATTTGTTTTGAAGTCAACATCAAAATGCGTACCTTTTATTCACCGACCACCTGGTTTAAATATAAATGATTTTATTGATTACATTTTGTATTATGATATTAACCAAAGGTGAATAATACAGTTCACCACATTAAATATATTAAATTTGAGGTCATCGTTTCAGAACATAATACTATCGTTCTTCTTTTCTCGATTTAAGTATGCATTTGAAACATATCAACCTCTACCTTTTCTGATACTAGCACAAATCTATATTCAGAAGTAAATTGTATGAAAATTAAGTCTATAATGCCGAAACAATTGAAGGGGTCAGAGCAAAACCAAGGCTAAGTCAATTTTTCAGCTATTTGAGATTGGGGTACCATAGGACAAAAAAAAGTGTGTCATATGTCTACCACAACATATCATAAAAATAACCAATTTTAAAAGACATAAGCGGTCATTTTGTTCAGGAAAAAATCAAGGCCAAGTCAATCATTTTTGTCCTATGGTAGGCCTACCCCAAACTCAAATAACATAAACAAAAATAAAAATGACTTAGCCTTGGTTTTGTTCTCACTCCTTCAATTTTATATTAAAAGCAGACGTAATCAAATACATCCATGTCAAATTAGACAGATGTTCTTCTCACTAAATGCTACATTAATAACAAGATTTGTTCATCGAGCCCTAATGTGTAAGTTACATGTCGGCCATAAATTGAGTCGGCCGAAAATCATTTTTTATTTTTTTTTATTAGACCATGCAACGTGTATATTTTTGTCGGATAAGTTTTTCCGTTGAATACACCAGAAATATGCAAATGGATTATTATTTTTGGCTTAGTAAATCATCCATTGTCTCCATATAAAATATATCATCATAATGTGTTGTATTGTCATACATTAACGAAACGTCACGATATAAAACTTTTCCAACTTATTAGCTCATACATTGTATATTTTCATATTTTCATTGCTTATTTACAAATAATCGCAATGGATCTTAATTGCATGATATAATGTACTATGCCATTGCTTCTTCACTTTCCTCTACACGGTTATTTATTGTGTTTTGTCATCTCTCCTTTATATTTTCGTATAAATAGTTATAATTATTCCTAATATTTTCAAGATGGCGCGTGTTAAGTTACATATAATGGTAATTACTTATTCTTTAAACACTTAGCTTATAGTTATGTTGATGAATAATAAATGTGTTACACTTTTAAAATCTGCATTAAGCCATCTTTAGTTTTGTAGCTCGTTTTAAATACTCGTTAAATAATTATGCATAGCAACTAAATTTACCTAGTTGCCATCATATTCTATTAGCTTCTTTTATACCGAGATCAATCATTTAAAAGCTATTTATCATGCCATAAACACTCCCTTCATTTAACATATGCTGTTATAAATATCCGGTCCAGCAAAATATCCAACAATATATTGCGACATGAGATTGCGATTGCGACACCATTTCGCCCCATATCCATATTATTTTGATCAGAATCCTCTATACCTGTGAAGAAATTTCAGACTACGCTATGCTGACAGAAAATGCACCCTAATTATTATCGATGGTTATTACTTCAATGTCTCGCATATTCCGCCAATAATTTAAAGTTCGGTAACATATAACAGGCGATAAATTAAAAATATATTGGGGGTTCCGTTTCAAATAAGGTCACAATAATTGGGTATTAGGGCCCAGTCTCACCAACTTACGCTCATTCGGCGATTATGTGCTCCCGGGCCGGTGGCTCATTCGTATCGATTGGGACTTGTTACCTTGAGGTACCAGGTTCGAATCCCGGTTGGGCCGGGTATTTGTCATCGTGGTTGTGCATATACAGTGATCCAAACTGTTCAAAAGGAATGGAGTGTACAGTGCTGTCTATGTGCACTATGCGATCAAACAAGTATAGGTTCTGGGCAGTTATTTCACGTACCTTGGTAGTAATTATTGATGCAGGTAGGCCTAATAAAGTCATTCGAAATAAGAGTAGGGCAATAGTCCCGGCTTCGGGCTTCCTTCTGTTGCGCTATTGCCTCAATGAGCAGAAAGCGACGCAAAGCAATATTCACTGACTCATGCGCTTCCGGATTTCAACAATTAGGCTTTGTCAAAGCGTAGTGACACAATTGAAAGAAATGGCGTTAATCTATACTGCGATATAGTAGCTCTCGCTCCAACCTGACTGCGCTTAAAATACGTTGACAACTCTCTCAAAAAGTGTGTCTGTTATAAGAGAGAGAAAATCTGCTCCCAGCTGTGTCATAATTCATATATAATCAGTCCTTGTAGATCTTTGTATTTATTCGACTGGTCACATCTAATCTTGTCGCGGGTTATCAGCTTCATCTGGAGTTTTACTGTACATGGTAGCTTTATGAAATAACAGTTGAATCATTACGTTGACCTCTGATTGTTCTGTGCATTCTGGTTCAGGCGATGGTGCCATCCTTTCACGTCGCTGTTTGTCCATAGTCTAGTAGAAAGATACGGGTGCCCGTGCACCCTCGAAAATAAACTTCTAATTGGTTTATCTAGATTAAAATAGTTGTAGAAAATGATTAGCTATGTTGACAAGCTGGAAAAATAGTTTTTGCAAATTAGAGCGCCACATGACAAGATGCATAGGGCCTAGAATGCCAAAAATTGGTTTTGTGCTGACAACAGGCCTTTTTAAAGCAATGACTTTGAAGAAAACATATTTCGACAATATAATAGTTCTACACATTAAGATAATTTGTATAAGTATTTTTCAATTGCAATTAATTGTAGACTTACATAATTATGTTATGTGTGTTTTGAATGATAATATAGGAATAACAAAATTGTTCTTCTTTATATTATTATCGATTATTCGACAGTCAATTTCGGCTTTTTAGGTTAACCTTATCACTGCTTATTTTCGCTGAGAATTCTTTTTATTTTGATTATTCATGTTTTGGGTCTCTATAATTATATATGGGTTGATATAGAGGGATATGTTTTAATGCATAATTAAAAATGACAGCCATGAAATAACTATAGGGCCTACCGGTAAAGCTATATTTTCGTCAAAAAATAAGATGGAGAGTTTTGCAATGGTCTCACACTATCAACAATGGAGAGGAGGGCAAATTAAGGCGCGTGCCACATTATTTTACAAAATAATTACCGGTAATGGCTAATTGGTGACTGTTTCATCTTAACCCTACCTCGTGCATAATATACGTGACACAAGAGGACGTGGTGTTAGGTACTAAAGTCTACATCTCAGCAACCAGAACAGTAGGCCAAAGTATATCAGAACAGTTTCTTCCCAGCATCCATCAGAGTGAGACTGTGGAATAATTTGCTCGCGACAGTTGTTTTATCACCAAACATATTGATGCTTTCCGTAGTCAGTTGGCACAAGTTCAGCTAACATAGACTTAATTGAACTTTGTTTTTACCAGCACATAGCACTGAGCACCAAACGTTTTTATCTTCTTTCGGGGACTAAAACTAAATTTGTGTTTTCTGCACGTCTCGCACAACTCATTTCGACATTACTCACTAGTGAGATTTATAATTTACTAGCTGTAATCTATGACAAAAAATTCTAAACTCGTACTAGGATAAGTATGTAAGGTCTCATATCTATGTATCACATCGTCAAAGACGTTGCTAGTATTTACAATGTCACCGTCTAACGGCGCCTTCCCAACAGGTCTCACATTTCAGAACACGAACGTTAAACACACCTAAACTAGGCAAATTGGCATGTTTTACGTCTTGCGGGACATTGTGAACATCGCCAAAATATACAGGTATACCTAATATTCATGGGATGTTTGTGGCTGATGTATAGTGACAAAAAGGAAGGGATTTTCCTCAGTGCTTATCCTTTCAAAGAAAAAAACAAACAAATCAACATCGGACAATTCATCTAGACCCTCAGCGGCTCGGTCAAAGCCATTATAATAAAGAGATGGTTGTTATTAATTGTATGAACATTTCAAAATACACACTTATTGGGTACATATATATAACTTTCAAATTGAGGGTGGAGAGAGTAATATAGATAACAAAAGATAAAAAAGAAGAACAATGATCATTATCTGATTATGGCCTGCTGTAATTTTGTAGACCCACATATAGATATGTCTGGTAATGTATATGCTGTTATTTACTTATCTTTGAATAATTTCGTTTATCAAAAGCATAATAGCAAAACTTTGCAACATCCTAAGCAATATTTCCACATCCCATAATTCCACCAGAGTTAACCAGCAGATTTATGAAGTTTCTTTTATGTTTGACAAATATATAAAATTGTGATTAGCTGCGATAGCAATTAATCTTCTTTTTCATTACATGGAAGTAAGAAATGACAGTCATAATCACAAACACTTTGTGGCACAATCTTTCCTCGTGTACACGTAGGCCTACCTGACATAACTGACCATAGCGGTCATAAAGTTGCTTTTCGGAATTTAGCTAGATCCACGCTTTTGGTTTTGCGTTACGACGGATCCTATCTGTCAGGCTAACCACTTTTTGGTCTTTCCATAAAGAAAAACAAAGTCAAACTCAAAGGCGGCCAGTTTAAATGTCAAATACAATCGCGGAACGTTAGACTAAGTCGTAGAGTGTGTATGTATGATTAAATCCACATATGTATTCTATTTTTTCAAGTGTTTTGAACTGGCATGAACCATGCCCATGACCTGGCCCTCAGGCTGAGTGCCCCTGGGCCCTGGCCCTGGCCTGGGCAATAAATGGCGGATAATAAAACTAGTTTCCGTCATGATTGATTCAGTGGGTGTGGGCGATATTAGATAAATTGAATGTCATTTAAAATGGTCTCCCAGTCTAAATCAGTGAATGCCAGTTGTATTGAAGCGCATGTATAATGCCACCATTTTAAGCCTTTAAAAGTTTAAGGGTCTAAGACTAAGTCTAAGAGTTACTAACTAGCTAAGACTGTCTATGACTATACCCGGATTCACCTTTCACCGTGGTGGATGCTTTTTCGCTCTGATATCAATATTTACCGTTTTTAGTCGATTTTTTTTACATATTCACTTACTTTGTATGATGGGGCGATTTTATTTTCAGACGATTATTCAATTCAGTGTGATTACTGGCTGTGGAGTGAGAAAATAAAAAAACATCTCCCCAAAGTTCCGCCCAGCATGTTTGTTGATCTTTCCTCTTGTGCACATGGGCTGTAATCCTGGTACTTTGGCTCAGCCCACTCATTTTAAAAGGTGCCGAGGGTTATCTCCCGGCTGGGTGGCGCAAGGGTCTACATTCTCATTTTCTATACCATTGGCGTATTAAACAAACGGGTCATTCTCATGCTACGCTAGCAATTTAAGCATTTCAAATGGAAATAGTTTGGAGAACTATTTAATGTTAAGTAAATAAACTATGACAATCAACGCTTGTTTTGCACGCATGGTAGCACACACAAAATATATATATAATATATTTCTATGGATTTATCAGATAAAGGCATCTAGGCCTATTTGCCGTGATGCACTCTCCAAAATGTGCCTGTTCCTGTTGTATCCTAAACATCCAGGCACATTTGGGACTATATAAGGCATATCTGGTATCAGTTATGTGCCTTTATAATAGGTTGTAGCTTTTTATGTAGCTCATTTTATGATTATGAGAAAAGTAGCAGACTTTAATTCATATTTTTGTATACATAGGGCCTACCTTACTCTAATGAGCTTCCGTACGAATACATGCTGGCGCTTCGTACTAGTGACGAAGCCACCAGTTGGCAACCATTCGTCCGGCCAGACCCCGAGTTAAGGCCTACCGGCTATACCGGTAAGACAAATATGGAAACTATCAGAAACTGTTATAGCCTGCATGAATAACAAAATTACCGGTAATGAGGCCCTAGATCTATGTATAAAACAATTTTTGGGTTGACATTTTTTATATGGAAAAGTTAGGCCCTACGGGGATGTTATTAATTATAATAGGCCTATATAAATTATTAGGCCCATACCTACATTTTATTTTTTATATTAATTAGAACACCCCCCTGTACGTGATTAGAGGGGGTGGTGGAGTATTAGATTAGGCTATTATTTAATTATCATATATAGTGTAGACTACATGCTATATCAGGGGTGCACTGAGCGTTTATTTGATTATGGGCATTATTAGATTGAATACGGTATAACTAAACCTTAGAAAAATCACAAAGAAATTCCTGACTGTACACTTATCTTATACACGTGTGATTTCCTTTATATAAACTCAATTTTTATCATGTACATATGGTGGTACGAGCATGATAAACAGTGATATATCAGAGTGACTAAAAATACCACTGTGTTGGAAAGTGAGAGACACTTGAAGATGCGACACTGTAGGCTAGCCCCAGTGGCTGAAACAAGTTTCAGCCACAGATTGACTGCATACAAAATCGTGGGACATTTCTTTGACTGTCATATCGGAAAATACGGGCCATGATCAGGTCGAAAATAGTTTTTTTTAGAATCAGCAACATTTCAGTTCCATGCCGGCATGCTCAGCTCAGAGGTCGCACAGTCACTAAAAAGTTATGGACATTTATCGGACCTTGCAATGGGGTCGCGTTCGCTCTCAGTCACCGCCTTGTTGAATTTTTCGGGTAAAGCAAATACATCAATCCACGGCCTGGGAGAGGACGACAAGGCTAACTGTAGGCCTGCAAGAGAGGCTCCAGAAACCCAGATGACGAAAAATAAGAGACACAGTGATTTACAAGCAAGACGGAATTATCATTTATTTTCAAAGAAAAGGAAGAGATAAAAAACTAATAGCTAATGGTACAAATTTGACATTTTCAGGGAACCACCGGGGTGCGGATATATAATCCAGCCCCTCCGCCTCCCGGCGATTGAATAGCCCCCCCCCCCCCTAACAGTTATGTTGACTATATTTATATATAGTTAATTTAACTGCCTGCAGTGAGTCCCATATGGGTGACTTGAAGTCCCGGGAGCGTGGGGACTTCCGAACAACTTCGGTACTTGAAGCGTCCAGATATAGATTACTTGAAGTAGAAATATTTGGTTAATAGATCTACCATATAATGGGATAAATAAAAATATGCTTTTGTTGTTGTGGGTCGAGGGGGTTGTGGGTCTAGGATCGAGGGTTTGTGGGTCGAAGGGGTTGTGGGTCGAGGCTTGAAGGTCGTGGGTGTGGGTTCGAGGATGTCAAGGGGGATTTGAAGATAACTTGCGATTAGGAACATGAAAAAATTGCCGAGCATAGCCCGTGGGATTACAGCTCAAAAGGCCTACAGAAATGCCCAAGAAGCCCCTCCTTTTCAGGCGAGGTTTCGAATCATTGATTCAAAATATTTACTTCTTGGGTTAATTTACCTCATGGGGGTGGGCCTACAACCTGTGCACAAAGACCAAGCACCTACTAACTAATCAATTAAAAGAAACTAGCCCACCACCCAATTTTAGCCAAATTCAAACTTTGCAAGGAGTATCAAGATTCTTTCAGTTTTTGTTATTTTGTATTGTTGAAATGCTTTAATCTAATGATATTTTAGCAATTCAAACTTTTAATGTACCAGGCAAGTTTTGACTTTTGTAGGTGGACTGGTACCTTTAGCCCCAGTAGCTGAAACAGGTTTCAGCCACAGATTGACCCCGTACAAAATTGGACGATCATATCAAAGACTTGCCCTTGAATAATCAGGTCGAAAATAGTTTTTTTCATAGAATCAGTAACATTTCAGTTACATGCCCGCATGCTCATCCCACAGCCCGCGCAGTCATTGAAAAGTCTTAATGGACATTTTCAGGCCTTGGGGTCGAGATTACTTTTAATGATTTAGGCCAGGCTCTCTGATAATTGCTGCTTTTCTTGGCTCTCTTGTATTTCTTTACTCTCCATTTCGCTTTCCAACCTTTTGTGACTGAAAAAAATTGCGTCGCCGAATTATAGCCTTGTTTCATCTGCAGTAGAGGATGTGAACCGTGTGAGGTGCGATTATAATGCTCATCAGTTATTGGACTTATATCCATTTATGCTTGGTCATCAATAATCAAAGACATTATACATATATTTTTGACCGTTTAGGCTACATGTAAACTTTGACATATTGGTCATTTTGTTTTTTGATGCGGCGCAAATCGGTTATAAATACGTTTCTGTCGTCATCATCCCACAAATTTGAACAGTTTGGGTCACTGCATGTGTGTACCAAGGAAAGATATCGGCCGCAGCGGGACTCGAATCCGATACACCCGTGCCCTGAGTTAGCCAATGAGCCTGGCGCCACAATATACCAATAATTTGTATTGTCAACATCAATCAATCACCTATATTATATAGGCTATGTCGGTCACTTATTAAGTGAATGTCTGGCGATATATAGGCCTATGCCCAGCAAACTTATGAGACGTTGGACCAATTTGCAACGCTGGTTTACCGTTGGACCAGCGTTGCAAACAGTAAACCATCGTTGGGCAACGTCTCATGTTTGCTGGGATAGGGCCCATGCGTCATCACCAAATAGGCGTGTTTTTTTTATCTTTATATAAAAGCTATTGAATTCAACATAGATATCCTAAATCAATCGGTGTAGAGCTACTTTGTTATGTTTATGATGAAATTCTTCATTACCAGTAGGCTAGGCCTAGCCTATATATTGCACCGTTGTAGAAAATAGTTTCATTCTATTCACTTATCTTGTTCAACATTTTGCTAATTGTTGCTTACCGGTTATACATAAGCCTATACTATAATAAATCTAATCAAATCAATAAAGTCAATAAAATGTTTATATACAAACATATCAAATTTGATAATAAAAATAAATAAAGTAAGACACCTTACAATATATTGGCATGAAATTATTGTTTGAAAGGAAGTGAAATTAAATCAATGATTATGTTCACTTCCCATTTACCATGTTCACATTGAGTAATAGCCTACATCTGTGATTGACGCTAAATAAGTAAATATTATTTTACAACAACATTCAACTATTGAAACTGATAATTGAAAAGTAATTGCGCGATCAAATTGCACATAGAGGTAATGTTACCCACTCTTCAGGAGCCCCAGCCACCCCTCACCTGCAAGGCGGTGCTAATCAGCTCATGCTGGTACTAGCATACACAATAGGCTAAGTGGATCACAGAGCCTGATTATTATACAACGCACCTGCATACCTAACAATTAAAACAACCTACTCAACCCGTCAGGCTTAATTGACTTGTCCACGTGTACACGTGTGAACGGCTGCAGTGAACATAACTTGTTTATTTGGTTGAGTGGCGGACCGTAACTATATCAAGTAATATTTTAACCCTTTCCATCTGTGGCATTATTCAAACTAATCAAATGAAAATAAGTTGTGTTATGGTAGAACATATGTTTTATACTGACTCAAAGTTTTAGGTAAATATTGTGAGTACTTTCCACGTAAATAGTGAATCAGTAACACCATATGATCCCCCTAAAATGCGATTTTTAATGTGAATGTCACTATATGTAGCCTACTGCTACAGTGCTAGCCTACTCAACTCAGCATCTTAGACTTAAAATGTTAATAACTTTACTGTGTCTGTGGACTGTGCTAGCCTACTCACTCACTGTAACGTAGTGTTTCTGTTAGTGTTAGGCCTACAACTATAGACTCTAGACCTACACTGTAGTCTGTCCGACGGTGGTAGTTTAGATGGTCCAAAATGAAAGTTAGCTTTTTGGTATTCAGTCAGTCAATTCTCAAGCGATTGTCACGAAATTTTGCAACCATTATTATCTAACGTTAGTAATTTGGCAACAACCCTGAAAATTTTGTGAAATTCCTTTTAACACGTTAGTATTTCAAAAATAAAAACCATGTGACATGTAGTCTAAGGGAATTCTGAGAATAAACCGGAATGAAGTTGATGAGCTTATACATGTTATAGAGGAGCGTCATCAATAGACATTTGCTACATGTCAAATGGTCTAACTTTTAAACTATCCAATATTTTTTTAGGATTGATGCCAAATGACTAGAAAATAGGGTTTACAAAATTTCACGAAAATCGCTTGAGAATTGACTGACTGGATGCTGAAAAGCTAACTTTCATTTTGGACCATCCTCCACCGTTGGACAGACTGTAGTCGGATTCACATTAACTGTGGTGAATGAATTTCGCTGATTTTTCAGTCAATTCTCAACCAATTTTCATGAAATTTTACACACTCTATTTTCCATTCATGTCGTGACTACCCTGAGCATTTCGCGAAATTTTGATAAGTATTTAAGAAGTTAGACCATTTGACATGTAGTGAATAAATAAAAATGTTGCCCTCTATAAACCCATTAGCTTCCTCTCAGAATTTTATTACATGTCAAATGTTCTAGCTTTTAAAATACTTATCAAAACTTCACGAAATTTTTAGGGTAATCACAACATGAATGGAAAATAGTGTGTGTAAAATTTCATGAAAATTGGTTGAGAATTGATTGAGAGAACCGCGAAATTTAATAATCTTGGTTGATGAATTTAATGTGAATCTGACTATAACAACTTACAAGACACAGTCACAAGTAATTTTGTAGGCTACAAATACAAAAAATACAATAGGCCTACATCACATTCACACTTCACATTCACAGTGATCACAAAATTTGAAATAAAGTAAAACTTAAGTCACTTTAAATCTGTCACTTTCGTGTTGCATGTTTTTTGCTTATTGCTGAAGCAGTTTTCATCTGAAATTTGACAAGTGTTAGGCCCCGGGTGTCACTGTCTATACTCGCCGTCAAATTAAAAATGATCAGCCAGGATCGCATGATTTTCGTCAATTCTAAACCGATTTCCTTCAAATTTTAGAAAGGCCATGTCTATCTAAAGACTATTTGACATGTAGTTTTTGCGAGTTATGACGCTCTTCTATAAACCCATCGATTTCTATCAGCTTTAGTCAAGAAATTCCACTAGTCTACATGTCAAATGGCCTAACTTTTGAAATACTCATTCAAATTTCATGAAATTTTCAGGGTAGGCCTAGGCACCGGAATATTTGCAAAGAGTGCTTGCAAAATTTCATGAAAATTAATTCAGAATTGTCTGAGAAATCAGCGAAAAACATCTAGTGGAAGTATAGTCTGCAGCTATAGTCATTTTTAATGAATGATGTTTTTTTCATGTTTTTTTTAGGATTTAGTCTAGCCTAGTCTATGTGAATTTGTGAGACACTGCAATAAAAGACATATTTTCTCTGTTTGTTTTTTTTCTTTTTTTCTCACTATTACCGGTAGGAATAAAGCCATCATTGTAGAATTAAAAACATTATTTGTTTTGAATAACACTTTTATCACCTTTTCTGGGGGTTCCCATCATTAGATTTCACGCAATTACGAGAAATGATCCCAGCTCTCTCCTTTAATTTCATCATAGGTGCAACAAATGCTTGAAAAGGTAAATGGAACAGGCATGCTGTGACCCCTTCTGATATTTTTTTTACACAGGTGCAATTTTTTTCCTGTAAAAAAATAAAGATAGACCACTGCCCTATGAGAAAGTTTTGGAGTCCATCAATAAGGCCGTCTTGTTATTTTCTTGGAAATTTTAACCCTTCAAGCCCTCACGCTGCATTAAAGTATCATTTCAAATCCCTGAAAACAGACCTAATTTTCCTACAACCAAGCGTTTTACAATGAAAATTTCCATGAAATTGGTTTACCAATACATCAACTCATCTTCATCCACTACAAGTCGAGAATTGCGACAGCAATTCGCGGCTTGTAGTGGATGAAGATGACAATGGTAAATTCAGGCCTGAAAGGGTTAATACAAGTTAACCCAAGACTACAGAGACTACAGCACAGTGTTACTAAGCAAGTGTAATCAAGTCGGTGATAATGTTAGCTCATAATGATAATGTGTAGCTCATAAACAAAGCAAGCGAGTTTGGCTCACTATTACATGCATCACTGCAGACTACTGTGACACATTAATGCCAGAAAATCAATCCTTTTTTATGGCAGTAGACCGGTCATTTGAAAATTAAATGTAAATATGAAGAGTATCTTTTAGATACTTTTTTTCTGGGGTACTGTGATTGGCTGCTAGTTGTTGTACTTTTCACCCCCACCTGACGGGGGGGGGGGGGGGTCAAAGGGATCGGTTTCGATACTCCAGACAATTGTTTTTAGTTAAAGAGTAATTACACCCAATTTTTTCACAGAGTAAAATACATATTCCAGGAGACTGGGATTTATTTGCACTCCCAACATAATTAGGTCAAAGTGTAATTATAGAAAGAGCCAGGTATATGAGTTATTCAAAGTATGTGTGTCTGTAGTGGATATTATATATAAGAGGGGAGTAGCCTACCAACATGATGATGAAATTACTTTTACTTTAATAATAAAATTTAAATTACTGGCAGGCTCGGCAAGCAAGATAAGCTTATTATATATAAAGTTATCCAATTTCCACTAACTTGACCCAGTGCATTATCCCCTGATTATATTAAAATATGTACAAACCCTCCAGCTACTCAAAACTGTTAACCCCTAGTTTAAATTTAGTAATGTGCAATGGACCAATTTTGTGGCGTAAAGTACCCCCATTGCCCTATCTGGAGCTCTTCTGTTCCATCTGTTGCATGCTGTATGGCATGGTATGGAATCGCTAGTCCACAGCGATTAGCTTAAGTAAGCTGCAGCCTGTCTGGCTATGATCTTCTGGAAGATTGCAAGTGGTGTAGCCTGGTTCCCAGCTCAACCGCGTTGCCAATGCAACTCCGCATCAGTGCTGGCACTGGTGTTGACTCTGGTAGGGCCTTAAACTAAACCGGCAATAGAGTGTTTGACATAAGGTCTCTCATGTCAGACAGAATGGAGTTACCCTTAACATTGTTATACTAGGTACTATTTAGCTAAACACACGTCTCAGGATGTCTGAGCATCTCTGAGGGTTAATCCCATAGAAATTCCCAGAACTCAAGTGAATTAAAACATGTTCAATAGCCCACCATCACCCCACCCTCATGGCATCTTCTGTACATTATTCATCTCATCATGGGCTGTGCTGTTTTTATTGTATTACAATGTTATTTAAATAACAATTAGTGCCGAAAAGTGATGTTAACAATATAATTATTCTATATATTGTGGAAATCTGACAAGTTTTTTTACTGATTTCTTGATTGATTTCAATTTATATATTACCAAATAATTGAGATAGCAATGCCAATTTGTTTAGTATTGGGCAGCTAAAATATACACAAATGATTAGTGGAATATAACATGATTGATGACAGGAAATATCCACATAATCTAGAACGTGGTTGGAAATCACCGCACGAAATTGTACTGCAGTGATAATGCAAAAGTGAAATATTTCATTTCATGTTGATTCTACCATTAAATAAGCTATTTTTTATATATAATCAATCAGTAGTTCACTTAAGAAGGAAGTGGCGGTTGGGGGTGTCACAGTGTGCAGAATTTGGTGTTCGAAGGAGAGTGGTGTGGAGAAATTTCCAAATCCATTTTTATTTATATAGCTAAGTATTTATATCTATAATTCCCTTTTTTTTCAGGACAATGTGACTGTGATGCTGATTGTTCAGCTGCCTGTGCTGCCGGCACATACTATGACAGCAATGCAACCGCATGCCTGGATTGTCCAGAAGGACATTAGTAAGTATTTTAGCCCTTTAAGTCCTCACGATACATAGCATCATTTTACATCCCTGAAAACTGACTTAATTTTCTTACGTCTACGGGTTTTAAAAAGAAAATTTCCATGAAACTGTGGTACCAATACATAGCAATTTTCTTGAATTTGTCACCCACTTCAAGTCATCTTCATCCACTACAAGTCGAGAATTGCGACAGCAATTCGCGGCTTGTAGTAGATGAAGATGACAATGGTAAATTCAGGCCTGAAAGTGTTAACACCAAACTATGCCAATTATCATTATCTCCCTGTGCTCCAGAGGGCTTTGTGATCTCTGTCGCTAGCCACATTCAAGACTACATTGCGACACCTTGGAGCTTGATGTAGATTACCTTTTTTAACCAGATGTACATTTTAAATGCTATAAATCAAGACACCAACTGCAATAATGTGCTTATAACTATTATATATCCTTACATAATATCAGCACAAATAATCAGCAGTAATGTTGTATTAATTGAAAATTGGAAATCGGAGATATATGAGTAGGAGGTGAATGGAGTAGAATGTCACAGCCGCCCTGTGACACAGCCAGATTTGGGTCTAATAGATCTGTTATCAATATCGGGAATATAGTGTGTTTTTAAGCTAAACTGAAACATTTAACATGTTTTAAACTAAAACAATTAACATGTTTTAAAGATGTTTTCATTTATTTGTAATTACCAGTACAGTAGAACCTGCTATGAGCAGCCACTCTTATGAGCAGCCAACCTTCTATGGGAGGCCACTTGGCCATTCCCCAAAATGACATTTTGTATACAAATGAACCTCCAATGAGCAGCCACCTGCCTTAAAAGGCCACTTCTCCTGTGTTTCAAGAGTTGCTGCTCATAGCAGGTTTTACTGTTTATCTTTTTTCAAAAATTGAGACTGAAAATGCTGATTATTTTATATAAAGACTATATGGCCTCTGTTCCCTCCATAAATGGTAGCAGGTCGTGTTTTCTTAATTGTTATATAAATAGATGCTGGTGATTTTTACTTTACTCTCAATTATTTTAATAAAGTCTTTTTTCTCTGTCTATTCTCCAATGGCTGCTATTAACCTGCAGTGGACAACAATGACAGATGCTTTGATGCATTAATCTTTTCAGTATCTGGATCTATTATCTCATCTTCCATATGCTCTATAATTGAGCAGCAACTGGATAATAATATTAATTAAATTAAATGATAACCTCTTAGATTGATAGGGTTATTGAGACACCCGGGTCAAGGGGATTAGCCAATATGGTCAGTCCACCCCGCAGATAATTAGTGACCATACGGTTATGTTTACTTATGGCGTTGCCTCATAGTGATCACTAATCGGGAAGGGTCATAACAATTGCTATGGCTAGGTTACAACTTAATGTCTCCAGGACAAAAAAACATCTGAGAAAAGGTCAAAAATTGATTTTGTGCGAAAAATGATACCGCTACAATAAAGTATATTACAGTAAGGTATATATATATATTGATTGTATATTCTTTTTTCAGTTGCTCTGGAGGATCATCGGCTAAAGTAGCCTGCACGGGTGGTCAGTACAATCCCAGTACACTGCAATCTGACTCCACAGCTTGCCAGGTTAGCCCTCTTTATACTAAGCAGTGTGTGTGTATAGGGCCTACTCTTTATTTTTTTTAAAACATTTATTTTAGCAAACTTGGTTTACAATTTTTCTTTTAGATTATGCTATCAGATTTCAAATTAAAAATATTCTTATATTTTGTCATCACTGAAATGAACTGATGAATAAAGTCGGCTGACAAATTCGCTGCAAAATTATTCACTGCCTGTGTAACCGTTTCAACCTACCCCTATTTCAGTATACTAGAGATTAAAGTAGATTAAAGTTTCAGTCCAGCGGCAAATGTGACTTCAACCGAGCGTTAAATTAACACCTCTGCCGTCCGTATGATGTTGCTCCAACGTACATTAAACATTGCTTCCAACACATTTTTTATGTTGTTTAAAAGTATAAACATGATATGGATCTACCATGAAATCAATGTCTCTGCTGTACGTCCCATGTTGTTTCAGCGCTTGACTATGTACTGCCGACACCGGTTGAATATAAATCACACCAGTTTCAGACATATTCCATAGACGTAACGTTTTTTTGTGCCATGTTTACACCTTTAACCCTGACACTGAAAATTTGCAGCATGTGTGATTTCCCAAGTAATATCTGGCACGTTTTATCTTAAAAAAAAATATCTGATGAACAACTGATATTAACAGCCATTATATTACAAAATCAGTCAGTTAGCTATCTTTAAAGCGCAAATAGAAGGACACCACAAAACGAAAGTGCGCTTGGTTTATTCAGGGCGACTATAGTCGCCATAGCAGTCTAAGGGTTAACTTGAGTGACACATCAGAAACAACGTGGATTTAACTTCCACAAAGATTGCGAGAGTTAGAAACAACAGGGATTTAACTTTGCACTATGTCCCATTTAAATTTTTCACCAGCTTTACCAAAACGTTCTAAACAAGGATGAAGAGACTCTGGTCAAACATTGATTTAATGTCTCAACTGATGTAGGAAATGTTAGAGAGAATATTTTTTTAGTTCAATGTTGGTCTTATTTTGAATTTGATTGTGATGTCATAGCTAAATCACAGAGATTTTTACCAGAAAAACTGTTCTACATTTGTTGCCATAGCACCTAAATGGTTATAGAGAATTAAATCTCACCAATAAAATCCCCAATTTCATGTGATGATAATATAAACTGAAATAAACATTATTACAATACAATTGAGGGGGTGATTTGAAACTGGAACCGATAACTTGGAACTTGTTTCAAATTACCCCCGGGCAGCTGGTCGCTTCTCAGCTCTCTGATCTTTGGGGAGGTAGACTCACATACAGAATAAATGTTAAAAATAAATAGCCTTTATCATGTTTATATGGGTAGGGAATTTATTTGGTCCGCCAAAGTTTTATTGTTTTTTTTTCAATTTGAAAGCATCATAAATGTCTTAGTTAGCTCTTTCTGCTTCAGCTGAATAACTATGTAATGGGTTTACGGCCATTATATATTTTTAAATTCTTTTAGTGCAGGATTGACTTTAGACAGACTTCAGAATCTGTTCAACATCTGTAGATGTCTGATTCTTAAAGGGTTCAGGGTCATATTTCTTGTTGTTTCCTGATATAAGGAAGATAATTTTTAATTTGACATGACTGTCTAGTCAGGAGGCAGAATGTGGTTATCTATAATTAGATGTAAACCCACAAACAATATTGATATTTCTTCCATTTCCTCATTTAATATATTTGAGCATTTAACAAAGTATTATAAATTAACTGCTGCAGTCTGAAATGTACATAGTGTAAACAAAAATTGCATGATCAGCAGGTCATTGTGGTCAAGGCTCTATTTTTCAGTCAAATTCTCTATTGTCAATATGTTTGCATAAGAATTATTTGCACAATCTTGAAGAGCATGCCAGAGACAGCTAGGAAATTCCAAGCTACTGCACTAAGGGCAAATACTATTTACATAATGTCGATGCCATGATTTAGTGTGTAAATAGCCTGTCATTGTGTGTGCCCCAGGACTGATTGTAGATAAGCCAGTGATGCATGCAGCATGAAGGATGTTATTTGCTCTGTTTATCCGTAGTGAAGGCTCTGAATATTAACCTTCTATTTGTCATTGGCACAAGCAATCAGTCAAATACAGCTATATTTACCAAAATTTAGTGAGAAATTCCACAATTTTATTGTTTTCTAAATATAAAAGATTCAATTGTTAAAATAGCTAACAAGTCCAATTTTAGAGCATAAATGTTTTAGAATTTTTTTTTGTTTTTATCTTTTGAATATTTGCAATTAAAATGTTAGTGACCTCTACCTTTTTACATTTGCTGTAAGTTAGTCAGTGACTTACCCCCACTTTTGTATAATTGTATCTGAATGTCCTTATAGCAGATGAAAGTCACTATTGATTATTCCTAAACATAATAAACAATACCTTAAAACTAAAAGAAATGGAGTAAGATACAGTTATTGTAATAATAAAGGTCTACAATTTATAAAATTAACCTTCCCCTTACCTGCTTACTAGTGCTATGAGTGGTGTTAATATTGTTATTTTTATTAATTTTCATTTAATCCCCTGTGATTTCCCGGAAATTTGTCAAGCTTTAAAATGTTATAATATATTCTATAACAGAGCATTTTACTGTGCAGCCATAAGTCATTGGCGGCTATCCAATTGCTTGAATAACTTGCCAATACTGATCTGTAGAGAGTGGAATGATTCCAAAGCTATGTTTGTGCAAATCAAATGTGAGCCCTTGAGTAATGTTAACACTCTGCTATCAAAATAAATTTTTTTATATAAAGAAGTTTGAAAACATTTTATCACTTGTTTTCAAATGCAGAAACATTGTTCTTTCAACGCTCGTTAATGTTGCTTTAATACATATTTCTATTTTTAATTTGAATCTTTATTGCGTGAAATAAATGTTGTACGGGTGCTTAATCCCTTTGAGATTAAACTTTAAAAAGTACAGGGTGATCTTTGCTAAATTGAAACCTTCACCATTTTGTTAAGAATATCTAAAACTAAAAGTTGCTAAGCCAATAGTGTATAATTTATGTAAATTAAAAGTAGCGCAACCCTCTGTATTGTCGTCCCCTTTGTGCGTCGCCGCCGCAACCCAAGTTTTGACTACTGCACCAACATTGTTCAACAGATTTATTTTATAATTAGTTTATGTATACATTCAAACCCCCTGGCAATTTTTTTTTATCCCAGGGCATAGGTCAAAGATTCAAAGAAAAAGATTCAAAAAAATTCTTGTTAATGTGATCACTTGAAAACTAATTATTGGATCTCTCCTTTTTTGTGAAGTTACCCATGAGTATGGAGATGGCCTGATTAGATTTTCAGCTTTCCACCTTTTTTTTCTAATTAATTTTTTTTTCAGAATTTCCTTGAAACCTGGTGTATATAGGTTTTTGTTGTCTACGAGTCTATTGGCATTGTTCGTTCTCATGTGTGACCGAAAATAAGGCTATGACGACCATCTTGATTTTTTAATTAAAAAAATTCTTGTTATTAGCCAAGTGCTCTCCTAATTTGCCATTATTTTTTACACCAGGAACATACCTGTGTGGGTTATATGAGACATTTATATTTATAGTTAATTATACACCAAGATAACAGTTGGGTGACAGTGGAGGATGAATGTTTAATGAAAATAATAAACATGTTAAAGGTAGATGTGCATGTAAAGTATTGTTTGCTGACTGTATGTAAAACATAATAAAGCACCTTATTTTTTCAAAGGGGATGTATTTTTGAAATATTAGGAGTAATAAAAAATAAAACATGTTCTAAACACGCTTTTTTTGTGATACTCTATTACTCTTTATGGTGCCTTGGGAGTTGCCATAGATTTTTTTTTATCAATTGAGCTCTTGATTGACACTAATAGATAAGTAATTTATTGTTAAATTGGGTCAATTTTTCCATTTGTTGTTTCTTTATAGAGCTGCGGGGCTGGATTCTACAGCAGCAGTGGGGCTACTTCCTGTCTGCAATGCCCTACTGGAATGGCATGCGCGTTCTCTGAGACAGAAACTCCTGTAGGATGCACTGCCGGCCAATATGCTCAACAAGGATCCAATATCTGCAATGACTGCCCGAGTGGTTTTTATTGTCCATCAGCATCGATGTCTGAACCGGTGTCGTGTGATGAGGGATATTACCAAACCTCCTCAGGTAAATATCCCAGAAAACGCCAGGCATTGATCCAATGCTGGGTTAATGTTGGCCCAGCGACGAAGACGATGGGCCAACATTAACCCAAAATTAGGTCAATGTCTCAGGGATACAGTTCCTGTCATCTTCCGTTCCTACTAAATTTTGGGGAGCTTCGGTTGTGGCCGGCTTTCGTAGCAGATTCCAACCTCCTCCACCTAATGTTGAAATCAAAAGAGTATATCTAATTTATTTTTCAATTAATATATTGCTTCAATGTGTGAACAAGTAAAAATGTACATTGAACCAAACAGGTATTACTTTATTATTTCATTTGTAAAGCTATCTGTTCACAAGATTATTTTTTATGTTATTTGTGCATTTTAGCCCTATTTGGGAAAAAGTCAATTTTTTGCAGGTGATCTATGGTATATTTTGTACACCTCTCTATTTTTTGTTTTGCAGGACAGACATCTTGTAGCAGTCAGTGTCCATCAGGATTTGCATGTCCAGCTAGAAATTCAACAGAGGAATGTGTGGCTGGAACATACAGTGCCCTTGGTGACCCGTCATGTCAAGCCTGTGCTTCTGGCTATTATGCAAGCTCTGTCCGTATGTAACTATTTACAGTTTTACCTTTTGATCATACAAGTGTAAGGATAGCTTTGAAAATTATATACAGATACAGTTTTGAAATTATATGTACTAAACTTCACATAATTATATCCCTTATGATAGTGAAATATTTATATTGTTTTTGCGGATACAAAAAAATTCCAAAAATAGATGAGAGCAGAGATTTCAAGTTACATCACTATATACATTGTATAGTTATTCTGTTCATTTCTGGTGTTGATTTAAAAACAAATGATCAATATTTTTATATGTATTAAAATATTGATGTAGGTGATTAATATGTAAAGAGTGAATCACTAAGTCAATAGTGGCGTGCAATACAGTACAATACATCACAAAACATACTAAATAACAACGCATCATTTAAAAAGAGTTGATCTGATTTTATTTTCAGAGCTAGGCAGTTGCACGGCATGTCCAGCTGGTAGTTCCTGCCTTGATGCATCTGTCGACCCTGTTGCATGTGACGATGGATACTTCTCTGATGGAACAGATACTACATGCACCAAATGTCCATCAGGTATTTATTATTACTTTCGATACTGATTCATGTCAAATTGATGAGATGCCCCTCTCTACCATGTGAGGACAAGCAACAGTAACTGCTACTTTTGAAGTAGGCTTTTTGTCTTTGTATCTCTGGACAAATCTTTATAGTTATCAACCCTTAAAGCGCTGATTTTTTTTATACCAACCATAGAAATCAAAGGTTTTTTTCCATTTGAAATCATAATAAATGTCTTAGTTAGATCTTTCTGATTTATTTGAATACCTATGTTATGGGTCTATGGCTATTATGAATATTTTTACTCTTAAGTGCGGTGATCGACTTTGGTCGTTCCCCACGCTGTAAGGTTTAACCCTTGTGCTGCTGGGACTATATACAGAAATTGCTTTAGCTGGAAATTGCTTTAGCAATTCCGGCTGCAAATGAATGAAAAATATCCACAAACAATTCAGCAGTACAAGGGTTAAATTACCTCAATCTGCAATATCTGTGAAAACAGCTGGTCTCGCATAGTAAAATTATATATTTGCAGGGTTTCCGCCAGGGGGGGGTCCAGACCCCCCCACTCAGCACTCCAGGGGGGGATATCCCCCCCTTGCTGGCAAGAAAATTTAAAATATTTTCCATATTTTACTGTCATTTCAGTTAAAATAGGCCATTTTAAGCACCAAAATTAAAAAACTCTGATTTTTTTTCTCCTAGGGGAGTACCCCCAGATCCCCCATCCCTTTTGGACCCCCCCCTCTCAAACATTCCTGGCGGAAACTCTGATTTGAAATTGTTGAATATTGGGAAACAACAGAAATTTGGGGATTAGGTTTACTCAAAAGGGTTTTCTTTGATGAATAATTATCCTGGGCCAGGAATCTAATTAAAGGAGAGCCTGCTATGGCCAGCCGCAATTCTACTGTACTGGTAAGCTGCATACAATCCTTGCTAATAGGTTGAAATATAATTTCGAGAATGAACAATACTGATTGTTTTTTATGTATTCAGATGAAATTGCCAATGCTTTGCAAGATGGTTGTGACGCGTGTCCGGCTGGTAAAGAATGTACTGATCCCACGTAAGTAAACTAATTTTCATTTAAAATTATTGGTTCAAATTTACTCAATATTAACTAATTTAAATTTTAGTTTGTACACTTATCTTAACACCAAATAAATAGTCTGAGACTACTGCACTTAAGTGTCTAGCTCCTTATGACTGAGTGTCTCATACCAATGCAATTTGTGAAGGTAGCCATCATGCAGTAATTGACTTTTTTTTTCTCTCTCTTTCAAATGTTTAGCGCTCTGAACAGCTTCCAGCTGGATACATGGGCTATACAAGATTTCATTTATTCATTCATTCATTCATTCATTCATTCATTCATTCATTCATTCATTCATTCATTCATTTATTCATTCAAGTGACTAGCATGTTCATTGTCGGGCTACTCTAGTAGAAAACTATCAGTTGCCCAAAATATTGTGTTTGTGTATGTTATGTTTGTTTATGTTATTTTGCAGACAAGTTGCTGCAGACTGTGATTCTGGCTGGTATTCATCTCTTGGTGATGGAGTCTGTACAGAATGTCCTGCCGGATCTTACTGCACTACAACAACAGTTACTGGATGTGCAGCAGGTATGTGCCATATTATACATCTGGATAAGAAAAATATTTTAATTTATTCTTTGCCACCCACCCACAGACAAATGGTATCTTGTGCTGTTGTGTGATGTTAAATTATCAATCATCAATAATTATTTAGTTTTGGTGACTAAGGAAATGGCATAATATCTTCCGGTGCAACCGCATCTGCAGATTTTACTACCAGTCTTGTTTATTTTTCACTGTGACTGATATGCCTACATGTACATCCCCTCATTGTACATTTTTCATGGATTCTTTATGAATGCAACCGTTTTTGAAAGAATCATGAATGCCACTTACAACCTGTTCAACTCTTTCCCAATAAACACAGCACACCCACCCTGTACTGGTTCAATCTTCAATGGTGCATCATCTGTGACTCTGGCCCGACATTGAACCAACAGAAAGTGAACATGCTGTTTTTTCCCTGTTGTATCTGTTTATACTATATGATGAATATTATTTCAGATGAGTACTCTCTGTCCGGGTGGACATCATGTTTACCATGCCCTGCGGGATCTGAGTGTACGTCATCATCTGTGTCTCCCACCACATGTGCTCCAGGAGAATTCAGTGCTGAATCAGGCAAGTCAAGTGTTTATTGCAATAAACCCTGAAAGTCATAATCACATCTATAGACGTTTTCAACATTTTTGTTTGTCCTTCGAAATAGAAAATTTGACCGAGAAATGAGCATTAAACTGGCTAAGTGTGTTTACGCTTTAATAAGTGTGTTTACGCTTTAATTCAAAATCCACAACATGTGGTAACATGTGGGTCATAATTGTGAGACACAATTTCAAGTGTGTTAAAGTTTAAATTCTATAACTTAGCACTTTAACCCTTGAAGCCCTGAATTAATTTATAAAAAAACATCGCAACCAAAGAGGTTTTTTCACCTTGAAATCATCATAAATGTCTTAGTCAGCTCTTTCTGATTCATTTGAATACCTATTCTAGGAGTCTACGGCCATTAGAAATATTTCCACTCTTACAGTGCAGGGATTGACTTTAGTCGCCAGAATCTAACGTCTACAGATGTCAGATCCTGTCGACTAAAGTCGATCCCCGCGCTGGAAGGGTTAAGCTTCAGCTATTATGTTCAAAGTACAATGTTATCTGTAATTATTATATACATGCACCATTTTTTATATAATGAGCATATTATAACAATATTACAATGCATCAATTAAAAGGGTGAAGATGTCAAAGGGAAATTCTTAAAACCTGAGTTTATTTGTTCCATCCATTACATGAACTCTGGACGTGCATAAGATTATATTCAAGAATTATCATCTGTCTTTAAGGAAATGCTGTTGACCTTTTTAGAGTAATTATTACATAAAAATAAGTGTGTTTTCATCATCCACATCCTTTCCACATCCTACAGGTGTGCAAGCACCTTTCTTATGCTGAGTGTAATAATTTATATCTCATTCTCTGTGATTAACTTGGTTTACAGATACCACATGCAGCACCTGCACTGCTGGCAACTACTGTCCATCTGGAGCTGATGCGGAGGCAGCTTGTTCTGCGGGATACTACTCGGCGTCTGGAGCGTGGGAATGTGACCCTTGTCCTACAGGTTACCAGTGTCCTGACACAGCCACCAAGGAGGCTTGTCCTACAGGATCCTACTCACTGGGAAGTGCCACCGTCTGTACAACCTGTGATCCCGGTATGTAGTGACATGTCTGTCGTGCAAAGACAAACAAACAGTAACTGCTTACTTGAAGAGTAAGCAGTTACTGCTGTTTGCATTTGCACCACTGATCTCATCTAACGATTTGTTATAGAGTTTTTTATTTGTCTCTAATTTATTTTAGACTCACATTATATATCTTCGATGAGAAAAGCGATAAGAAAGATAATGTAAGATGTGTAATTGCAGGTTATATATGTACCAACCCCAGCTCTTCGCCTGTAGAGTGTAGTGCCGGTACTTACTCTCTGGGTAATGCCACAACATGTACACTTTGCCCGGCTGGCAGCTACTGTCCATCTACAACCACAGCACCTATAGTGTGTCCTACAGGTCAGTCAATTATTCCTACTGAGGGTCCAGAGACCATAGTTATAACTGATAAAAAATAAATAAACGGCATGCTACATGTCACACTTATCATACTTGTCATGATGCAATTATAGATGCACAAATTTGGTTTTCAAGGTGTTGAAATATTTCTGCAATTTTCTAGGCCTATATAGATTACAAATAATTTGTGATTAAGCAACGATTGTGAGATTAACCATTTTTCTGCAGGTGAACAGAGTTTTGATGGTGCAACCAACTGTACGGCATGTCCTGGTGGTGTAGCTTGTCCTGACCCAGCCGACCCCTCACTTAACAACTACTGTGCTGAAGGTCAATATTCTGCAGAGGGTGAAAGTATCTGTACAACTTGTCCTGCTGGTATGCAGTGCCCGTATACAGAGTGAGTAGATATTTTCATATAAAGAATTTTTCTAACTTTATTCTGCTATGAACTGCATCCATCCTTTGAAGCATTATTTTTACTTGAATTATTTGATTGCCATGCATAATTTTGACACAATAAGTAAAAATGTATTGCGATGATTACAAAGCATGTGAAAAGATGAAAAGACATTATACAGAAATCTTGGGTTCCATTGCAGCATTTATTTAGCTTTTCTTTGACTGTCGATCTGTTTTCTCAAAAATTGTTTTAATCAGAATTTGTTTAGTATTAAAATATCAGTCATGGGTCATATTGTACAAAATATAATGGCACGATTACCCACTGTGTTGACAGACAGCCTTGTCAAACTAATTTAAAAAGTGAATGTATTTTGAGGGTAAAAATATTATATATTTTTTTTTTCTCTGTAGTTTGGCCGTGGAGCTACCTTGTCCTACAGGGAAGTATTCTTTAACTGGAAATTCCACGTGCACAACATGTCCAGCTGGACAGATTTGCCCGAATGCTGATGGCACAGCAATAGAAGACTGTCAACCTGGAACATACTCTCTAGCAGGTAGAACATTTGTTGTTATTAACAATAAAGTATGACTATGATTGTCAAATAGAATTAACTTTATTTACCGGAAAATGTTTATATCTAAAATAAATTGTGAGAAATCTTTTGAAATAGATTTGTCTAATAGAATGTTTTCTAATTAATACTTGCTGAATTGTTTGTTACTATCATTCATTCATCTAAAGGTGGAATTTCTAATTAAAATTCCAACTTTAAATGACAAAATATGTATTGTTGAAGTATTGTTACAGGCTGGACAAAGTGTACCAAATGCCCCAAAGGCTACATGTGTCCATTTACTGACTCAGCCTATAGACAGCAGTGTGACCCAGGCACATATTCCACAGGAGAGCAAATAGAGTGTACCAAATGCCCGGCAGGCTACCACTGTCCATCAACAACTAAAGACACATCTAATCTGTGTCAGCTGGGAACATTCTCAATTGGCAACCAGACAAGCTGTACCCAATGTCCCGAGGGGTATGAATGCCCAGATACAGATAGAGATTCACGGTATGGTTGAAAAAATACATTTTGTGTCTGTTTTCTGTTTCACTACATAATTATGTGAATTTTTAATGCTTATGTTTCTTATCCTTTATATTATTCTATTAATCTTGTTGGTGTGAAATTATTACATTTCAGTTGTATATCATAGACTGATTCATAAATTATAGGAGATATTTTGACATGGTTAAAATCCATAAATGTTCATTTGTCCAAAAATGTAGCCTGAAATACTGTTCACACTTTACACAGTTCTGTGTCTAATCATTCACGACAAAAGTCAATATCTATGAAACGATCGTTTTGCATATCATTTATTGTATATCTATTGTAGTATGTAGGACTGAGATTCCCAGATATTCACTTGATTATTTTTAAAGGCAATCTACCCCCCCCCCCCCCATGTGAAATGCATTTATTTCCTCTTTTTTTAGTCATGATACAATTCACCCAACCCTTTTATTTAGCACAAAGTTCAATATAAAACCGTTTAGATTTACATTAGCAATACTTTTGAATGTAGGTCTGTTCTATTTTACACAGTACACCATGTTCATCTGGCTATTACTCCTATGGAGGCCTGGATGCTTGCACCATCTGTCCAGAGGGATCAAAATGTCCTAGTGCCACAGATGGACCAATTTCGTGCCTTCCCGGACAATACAGCGATGCAGCATCTGTTAACTGTACATGGTGTGAGGCAGGCTATATATGTCCAGAAACATATTGTAAGTCACCAGGGTGCTAGGAAAATAGTCTTTGTAACTCTTTTAAACATGAGTTTTAAAGTGAGAAAAAGATATCAAATTGAAGTGATGAGAAAAGCTATAAAATATGCCACCTATTGATGAATACATTTATCAGGATATTATTATCTAGGTTCTTCTCCCAAGGAATTACTGATTCTCATGCATTTTTTTAAACTAGTTTTTATCTTGTTGTTTCATTAATTTGTAACATAAATACCCTGTAGACATTATACATCATTTCTGTACAATATTTACTCATCCATTTGCAGCGACAAAGAAGCGTCTGTGTCTGCCGGGAACTTACTCGTATGCCGGTGAAGTTACCTGTACTAAGTGTAGCCCAGGATACCAGTGTAGTATGGGATCCACATCTCCGATGCCTCTCGAGGACATCTGTGACAAGGGGGGATATTGTCCGGATGGACTTGATTTTGAGCCTTGTCTTCCCGGAACATTTAATCCATATAATGGATCGACCTCAGAGAAGGACTGCTTCCCCTGCCCTCCAGGTTATAACCTAATAAACAACTTTATCTCCATTGAATCTAGACATGCAATTTCTTAAATGAATAATGTTTTAATTTGTGTATGTTTAGTAAGCATTTCATTTAAAAAAGTGGACTATTGAAATTAAATCTTGCCGCCATCAAAATGGCTGATTTATCATATTTAGCTCTTACTGTGCCCTGATGTCTCTAAATAGAAACACTGTTCCTATTGGTTTGTGGTTTCCCCCCTTTCGTATTGATGCTCTACGATTCTTTCAAGTGTTTGTTTTCTCTGCTGGTCGGCATGTCTGGAAAATATGAAAACAGGAATACTAAGAATTTAATAACCAATTTCTTTATCTGATTTTTTATAGCCATTCTTTAACATTGTGAATACTATAGCTCAATTATGTCTTGCAATCCACATGGGAACAGTCCTTGGATAAGTTTGATAATGATATGAAAAGCTCTCAGACTTTTTGTTTGCACTTATTGTTCTAGCTTTTTTAGGTGATATCATATTTTGATATGGCAATGGAAGGTAATTAGGTTAGTTTTGGATGAATCAATATTAGGAAGATATTAACACTGTGGTGATTGGTTTTGTAGGTTATTATTGTACCGGTCCGGGAGAGGAAATGTATGAAGACAAGCCATGTCCTGCTGGATTCTACTGTCCTCAAGGAACAACTATCAGCACTCAAGATCCCTGTCCTGGTAAGATCTATCCTTCACCCGTGAAACTACATGTATCCCAAATTCATTAGATTTGTCACATAACTAGCAGATAAAGTCAAATATAAATGTACCAAGCTTGTAAATATCAAAAAAAAATTTGTGTTTAATGATAATTTTAGAGTAGGCCTACTGTAAAACGGGAAATATCGGCAGATTTAAACCTAGGAAATACAAAAAAATTGGCGGGCATTAATATTGGCGGATATATTTCCCAGTTACAGCACTTGAAAACAAATCATTTATATAGCATACCTAGGTTTCAGCCTATATTGGCTATTTGATATCTGGAATATACTCATCTGAGCTGCATTATAAT
The DNA here is from genome assembly GCA_964017125.1 of Flabesymbios commensalis. NCBI lineage: Eukaryota > Metazoa > Annelida > Polychaeta > Terebellida > Flabelligeridae > Flabesymbios > Flabesymbios commensalis. The sequence continues at coordinate 76,885,339 of OZ024903.1, forward strand.
TTAGATAATTTATATAATTAATGTTATTTTTAAAATCATTATACAAAACCATTATTTATGATTGTGTTTATATTAATGAGCAATTATAATTATTAAACAATGCCTTGCGCAAAGTGATGAATAGAACAGGACAGAGTAGCCCCTTTTAAAGTGTGTGGAGGAGCACACTGGGCATCCCTAGGATGTTTTGCTTTCACGCTGCAAATTTAAAATATAGTAATCCTAGTCGATCCAAGTAAAGTTATGACCACACTGTGAATTGCATTAAGAAAAAAGACCACATATTTTATGCGATAGACTGTTTAATATTACATTTCAATCATCAAAGGCATTGTTCATTGTTTCAATCACAACACAGAGAAAGGTACCTTTTTAATTCTTCTAATTTCCAATTGGTACCTGTTATGAGATTCCTTGTAATCCATGGCTTGGTGAGAAATGCACATAAAGTAATTGCTGTGTGGTGCTCCAAACAATATAGGGTCTTGAATAATAAACCTTCTTTTGTTTGCAGGTGGAACATATAACCCTGATCTGAATGCCACCAGTCAGGCTGATTGTCTACCGTGTCCTGAGCGGGAATACTGTTTAGAAGGCTCTACATCAGGATTAGACTGTCCTGCCGGGTTTTACTGTAGCAGCAGTCAATCTACAGGATTTCAGAATGCCTGTCCACTGGGAACATACAGCTCTAGCACTAGACTCTCTAGTAAGTTTGCAAAATAATAATTAATATTTATAATTCATGTACTTTACAATCTAGGAGGGAGGGGGTGCAAATCTGTATAAATAATGTTTTTCAGTAAAGTCATGCGTTGTGAGAAAAAACTTTTTGTTTTTTAGATCAAATATATCTATTGACCCTTGAAGTGAATTTAACCTTCTTATTTTCCCTTAAAAAAAAAAATTGTGTTGATATTATGTACATGTGATGATATAATATAGTTATTGTGTTGTACAGACAGCAGTTAGTGTACAGAGTGCCCATCTGGACATTACTGTGCTCAGGGTAGTGAGATATCTGATGATATAATATAGTTATTGTGTTGTACAGACAGCAGTGAGTGTACAGAGTGCCCATCTGGACATTACTGTGCTCAGGGTAGTGAGACCAAGCCAACAACATCTCCTGAACCGTGTGATGCCGGAACATATAATAACCGTACAATGGCTGGCCATGAGCTCAACTGTGTGAAATGTCCTGCAGGCTGGGCCTGTCCTCTACCGGCACAATATGATTATACTGAGCCCTGTCATGAAGGTCAGCTAATTACATGACACATACTCCTTACTCAGGAAACACAAGATGTTTACCCAATGTTGGCCCAGCATATCAAATGGTGGGCCAAAATTAAATACACATCGGGTGAACATTTTTTGTTTGCTGGGTTATTAATCTACCTGTTGCACAACTATTACCTACAGCCATATCAAACCTATCAATTCTCTCAACCCAATTTTTGGACAGGACGATGGGATATGATGGGCAAAATTAAATTGTTACAGATTTTCGAAAAAAACAGTCAATTTCGGGAGATAAAAAAACATTCAGAAAAAAAACAAGTTAATTTCGAGAGATAATTTTTTTTTCCAGCTATGTTTTGTTTTGCTTGTTTATTTTTGTTGCTCTCATTAACTTTTTAAAAATAGGTCAAAAGTTTTTTTATTTTGTCGCCCTCATTAACTTTTCCAGAAATAGGTTCAACGTTTTTTTTTCTTAACTGTTTTTTTTTTCTCATTAGATCTTGGATTTTTCTGTTCTAAAACAGAGAAATTAATACAAGTGGCCTTATGCAACAAATGCCAATAAATCAAAATTTATCTGAAATGGGACAGAATGTTTTGAAACATGTATTTGGGTTTCAGTTGTGTGCGAGTTTATTAAATTAAAATAAATCCTATTGCTTAACAATATTTTGATTACACATAATATTTGCTTGGATTTTTGTCGACCAATAATCACTGTACGTATGTATTATGTTACGTTACAGGATATTACTGTCCTAATGGTACTATAGAGCCGACAGGTCACCCGTGTCTGCCGGGTACATACAGCTGGAGGACTGACCTGACCAGTCCTGATGAATGTGAAGCTTGTCCTGATGGCTATTACTGTGGTTTTGGCACAGGTGGGTACAACTAACTCATTATCAAATTATCCAACATTTTGAAAGTGGCAGTTGTGTCTTTTAAAAACAAAGTTTGCGATATGTCTTCATTTGTAAATCAGTGAGTAAATTTTATGTAAATGGGTCTATTTAATAGTCCGTACGCCTGCAGTAAACCTACATTGTGTTATCATCTTTTGTCTGTTAGATATTTCTGAAGCATTTTTATTTTCCACATACAGGTAATTTTAGCAGCACAAATCCACCGCAGCCTTGTAAGAGAGGTTTCTACTGCCCCCCTCAGACACCCCTTCCTAGCAGCTTCCCGTGTCCTGCGGGAACGTACTCCGACCGATCTGATCTGAGCCGCTCTGACCAATGTTATGTTTGTCCTGAGGGATACTACTGTTTAGGTGAGTGAATATGACCAACTCTACTGCCTACTGGTAACCATTCAAGCATCCATGTCACAAGCTGTGTATAATTGAATCAAAATAATTCAAAATAATAATTTAAGCTATAATTGGATATTTTGCACAAGGAACACAATTTTTTCAGAAAAATAAACTTTTGTACTAACGGTAACCACCACAGATTTTTTGTATTGTGAAGTCATATTAAAGTTAAATCCAATAATTCATATTGTAAAAAAATACTGAAATATTTTGGGTTTTGTTGATGATAATCACTGCCTTGTTATGAGGTAGAAGCTATGTACACATGACAGGAAGAGTGTGAACCACTGGCGCTTCACAGTAAACCACCAGCTGTTTACAAAATGCAATGAAGGATTATGGGAAAGCCTTGAAATTGTTTTGATGTTTTTGTAATAGATTCGAACCCTCAAGGACGGCCACATGTATACTGTCAAATGTAAAGGGTTTTCTCTCAAATAATCGGATACAGACAAAACTGTTTTAGTTGTAAAAACATTTTAGTTGTAATTTTACTTCTACTTCCCTTGTAGGTTACTCCATAATTTATTTGAATAATGTGACTTATTTATTTTAAAGGAGGAGATATCGCTCCATCTGGAGACTGTCCACCAGCCTTCTACTGTCCTAATGGAACAGAATTTGCAGAGCAGTTTACATGTCCGAATGGGACTTATAACGATGTCTATGGAATTGCTGCTGAATCGGAATGCAAAGACTGTACACAAGGTAAGTGGATTCCATTAATCTGTTCTATTCTTACGCTTTCAAAGCTGTTATATTAAGTTCTGATATTATATCACCATATTTTATCTAACATTTCGTGTAAGATCTGTCCCAATTATGTCTATGGTATATGAACCTGATATTTGCTGCATGACCTCATGTTTGAGCAATACTTATTTTCAAATTAAGTCAAAATATAATCATCTTAATCATATAATCATCTTAACAGAGGGATATGCTCCAGTCAAATTTAACCTTATGCTGCTAGGATCATATAGATACGGTTACAAGGAAGTTTCAAGCCAAATATAATGTATATCTTAAATTGATCAAATAGTTTGTGGTAGATGTTCAGTTATCAAATCATTCATTTTGGATGTGTCTATTTTTCATAAATATTATTACTTTTCTTTATTTGAAGCTGGAAATTGCGTTAGTGATTTCAGCTTTAAATGAATGAAAATTAGCAGCAAACATTTCAGCAGCACCAGGGTTAATGGAAGGTCACTTGTCTCTTTGTTGGTTAAGTCTATATTCGGTGATTGATACATCAATACCTTACCGGCCAAAATTGTAACATTTGACATCCATCAACATAAATCTACTTACATGAAATCAAAAACAATTTGCAAATATAAACTAATTTACTAGATTATTATATCTTAATTTTTTGTCACAAAGGCTTCTGCATTTGTTTGCCCATGATAATGCCTCTTTGGCCTTTTTATTTCATCATTGTAATACTTTTTTAATTGTAGGACATTTTTGTGAGGAAGGGTTTGTGTCACCATATGAATGTGCATCAGGTTCTTACATGCCTTATGGTGTGAATGTTGGCACTGGAACAACAGTAGGTAAGCAGAATACCTCTTATTTCTCTCAAATTGTGAAAATAACTTTAATGGGCCATATTACAGTCATATATATATATCTATATTATGTATAGTTTAGATAAATATACGGATTACATAATAATTATTACAGAAGTTTTTTCCTTAAGCAACTATTTGATAATTCAATAATTTTCTCTGTCCCCGCTCAAACTGATAGATATGATATATACAATTTAATTAGCAATTTATTAAAATCTTTTTTAAACATTGTTATATTTGATGTACCAGGTACCCCAGCAAAGAGGCAATTTGACTGTCTAGATTGCCCAGGAGGGTTTTATTGTGGTAATGGTACTATTGTACCTGTGGAATGTGGCACAGGAAAATATACACCCCCAGGATCATATGAATGTATTACTTGTGAAATAGGGTGAGTTTTAGTGTCTATAACCTGGAAGATCAGATTTTAGTGTGGCCTGTTAAATTTAGTGGGCTGGCTAATCTGGTTACAATTATTTGTCATTCTTGTCTGTCATAGTTGTCATAATGGTGCTGACTATTATGTTGGTATGAAATTATATATATATATACCACAGATTTTATAAAATATTGGGCTACAGCTTTGAACTGATATTCATGTCAACATAAATTGATTATCTCTCCATTTTTGGAAAAACAAATTGCATTTATGATAAATTAATTTCCCCAAATTTTCTCTTTTCTAAATGTGATAACTTGTCCATCATTATTATTCAACTAACATACAGGATCTCTTCCTGCTTTATTCTTTTTTTTTGCAGATAGATATAATAGATGTGATTTCTATATTCTTTTTTTTTGCTCATGTAAGGAGATTTTTTAGTTGTTTATGAGACGTACTACATAATGGTACTTGTGAGTACATGTAATGTGCACCTCTTTTGCAGACATTATTGTGACAACTCGTCTACATCAGAGGAGGCTATGCGTAATGATATGCAGTGCCCCGCAGGACGATACTGTCTGTCGGGTCTCAAATCTGAGCCTGATGCTACAGATTGCAGCACGGGAAGATACTGCCCACAAGGTGGGTCAATAAAAGATTCTACAGAAACATTTGAAATTAAACTAATTGTAAGCTTTAAATTGAATAATTGACTGTTAGCCTGTTGATATTGTAAAAAATTAGTCCAGCTATTTTGAACACCAAAAGAAAGAGAAAAAAACGTTGAATAATACACGTATTGCAATTGAACTGATTTGTCAGACTCTTAACCCTTGCCTTGCTAGATCCCATATATAATTATATTGTATATTTATCACAACAAGATATATTTCTTTTCATTTGAAGCTGGAAATTGCGTTAGCAATTCCAGCTTCAAATGAAAAGAAATACTAACTGCGATTCAACAAATAGAGGATGTTTTAAAAGTTTGATTAATTTAATTTTAGTTTTTCAAGTTGCGAGTGATTGCTTTTTCAGCTACCGTGGAGGAGTTTGAGTGTCCTGTGGGTTCGTACAGACCGACAGTAGGAGCTCAGAATATTTCAGACTGTCAGCCGTGTGACGCCGGATGGTACTGTCTGGTTGGAGAATCTGCACCTAATGCACAATGTGAGCCAGGATTCTACTGTCCCAGTCCCTTCACTAACCCGTTCGCTACTGAACCATCAGAGATTGGTTCATATGGACCAAAACAAGTAAGTCAATTATCTTTCAGTCTCTGTGCCGGCTCTGCTTTATTAGTTACAGATACTTAACTCATTCTCAGTACTCTCAGTACATACATGCTTCTATGGATTGTGTATTTAAAAATTAACTACTATTCATGCTGTATAAATATAGATATATCGCAGGCTTTATTTGGTACATGATTTTAGATTGAAGGTGATATCTGGGGCTTTATCTGGGATGTGTTAAAATTGAAATCATGTAAAATTTATATATTTTAGGTCTCTGTTGTACTTTTTTTCCCATCCAGTGTCTGAAGTCAGTGTCTGTCCATCCAGTGTCCAGTTAAACACATTGAATACATTTTGTCCATATTTTCACGTGATCGAATGGAATTTAATTGATGGCTGCCTTTCTCTGTCACATTGATGAATTTTGAAATCGTCCTCAGGAGAAATCACTATAGAACTATTACTGATTTATTTATAACTACTAAAAACACATTTTGTTTTGGAAAGGACAATAGTATTAGTAAATGCTGAATCTTGGATAATTATTGCTAATTATCACCCTCATTTATTTAATATTACCTTTCCGGCGGTTCTCTGTTATCTTGTATTTCCTGATAATGCTAATATGCATTTGTACTAGCCTACTAAATGTCTCTTTAAGTGACACTCAAGATGGCCTATGGTCATTTCAGTAAATTAGTTGTGAATGTTCACCTAATAATAATACGCTTAATAATATTTCTTTCTTCTAAAGTGCCTAGTATCAAGATCTTTTAAATAATTCAACTCGATAATTAGTATACAGTGGTACCCCTGTTATGCGACCCCAGTTACTGCCACATAAAAACGGTCATATGAGAGGGGTGGTCGTTTGTCAGGGGCATGAATTATTTTGAACACCAGAAAAAAATGAGCAAAACACATTCGCTGTGTAAAAAAACGTTTTTATTTAGTAAGTGACTTTTCATTGACTTAGCTCAAATTATTTATTGCACTTAGGTTTAGAGGCAAAATGTCTTTTTGTTTACTTCTGGAGAATGAATGGTGGCCCCCTTACAAACCGCATCCCTACTTTGGGTACAACAGGCAGCCGTAATTCTTCCTGGTAACTCCCGCAGTTTAGCCAGACAGCTTAGCTCTAGAGCGGTATTTCATCATTATCGCAGTCAACGCCATGCGGCATTAGTACAGTCAGCGTGTTTCTCACGGGAGACTCAATATATGCCGGGGCATTGTTGTGGATGGTGTGCCAGCATTAAGAAAGTGTTGGCTTAATGTTGGGCCATTGGTGCAGTCGGCTGTACAACATTGCTGTGAGCAGGCGACATATTCCCGCCAAACCTGATTACACAGCAAAAAACGATAGGATGATCCTGTGTCAGATTAATGTTAGGCCAGCGTCGTTGCAGCAGACAAACAAGCACTGGGTCGATGTGTCATGTTTGATGAGCACTTCCTGGCAAATACATGAGACGTCTGCTTCCTGTTATTTTAATGTTGGTCCAGCGTCGCAGACGGTGGACCAACAGTATTGGCGAAATGCTGTTGGTCTGATTGTTAAATTGCTGCAAGTCCCTTTGTTCTTCTCGTGACGGTAATTAGGCTGACACTTTTAGTTCTACAGGGGATCAAAATATCGTCATATATATTATTCCCGTGACATCGAAAATCTGTTTTATTCGTTATAATTCAACACTCAATTAGCATGATTAATAAATGTATTAGTATATTTGAGTTTGGCTTTCATGCATCTGGTTTAGATGCGCAAAAACAAGGTTAGCCCAAAGCTATTAATCTAACATCAAATCAATACCGGCCGGCTGTGTCTACCGAGAGGACAACACCTGGTAGAAAACTGTAATATAACGTCTTACTAAGCCAAGAGGCAGTAACTACAAGTAATTACAAGTGAACAGTTAATGCCTATTAGCTTTCCACGGCACCATTACCGCCCTTCGCTCTGAACTCCTACTGTTCTAGTTAAGACTGTTATGACGACAATCTCAGCCCTACAGACAATAACAATACGGTGATATACAGTGATGTTTGAAATCATCTACCATCGTGAAATTTCATCAATATAACTAATTCTTCCTGCTTTCAGCCGACAAAGATGTTGCAATTTACATGAGCTTTAATTTAGCTCACATTATTATTCACATTGGGACGCAGATGGTTAATTGACTTCATAATCGGGCGACAAAGCTCACACCAACGCAGGTGACGATACCCGGTCTGTCAGTTGGTTGCCAATTCCGGCAAACACTCCTATTTCAACCAGAAATCGTCATGGCTCACTCAGAATGCCTGGTTATAAACCGCCTCTTAAAAGTATCAATTTATAGATATTTTACCAAACATTTTTCAAGTTATAAACCGCGGTTACTAACCGGCAATATAGGGTAATACCATTTTTGAATTAATGCAAGTGCTGTCATTATAGCACCCGCTGGCTCACAAGGGTGTCAATTTTGCGATAAACATTCTATCAACACCCTCGTTACCCCAGTGTCTCAGCAGTTCGAGTGCATCTCGGCGTGACTTCTCAGCGAATTCCAGACGCTGATCCAACGTTGTTTTAGTGCAGGTTGATCGTCTCGTGTTTGCTGTGTTGTAATAGCAAAATGTAGGCTTTTACAGCCAACACTGGTCCTGGATCATTGCCGAACCAACATCGCATACACAATGGCCAGATATATGGGAGCTCATTTATACACACACAGCCGAAAACGGATCGTCTCACAATAATATTGTATCAAGTGTCGAAGATCGCACGTCATTGTTTATATAACACAGCCTACTTGCCAGTTGAGTAACGTCTGAAATGCTAATTTTTCAGTCTTTTTTTTTATAGTAATAACACCCAACGGTCGTTTCTGGGGAGGTAAGTGACGGCTGTCAGCCAAATTTTTGCCGTCGTATAACGTGTTAGAGGGGTCGTCGTTTTTCAGGGGTCCTTAACAGTGTAAAAGGCATACGTGCACAGAAAAACAGTCGTTTAAGGGGAGCAGTCATTCTTGAGGGGCAACGCTGGACAGGGGTGCCACTGTATTTCAACAATTTATTAAAAAATTGGCATTTTGGTGAAATTTTTAAATAATGATTGTTGACATATCAATTTTTTATGATATATAGGCCAACCACTTCTCATTCATAATTTACTACAAATAGCTGATATTTTTCTAATTGTTAGATTCTGTGTACATGTATTTGATGATTTTTGTTATATTTGCACGGATTCTTCTGATTTTCTTGTTTTGATGATTGTATTGATGTGTGTTACAGATCCAGTGTCCTGCGGGAACTTTCACTCTTGCGTATGGCACCCCAGATGAAGGGTCTTGTGATGAATGTGCTGCCGGGTTTTACTGTCCTCTAGGAACCCCCGCTCCTATAGACTGTACTCCCGGCTACTACTGTGTGGCTGGCTCATCTGATCCAACTCCATGCCCTATTGGAACATTTGGAAGCAATACAAGTCAGTTATCAAGTCATCAAGTATTATAATACACTATTTGCTTGTCCTATTATGTTGATAAACTTAAATGAAAAAGATCTTTTCCACATGAATTTGACAGTGGTCTAGAAATATTTGACAAGATGTAAATACACTTTACACCACGCTTGCATGATAAACCTTGTGAATCTGTATGACATACTTTGTTTTGCAATCAGACTGAAACTTTTAAAATTTGTTTTGTCATCATGCTCATCTTTAATTAACCCTTATCCTGCTAAGTTAATTTATTTAAATTTACACCCACTACCGCGACCCACAACTTCCAAGTGGGTGAAAATTACTCATATTTGTTTAACTCTTTGACTGGCAAGCGCGCGTTCATTCATTAAAGTAAGCATTCATTCATAAAGTGACCAGTAATAATTCTATAGTTGTTAAATTATGACGTCATAGTTTGAGGCGTAATTTTGATCAAGCATTACCATGATTACCACGTGCTCTCAGACATGTCAGGTGCACACTAAACACGTGTGAAAGTGAAGAACCTAATTGACATTATAATAGTAACTTTACTGTTTATAGGTACATATGACCACAGGCTACACACAAGTGACTAGTCATATCACAGAATAGTTTTACCACGTTGGACACTATTGAACAGTAGGCCTAGACCTAATACGCAAAGAAAGATAGGCCTACCCCTATAATTATAGACGGCGTAGCCTATTTTATTATTATTGAATATGAACATGTTGAAGCCCACATTACATAATGTTGTAAGCCACTATAACAATCATAATGTTAGAAGTATAATTTCGGGCCCTATCATTGTTTTGTAGTTCTGATTTAGTTCTAATTTTCGCCGGATGCCTGCCCTTTCCATGTAGGCCTATTTTATGAAGTCGTCAAAGAGCAATAATTACAGTTTGTTACAGCGTTCTGGCAAGTCCCGGAGTGTAGCGATCAGTAATGTCATTATACGATACGAAAAATCTTTTATACAAAATTCTAAGGGACAGTATTTTTTGTTTGAAAACGTTTCATGGCGAAAAAACCTTACACATCAATTGAATTCGCAAAATTATTGACAAAAAAATTGATATTCCACTCAATGTCATCACCATCGTAACGATCGCCCTAACATTGTCATGGTTACGGGGGCGAATGACTGTATGTAATTTTCTGTTTGATTCCGCATATATTGTCTGTGGCTCGACCAAGTTTAAAATTTTTTATATGCATACTGACGGAGCAGCAAGGAATTATATCCATTGTGTCCATATTTTTCCAGCTATTATCGAAAATAAATTAACCCAGTCTAAGGGTTAAATTGAGAGCTATGCTTTGCAAATCCTGATGTTTAAGCACACATTTTGTTCCCAATATCAGTGATTTGATTGACAAATAAAACAAATTGAAAACGACAGCAGGATAAGGGTTAACATATTGCTATATGTTTTACAGACCTTGAATCAGCCCAGGACTGTACCAACTGTACTAAGGGTAGTTACTGTGATGCCCCGGGTTTGACACAGCCTCGAGCGCCGTGTGATCCAGGTTTTTTATGCTTTGAGGGAGCGACCACCTCTAGTCCAGTGGATGGCATCACTGGAGATCTCTGTACTGCTGGTGGCTACTGCCCTCTCGGTAAGACACTGTCATATTTATTACTTTGCCCTCAGGTATATTTTGATTTGAGACTTGTTTGGCTTTCTTCCCAGCTGGCTGTCCTTCCATCTGCCACATTTAGTGAGCAAATTTTTTTACATTACTTTAACCCTTACAGTGCGGGGATCGACTTTAGTCATCAGATTCTGATGTCTAAAGTCAATCCCCGCCTTGTGAGATTAAAATTATTTATGATGGTTGTGGTTGTAACATGGAAAGAGCTAACTAATACATGTATAATGATTTCATGTTGAAAAAACCTTTTGGACTCCATGCTTTGTACAAAAATATTTCAGCGCTTTAAAGGGTTATTGTACATCAAGCTTCACATACAGTTTAACTTGTGTCAAAAACCTTTTTTATTTCAATGTGTATTTACACTTCAAGATGTATCATCATACTTTTTTAAGAATTTTTTTTTTCACATTTTTACCTTCTGAAATATAATTCATAGCTGACATAAATGCACATGTTATTTGTTCCTTGTAGGATCCTGGTACCCTATTGCTTGTCCTATGGGCACATATAGTAACGTGAGTGGAGCCATAGACAAGTATGACTGCTTTGATTGTGATGAGGGATACTACTGTTCATCAGTGGCAGGAGGTGAACCTACAGGACAGTGCTGGGGTGGATACTTCTGTACAGGTGGAGCAAAGACGCCAAGGCAGAATGTGACGGATCCAGGTAAAGTTTTAATAAAACCCCAATATAATAATTTACCTCAAGCCACAACTTTAAGAATAAATGGTTAAATACACATACAAATATTTGTTAATTTTGATACCCTGACTTTGATAATTCTTTTGAATTAACCAAGTATTTCACCTACAAACATTCACCTACAATGTGCTGATAAACACATAGTAGAGATTTTGAGTCATGATCAGCACCTGTAGAGTTAACCCTTTCAGCCCTCACGATGCATTAAAGCATCATTTTACATCATTGAAAACATATTTGATTTTCTCACAACTGAGGGTTTAAGACGACAAATTTCGATGAAACTGTTCTACGAATACATGGTAATTTTGTTTAATTTATCACCTACTTCCAGTCATCTTCATCCACTAGTCGAGAATTTCGTCAGCAATTCGCGGCTTGTAGTGGATGAAGGTGACAATGGTAAATTCAGGACTGAAAGGGTTAAATGTAGCAAGCATTAAACTGGAAAATGTGGGACAAATAGATTTCCACGATTCCTTAAATGTATAAGGTATCACTTTTAGTTAGAATGGATGTACCTCACCTTGTGTTACCACATGCTAGCTCACGTCACTGTGTGACTGATACAGCATATAAGATTCCAGGAAAAGGTATTGTTTGAGAATTTATGGATGATATGATGATAATATTATAAATATTGGCCCATCTATGAAAATAGTGCTTTCTGCAAAATGTCCAAAGAACATAAAGAGACTATTTGAAAGCTGTTGGGGGATATCAATTTCATATTTATTTACTGTACTTTAGGCTACTACAGTCCAAATGGATCTGTGGCTCAGAGAGAATGCGAGATTGGATCCTATAATCCGTACTATGCTCAATCTGAATGTATAGAGTGTGAACCCGGGTTCTACTGCCCAGACAAGGCAATGGAGGACCACATAGCATGCCCTGCGGGTTACTATTGTCCTAATGGTAGCTACGTTATACAGAGCTGTCCACCAGGAACGTACAGCAACAGGTCAGAAAATACATACTTAACCCTTAACCCTTACAGCGCGGGGATAGACTTTAGTCGGCATAATCTGACGTTTATAGACGTCAGATTATGACGACTAAAGTCGATCCCCGCGCTGTAAGAGTAAAAATATTTTCTAATGGCTGTAGACCCATAACATAGGTATTCAAATGAATCACAAAGATTGTTAACTAAGACAGTTATGATGATTTAAAATTGAATAAAAACCCTTTGTTCTTCATGGTTTTTACAAAAATTGTCAGCGCTTTAAGGGTTAAAGCACTGAATTAATTTGTAAAAGACATCGCAACCAAAGGTTTTTTTCAATTTGAAATCATCATAAATGTCTTAGTTAGCGCTTTCTCATTCATTTGAATACCTATGTTATGGGTCTACGGCCATTAGAAATATATTTACTCTTACAGTGCGGGGATAGACTTTAGTCGTCAGAATCTGACATCTACAGACGTCAGATTTTGAAGACTAAAGTCTATCCCCGCACTGTAAGGGTTAACCCTTGTCTTCTTGAGTGGTTTAGTTCATATTTTTTGTCATTTCGAGCTGGAACTCCTTACACATTTTCCTACACATAGGGGTTTCAGAACGAATTTTTTCTTTGAACCGTTTTAACCCTTCAACCGCCGGTACCAAATGTATTTTTTTTTCACTTTTTACTACCACATCAAGTACTACCTTTTAAACATGTTAAAGATAAAATTTGACATGAATTAGCAATATTTGGAAAGAGTTTACCTACACTTGATGAAATCTGAATAATTTTCACTCACTTGAAGTTGTGGATCGCATCAGCGAGACACAACTTGAAGTGGGTGAAAATTCCAATTAAATAATTTGGCGGTTAAAGGGTTAATAATAGGAATATATTTGTTTCATTTATCACCCACTTTAAGTCATCTTCATCCACTACAAGTCGTCGTCTTGTAGTGGATGAAGATCACGATGGTAAATTCAGGCTTGAAAGGGTTAAATTAACAAATACTGCATTTTTTTGTGAAAAGAGGCTCCCATTTTGAATTATTTCATTAAATGAGCATCTACCACAAAATATTCTATCAGTCTCAGTGATATTTTATTTTGTTTCTATCTTTCCTGAAATGGTTAATCAAAACCTTCAAAATGTGAAAAATGCACCCTTTTATGGGGATGATTCATTCTGTATTTAAAGCACTAAGAAATGTCCCCCTAAATTTTATGAGTAATATAGCAAAATTATATTGTAATCTCTGCAACCTTTGGCAATTGTGTTTAAGAATGTACATTTTGCAGGACACATATGTATGAAGAATCTGAGTGTACTGACTGCCCACTAGGTCAGTACTGTCCTGATAGAGGCGCCACCAGTCCAGCTGGTGACTGCGATGCCGGCCACATCTGCTACTCCAATGCCATCATCTCTGACGGAGTGTATAACTTAGATCCTGCAGACAATAAAACAATCATAACATTTGGTGATTTGTGCCACCCTGGATATTACTGTCCTAAAGGCACCACGTTCATGCACCTGTGTCCCCTGGGCACATATAATCCTGTACAGGGTGCATCGGCTGAAGCGGACTGCCTACCTTGTGATCCGGGCAAATACTGTAATGATTCTGCCATCACTGCTGTATCAGGTAGGACACTCCACTCAAATTAGCATTCTGGTTAGGCTAGTGGGACAAAAATAAACTGTTCAAAATGTCAATTTTGACAGTAATTAGCTAGACTGATGTCACATACTTACCTGACGTGAACACATTTGCAACTGCTCTCAGACAGTTTTCGCTTTGTGCTATAGAATTGTTTTTTGTTGTTATATTTCATAATATTTTATAATATATTTTATTACTATTGATGACTTCTCCTCATTAGGCGAGTGTGCAGCTGGATTCTACTGTATTGGAAGTGCTTACCTAGAGGAGCCGAATGACAATGTAACAACTGGTGCAATATGTCCTGAACATCATTACTGTCCGAAAGGGTCCATTACACCAAAGAAGTGTGTGATCGGTTACCATGCTAACTTCACAGGAATGTCATCATGTCAGCTGTGTCCAGAAAGATGGATCTGTTACCCAGGACAGCCACCTCTTCCATGTCCCCAAGGTATGGCATACCTCAACTGATACTGATGCCATCGACAAATTTAAAAAATGTTTATCTGAATGTCAGTACAAACTCAGTCTCTTTATCTGGTGAGTAGATAGTATTGACCGCCACAAGTGATTAATTTTCAGCTTATTAGGTAACTGTTTGGAGTTAAGTATGTATTTTTATCAGCAATTAAATGTGTGATTCCAAAATAAACTACAGTGCAGAATTTTTTACTAAATTTTGACACAGAAAAATAAGTCCTAATACTGAAAAAAACAATAATTTTTGGTGACATTGTCAGCAAAAGTTAATCGTTCTTCAGTATTAAGAATTTGGAAAGGACTGCCTCATTTTTCTGAATTTAATTTTAATTTAAGTTAATCTATTTTCAAACCGAAAAAGCCAAACACAATGGTAATTTATCAAAGTGTCCTGCACTTTCAAACCATGGAAGGTCATCAGACTCGCCACAAAAGAGTTGTTCATCGTTGGGTCGTGGTAGCAGGGCACTACTTCATGTAGTTCTAAATTTAAATTAGATAAGTTGGTGTTCAACTTTGGTATTAAAATAATTGTTAATGCATATTTAGATATGATGTATACAGGATATATTAATTATACTTTACAGGTTATTACTGCCCAGGAAGCACTGTTCTAATACCTCTAACGGCTCCCAAAGTTTGTCCTGTTGGTACATACGGATCACGCGAGTGGTTGAAAGAAGAAGCCGAATGTACAATATGTCCTGGAGGATCGTACTGTGAAACTACAGGTTTGTATCTACACTCTTTGTTTTCAATCAAGCCTAAAACTGTCGACATTAAATTATGTATTGGTTGACGAGAATATGATGAAGCAACCATCAGTCATAGAGTATAGAGAATATTACATTTGTTTGGTTGTATGTAGAGAACATTCTCAGAGGAACAGGGTAGATATCTAATGAGAGTCACAATCGACTTCGAAAGTGTATCAGACATTCTCATATTCACTTCACACCACACAAAAAACGTTAAATAAATTTAGATCATCACACATTTTATTGATGGATCTTCACATTTATTTTCCCAAAGACTAGAAAGCTATGAGATTATTAGAACAATATTTGTTAGACTATCTAAAATTGTTTAAAAATGTACAACACGTGAACTGTGTATATCAACTAAAAAACATTCAGAATATCATCTGTAATTCCATTTTAACTATATTTTAAAAAATATAACTTTTTTATTTAAGGTTTAAAAAATGTTTCTGGTCCTATCGCGGCTGGTCATTTTGCCCGTTATGGAGCTACGACAGCTGAACCGATGCAGGACCATCTGGCTGAGATCGGTCTCTGTCCAAGAGGATTCTACTGCCCTGAAGGCTCAGAAGATCCTACACCCTGCCCACAGGGTACATACGGGTAATACAATATATCTTATGTCCCTCTATTATCACATTTATATACGTTATAACAGGTGATATTAATTACAATGGATAGTAATATGAGAAAGCTTGGATGGCAAGCAGTATTCACTGTCTTTATTAGAATAAATACGATATATCTTATTCATCTTTTCATTTAATCATTATCTTGTCCACTAGTATTTTCAACAAGAACAATTATATTCATGTGAAATAGTCAGCTCCCAAATTGAATTATTTCACAAAAAATTCATAATGTTAATTGAATAATCTCTAATAATATATCTCTTTTTGTTTTACAGGTTTAGCTGGGAAATGGTGCAAGTTTCCCAGTGTACTTCATGTAATCCTTCAAAGTACTGCCCCGAGCTGAACATGACGGATCACGGTGATGACTGTGCAGCTGGATACTACTGCTCTGGGGGCTCGCCCACTGACACCCCTTTCAACAGCACATACGGCGATATCTGCCCGACAGGTGACAGCAAACTCATACACTCTATTTTGTATTATTATCATGTTTATTCACCTTGAGGTAAGAATTGCTGCCGTAATTCCTACCTCGGTTCCAAACTCCACTAGAGCTGATTGGTTAATTGTAATGAGCCCTCTAAGCCAATAGGAATGATTCCTGAAAACTAAATTCTTTGCCACGCCGATTCTGAGCTGATTTGCATATTCATTATAAAAAGTCATGATTTTTGTTCAGCTCATTACTGAGACTAAGCGGCTAATGATTGGTTCATTGACTAGGTCTCTTATTGGAGGAATCTTGAGGCCTGTCACATGATTATAGATCCAGCTTGTCTATATAAGGCTCAGTCTGTCTATATGACCGAATTGAAAGCGTGAGAAATTCCCCTCAAAACAAAATCTATACTTTAGACGCTGTGGTCGTTACCATTTATTAAAGCATCAATTTCACATTAAAATAGTTATATTTTAATGAAAGGGTCCATGCGTCAATGGTAACGACTTAAATGGGGTTCCAAAAGGTGAATACATTTTTCCTAATTTTGTGAAATACTCAAGAATAATATTTTAAAGGAAATGAAGTTGTCATTGTGAAGTATCATACCATTTATTACTCAATTGATTTATTTGCATAGATGTGTCGAGGCAGCTTAAAGTATTAATCAACAAAGTTTATAGTGAACAATTTTATTTTGATCTAGGACACTACTGCTTGGTGGGATCATCAGCTCCAGAACCGTGTGACCTGGGAACTTATCAGAATCAGACGGGACAAACTAGCTGTATGGAGTGCCTGAAAGGACACTATTGTCCTGACGGCACATCCGACCCACTCTCCTGTCCCGAGGGCTACTACTGCTTCGCTGGCCAATCAGATCCCAATGTCCTCCCATGTCCTGTTGGTACATTTAACAATTTGACTGAGCGATATGAGTTGGCATCCTGCCAATCTTGTTTACCAGGGTGAGTACACTGATAGTGGTATGCCAGCAAGCACGATACATCAAACTCTGGGTCAAATTCTGGGTCAATGTTTGGCCCGAGTGGTGGAAGATGGACAACATTGGACAAATATTGGTTCAGTGTCTCATGTTTGCTGGGATAGTTTGATACTATGTTAAACAGCTGTTCATGTGTTTACAAAAAACTGACAATCTTGATGTCTCGATATTTCCTTCCACTTTAACCCAGCCTATAATAATCAGTAAATCCCAATTATTCATGAATTAAATGTTAGTCATCAAGTTAATCAGAGGGCAATATATTAAATGTTATATAAACGCATGTGTAGAATTGTCATGCACACATATTCAGAGACCCATGTTTCAGATGGTTAGTTTGATGAATTAGTTACTATATAAGGCAATATAAACACACATTAAACCACATTATCATGCTAAATTGTATGCTTCTATTTTTCATTTATTTGAAGCTGGAATTGCTCATGAAATTTCAAGTTTCTAATTACGAAAAAAAGTGTCATTTGTAGAAAAATAAATTATTTAAACAGCTGAGCATCTACAACAAACTATGCGACCATTTTCTGTGACATTTAATTTGGTTTGAGACTCACTTGAAACCGGGCCCAGGAGCACAAGGGTTCAAACAGACATTCTATTTTTGTTGTATTTTATTCAGGCAGTACTGTGAGTTACCTGGTCTGGGCTACCCTACAGGACCCTGTTATGGAGGCTGGTACTGCACCAGAGGATCAGCGTTTAGCATGCCTATTGCCACATCACAAGGTGGTCGCTGTGAGCCGGGCTACTTCTGTCCTAATGGCAGTTCTGCTATGGTGGAGTGTACCCCAGGACAGTATTGTGCTGGTCACGCTCTCATAGAACCAGATGGACCTTGTGATGAAGGCTTTTACTGTATCAGTACTTCCACCACGGCCACACCGGTGGATGGCGTTGAAGGTCAGAATCTTTATGAGAGATACTATTGCAGCTTTTATCTCTTATTTAGCCGTTCGAGGACTGATGTCGACTACAGTAGACATTTTATGTTTTTATTAGCACCTATATATCCCCTGACGTTAAAAGTAAAATATGCCTTCAAACTTGAAACATTGATATATGTTAGGACTTAAATTTCACAAATCACATAAATTTTCAGTCGCTTAATGTTGTGTGTCGCGGTAGTGAGCCACAACTTCAAGTGACTGAAAATTTAAATCGAATAGCTCAGTGAGCTAAGGGTTGAATTGTTTCTTTTTTGCATTTGTGCATTTGTATAGTTTCTCTCTGAATAAAGTTCCAGATTCTTTCCTTTTTAACACATTGATGTGAGTATGATATGAAAATAATTTTAATTGATTTATTTCATATTTCTAAACAACTGGTATGAAAAAATAAAACTTTTTTTTTATAGGTGGTGAATGTATGTTGGGACATTACTGTGAAGTTGGCAGTGATAACGGGACTGCGTGTCCACCAGGGACATTCCTTAACATAACTGGAGGCCGTAATCTGGCTGACTGTCTCAGCTGTAGTCTAGGATCTTATTGTCCAGGCTACGGTAATGTGGACAATAGTGCACTGTGTGATGCTGGCTTCTACTGCCCTGGTGGCATGAACATCTCTACTCCTGCTGAGTACATCTGCCCGCAAGGTTAGTGGTACTAACTTAGTGCTGCTCTGAATATACTCAAAGTGATCACTAAATGACATTGTTTAAGGGCATTTTCACAATATATTTCTTGGGAATGTGCTTTGTGGTAGTGGTGAGGTGTTCAATATCCATAAAGCACAACTCTCAATAATGTAACACCCCCTACACTAGTGACTATTTCTAAATTTATCACTGCTTTCATGTTTACCAATTGTAGTTCAGTCAATCATGTGATGTGTATGTGAACTGGTTTAGGACAATTTTTTGTTCCACCTTTTTGACTGCCTATTTTAATATACATTTATGTTTTTTTTTGTTTTTTTTTAAATCAGCTGGGCATCTTAGACATAGTGATTTTCATCTATATAGCCATATGTAACTTACTGAATAAATTATGTCTGCCCATATTATAATTATGGGTTTGTGCTCTTGAAGTGAGGTCAACTGTATAACAATTGTTTGCATTTGTCACTGATCCCTCTGCACATTTTTTTTAGTTTAATTTGGATTTAAAATGTATTATTTGACAGGCAGACAGACAGACCCGTCTATTTCACCAAATTACATGGCTGGGAGGCCCTTGCTAAGATTAAATATAACCGCTGTGGCGAGGGCCACTGACCGTATTTAGGGTTAAATCATGCATTATTATACTTTATTAGATGTAGTTCTGAGGTTTTAATGTAGGTGTGTGTTTTTTCAGGGCATCATTGCTCAGCGGGCAGCTGGGAACCAGTGCGCTGTTTATCAGGAAGTTATCAGGATGAGACAGGACAAGAGACATGTAAAGAATGTCCAGCAGGCTACTTCTGTGATAACACAATGACACCCGTCATCCTATTCAATGACACCATATGCCCTCAAGGTATCTAACTTGTTCTTATCAATTATGTAGTGTAATCGATTTAGTCCTATTGTCATAGAGATGGTGTATTTTGTATTATCTATTTGTGCAGAAGCTTTTTTTGTTTTTTATTGTATCATGAGTGGCTGATGGTCTTTGTTCCTCTTCTTTTCTAGGTTATTATTGTCCTAATGGTACTAACTATGGCACAGAGTTTGCCTGTCAGGTGGGTACATGGTCTAACTACACCGGGCTACAAGCAGAGAGTGAGTGTCAGCCGTGTCCAGGTGGATATTACTGTGACCAACAGGCACTGACAGACTACACTAAACTCTGTACACCAGGGTAAGCATATACATGTACATAACTTATCATACATTTAATCTTCAAGTGCAATTTAGAAGATTTTAACTTTATGATATGCAAACATCTGAGTGATATTTTCATTTTTAAAAGGTAATGCTAGGCCTCATTGTGATATTTCATCAGGTGACATACTATGCAGATATTGCTTGACATACTGCTGTACTAAGCCAAAAGGCAGTAACTGCTTAGTTTACAAGTATGCAGTTTCTGCCTATTGGCTTTGCAGAGTAGGATAGGTAATGTTAGGCTCCAGACATGTTTTATCTTCATTTGTACCAGGAGATCATTAGATACAAGCGGTGTTGACTCTTGGAGTGTATTTTCCTGATTGTACCAGAACCTGTTTTGATACAAGAAGTATTTACAATTTATAATATGGACCTCAGAAAGGATTGCATTTTAATTTGTAACACATCTGTTGTTTTTATAATTTCCTAAGTTGTGATATATTATTCCAGATATTATTGTCGCCAATCTGCATCATCAGCCACACCTAGTGATGGTTACAACGCTGACATCTGTACAGCTGGACACTACTGTCCAGAGGGAACAGCCGAGCCACATAAATGTCCTCCCAGTACTTACTCCCCAGCTACAGCGCTGGTCAGTGTGGATCAGTGTCTCAACTGTACTGAAGGTAAGAATCCACATCTAAAATTACTATTATTATCACCACAGAGCTTATCCCTTACAACACTGAGGTTGACTACAGTAGACATTCTGTTTGTTTATTATCACCTGTAAAACCAGTTGTTAAAAGTAAAATGTGTTTTCAATTTTGAACCACTGATATATGTTGTGACTTAAATTTCACAAATAACACAAATTTTCAGTCCCTTGAAGTTGTGGATCGCGGTAGCGAGACACAACTTCAAGTGAAAATTTAAATTGAATAGGCCAGTGCTTTAAGGGTTAAGGGTCTTACCTGCCAATTATTTGCATGCAGATAGGACTATTTGGAGCTGATGGTATGATACTCACTCTACAAAAACTACAAAGCGATATGATGTTCCTGACTTTAATGCTATCAAAAAAATCTTTGTTTCTAAAACATTATCCAGGCATGAATAGCTTTTATTTTATTTTAAAATAATATATTTTGCTACTACAGGTTATTACTGTGGTGAATGGAACTTGACATCACCAAGTGGTATCTGTGAAGCTGGATTTTACTGTCCGGGTAATGCGGACACGGCAGACTTTATTGTCTGTCCAGAGGGATACTTCTGCCCTAATACCAGCTATATTCCTACACCATGTCCAGTAGGTCAGTACACTAATTTTTTCAAGTTTTTTTTTATAAATTTTCAGTAAATCAATAATTAATTTTTTTCATAAATGGAAATATTTTTTGTCACTTGAAGCTGCTAATTACAATAACAACTCCAGCTTCAAATGAGTTCAAAATAGAACAAAACAAATTGGAGAACAAAGCTTACAATAATAATGTTGAAAAATATCTAAAAACCATTATTTTTTGTCTTTGAAATGAATTTATATTAACAAGTATAACAATAAATTGTTAGTGTGTTATATTGTTGCTGTTTCCTGTACATTTAAGGTACGTTCTCTAATGTGACTGGTCTGGGGTCTGAGGGTGAATGTACACTTTGTCCTGGCGGCATGTATTGTGATGAGGTGGGGCTGACCGAGCCTAAAGGTGACTGTGGAGAGGGATACTATTGTCCACTAGGAACCAGCCAGGAACAACCTGCGGCTACTTACTGTCCAGTCGGTCATTACTGTCCAACAGGCCAGGCCATGCCATTGCCGTGTCGCAACAACACACATGTAAGTCTAATTGGAACTGAATTGTCATGAAATAGATTAAAGTTGAGTAGATTTTAAATGTTGTGGTGCTGTGCATAGAACTGTGAGAACACAACATGTGTGCTACCAATGGAAAATTTTGGGATGAAAATAATATTTGTGTCTACCGGTTAACGTTACTCCTCAGTTGGTCTATAATAAGAAATATATTGTACTTCAACAAGCTTCCTAAATATGTGCCACAATATAGAAACTCACATTTTTAAAGGTCCTTTATGACCATCTGTACAATAAATCACAGATTCTAGACAATTTATTAAATCTAAATACGAATGTAAGAGTATTTCATACGGCTTTTCCAGGTCAACCACACTCATGCTGTGAACTGTTACCCGTGCCCCGCTGGATATTTCTGTGTGTCAGAAGGGCAGACCGAGATCTGCCCCGCTGGCTATTACTGTCCCGAGGGTACAGGACTTGACCTGATGTCGTGCCCCCGAGGCACATACAGCGACCAGCTGGGACTGTACGAGGTGGCTCAGTGTAAGCCCTGCCCTGCCGGAATGTACTGTGATGATCAGCACCTGTCATCTCCAGCAGGTAACTCGACTGAAAAAGTAGTACTTTTAAAATTTAAACCAATCTGCTCCAGCAGATTGGTTTAAATTTTAAAAATGCTAATTTTGTGCATTTTTTTAATTTTTAAAAATTATTTTTGTAATATTGTTTTGTTTACAGTAAGCTATATAACATCAACCTTTTTAAAATGAAAAAATTATTCAGTAAAATAACAAACTGCTGTTGCAGGGCTCTGCTCACCCGGGTTCTGGTGTGTCTTCGGAGTTGATCGACCAAATCCGGAAGGAGTGAATCAAACCGATCCTCTGAATATAACCTGTTTCGATGGACGTCAAATGGGATATGGAGGGATATGCCCCGTGGCTCATTACTGTCCTGGCGGCGTTGACAGCATATACCCGATACCATGTGACAATGGCACGTATGCCGATGAGGAGGGACTGGAAGCATGTAAAATCTGTCCACAAGGTAAATATTCATTGCAATTCCCCCAGAATAGGACAGAGACTTGTCCCTGTTATGGAATTATTATGTTTTTTGTCAGGTTTTATTCAACACACTAAGATGAACGGGTAAAAGATAAAAAATATCACTTTTGACAGATTTCCCAGGACCCTCCACCAGGCTAGTCTGTAAAAATACATGCACTTAGCCAGGGATAGAAAAGAGACATCGGGCTAGTGATAAGGCTTATTTAATTCTTAAAAGCACTAAGTTGTAGAATTTGAATAAAAATATATGCCAATCCCAACAAATTTAATGTTTATTCCAATTACAACTTTGCTTGCTTGTGACATCATAAAAAGTAAATAATAATAAAAAAAACTCCTGTCCACAGAACCATACGTGTAATGAGAGTGTGGTGTTGAATAAGTTAAGAAAGGTGAAAACAGCTATAGATGCTAATTTACATTTAGTCACATATTGACCTACATTTCACAAGCTGTTCTACAGTAGAATCTGAAATGATTACGAGCTACCAACCTTCTATGGGAGGCCATTCCTCAATGTGGTATTTCGTATACTGCTGTTGATGCCTCTATATTTGCTTACTGACTGTGTTTAGGTTACTGGTGTCCACACACTACAGAGAGTTTTACCAGCTATCCTTGTCCAACGGGTCACTACTGTCCAGAGCAGACACTACACTGGTCAGATCACGCCTGCCCTGCCGGCTACTATAACAACCAGACTTACCAGATACAACTCAGTGACTGTACTCCATGTCCAGGTCAGAACACAGCACCAAAAATTATATTCCTTTCAGCGTTTGCATCAACTTTTGACGTCAGTTGATCCCAACGCTGAAACGATTAATACTTGTAATGTTTTACTGATCTTTGTAAACTGAATTACCCTTTTAACTGTTTTTGTATGTACTAATAACCCTTTTACCTGGTCTTTTTAAGGCTAATAACATTCTTTCAGGTGGTCTTTAATGGGTATACCAAGATATTTTACATTTGTAAGGTTTAATATGCTATTAATATAAAAAATATAATCATCTCAAGAATTGTTATTTTAGAAAAATATATTTTGTTATATTGCCTAGTAGGCTAACCTCATTCATAGCTGGCTGCATTGACATTTGAACTGCTGAAATTTATATACGGTTTGTGAGCATCTACTTTCATGTTCTAAGATTATTTATACATACCATGTAGTTTATTCTTGCAAGTAGGAATTAGTTTTTAGCCATGAAAATTTTTCTTAATATATATTCAGCTAATTTTGAGCAATATGATTATGATAACTTTTTCAATGTATACTCTACAGGTGGTGAATACTGTGCTGGAACAGGATTGAGTACACCGACTGGTAACTGTGACGCCAGCTACTATTGTACTGACTCGTCTCCGACCGCTTCTCCAGCACCTTACAGTGCCTATGGCAGTCACTGTGAAGCTGGCTATTACTGCCCGACAGGATCCTCCTATCCTCACCCTTGTCTGCCCGGTCATTACTGTGCGCTGGATTACCTGAATGACACATCAGGATACTGTGATCCCGGCTACTACTGTCACTCGCTAGCTACTGTTCCCAACCCCACAGATGGCAATATCACCGGTATGTTCATAATCACATACAGCTTTATCCCTTGAAGAGTTAACTTACATCATTTCAATTTTCACCCACTTGAAGTTGTGTCTCGCTACCGCGACCCACAACTTCAAGTGGGTGAAAATTACTCATATTTGTCTAATTTGGGAACAAGCATTGGCAAATCTTGATGTTTAAGCGCTCATTTTGTTTCAAATAGCGGTGATTTGAACGGCTAATAAAATGGAATAAAAGTACCTGTTGTCATTCTTAGCGGTGTAAGGGTTAACCATTTTACTGCTGTGTCATGAGGCATATTTTTGATTAAAGCGATTTCACAGAAAATGATACAACCCACTTGAATGAGGCAGTTGTCTACCTTTTGTTCGATATATTACACACAGATATTTTATAAAATTTGGTAATTTTCATCCTCTGTGAGGTGAGAGTGGCTGTACCTCACAGCGCACAAAGAATGAAAATATGATGAAACACTCTTGATAGTTGAGGGGTAAATTCATTGATTTGAATTACAGGTTTACAAGCACACGGTGGAATTATGACATCTAAAAATAAATAAAAAAACTAAATATTTACTGTGGCACGTACATATGCCTAACAGTCTGGTTTTAACTAGATATCGTCCCCTTGGAGTTAGAAGGTGCTAAACTGCCTCTTTACAAAGTGGCAGTTTAACACCTACTAGCTCCAAGGGGACGATGACTACATGATTGTATTTCTGGAATTGAGCTTCTGTTTGGGACTCGTGCTACTATGCATCATAATATTATTGCAGGTGATATCTGTCCAGCCGGGACATATTGTCCTCTCGGCAGTGTTACTCCCATCTATTGTGAGCCTGGTTACTACCTGAACACGACAGGTAATGATGAGCTGGCAGACTGCATCCCATGTGCTGCGGGCTGGTATTGTGATGCCAGGGGCAGTGTCGTACCAACAGGAGAATGTCACGCTGGATTCTATTGTCCAGGAGGACAAATCACACCAACACCGGCAGAATATAACTGTACACAAGGTAAAGGTTATGTTAGTGGTGTGGGAGTTCTTAACAGATTCTACAATCATTCAAATTGTTCTATTGTTTGCACCTCTCTTCTATCATATTGCAACATATAAAGAATTAGCCAGAAGTCTTTTCTCAAGCATGTACTTATATAAAGTAAACTATATATATATTTCTCACTATTGTATTCTTAATGTTTTATTCACTTGAATGTGGACTGAGCACTTGTACAATACACCTGTTTATTGAATAAAAATGCACTGTGAATCTTTTTTGTTTTCCTGGAAGCACAGCACAAAAAAATGTATGCAAATTAATAGATGAATTATGCTGATTTGCATATTTGGTGTGTTTTCATATTTTCTTATGAAAACAAAGTGTTAATGAGCATGCAGTGTTATCACGGGAAATAAATAATTATTATCATGCATATTTAAAATGACATTCAGTGATACTACAATTTTTTTAGTGCATAAACAATAATGCCCTTAATATTTCACACATGTGATCAAATACATAGAATTTTTAATTTTTTCCAACTCGTTGCTGAATGTCACTTTAAATAGATGCATCTTGAAATGGCTAAACAAGCACACTTATTATACATAGTATGCAAGTTTTTATTACTTTGAATATTTGTGCCATCATCTACTGACATATTTATTTTACAGTTTTACTGTGGTGAAATATTAAAATTCTCACATTTTCCTGCATCAACACAATCTTTATGTCTAAGCTCCATTGTTTTCACTGCACATAGTAGCATGTTTTGCATGATATCCTAGGACACTTTTGTAAGCAAGGAAGTACAGAGCCAACACGCTGCCAATCTGGAGAGTACCAGGATGAGATTGGCCAATCAGTGTGTATAACCTGCCCTGCGGGATATTACTGTGATAACACCATGGATCCAGTAGTACTCTACAATGACACCTACTGTCCCGCTGGTATGATTCTCAACAGTCTTCCCAACTAAAATGCAATGCTGAAACAATGTTGGTTTTCTTGTTGGGCCAGGGGCCCATCCCACCAAGAATTTTAAAATAAGATTATGTCAACTTTCTCTTATTTTCATTAGAAAAGTTTGGATTTATCTTAAAGCGACACAATCAGGCTAGAATCGTAAAAAAATTGGTGATTTTATTTTGGCTTCTTAATATGGCCATATGATGTAAGCATGTCCATAGACTAGAACTGCAAAAGTTTTTAAATTCTTATGCTGAGCATCTAAGTTAAGTGAGATATAGGGACAAAATTCCTGCATAAAAATTTCTTATTTTGGACATGCATGTCCGAATATAAGAAATTGGGAATTTCGTCTCTATGGAAAGTTTAGAGAAAGAATCAGAGAAAGTTAAGATAATCTTAATTTTAAGATTCTTTGTGGGATGAGCCACAGGTCACAGATGGTGGACCGACAGCAAATCATCATTGGGTCAACTTGTTTTTGCTCAGTTGTATTTAACTATTTTACAACTGAAGTTTTTTATACCTTTATTAAAGTGGCATTTACAATCTTTCCATCGCTAAGCTACTAATTCAAACATACTACATTATATAACAACAATTTTGTTTTCATAATTATGCATTAGTTTATTATTAGTTCGCTTTTTTATAGTAGTTTTAGGATCTAACATAATTCCATTCAGTGTTTCATCTAGCTCTTTCTAACATGGCGCAGCGCCATGTTGCCTTTTGTGAGCGCCATGTTGCCCTTCATGAGCGCCATGTTGCCTTTCTAATATTCAGACAGTGAAGCGCCTCTTTGAACTATTGTTACGTCACATTCAACCCACCCAGGGCATTGTGACAATGGAAAACACCACAGTCATGATGTCACGCGTTCACACCTATGACGCACCACCTGATAACGGCCTGGGTACATAGTAGTAATAACTGGCGATGTTTACATACCTAACTGATCCTATTTATACCCTTAATTGGGGGGGGGGGGTGTTAGAAACGCCTAATTGGGTGCCCAGCGTGCATGATAAGGTGCCCCTAATGATAGGTGGCGCCATGCCCCTTCTGAATCCTAGATGAAACACTCTAAATTTATAGTTCTTGACATGTGTCCTAGAAATCAGGCCTTCCTCTCACCTCACTGATTTGCCTTTTTCTAAGGCTCACTAATTTCTAGTTAAATTTATTTCCCCTAATTATTTAGAAGAAGAATTCTTCTCAACTTATTTTTTATAACAGCAATTTTTGTGACCTCATTTTTGGTAAGTAAAGTTTGGGGCATGTTGATGGTGCTTTGATCTTCTTTTATAAACCAATTTCATGTTAAATATGCACATGAAAATGAACTTATCACATGTGCTGCTCATACCTGTAAGAGGACTTTGTGCTCATCTTTATTTGATACATACAATAAGATTACTTCTATGTTCGTTTTGTAAGATCTACCCATTACCTTATTTTTTACTCACATATCTCATTTTTTACTCATATGTCTCATCTTAACTATATATAATTTCATCACTTGTACTTTAATATTATCTTAAAATGCTAACATTGATTTGGTCCTCAAGTCTTTAAAAGTGGCCACTTTGTCACATCGCATGATTCGTTTTTTACCCAATTTATCTGTTAGCTGGCGTAGTACTGTATGTATTTTTAAATTTTTAGAGTTGCTGATCTAACTATTTGAACATAACAATGCTATCATAATTATATTCATAATAGCATAATAGTATAGCTGTAGTACAGGAACAATATACATGTATGTACCTAATAGTACATTTTTTTATGCAATACTTCAGTTCTAGTATTATAGCCTGTAGACTATTGAATCTCATCTTTTACCTAGTTTTGCGGATTATATTTTCTAAATTACAATACACTTGAATATTATATACATTTAAAAACATATGTCCTTTATGTTGATTGTAATTTATTTTGCTTATCTTAATTTTAACAAGTTTTGTTATATGATACATGTAATTGATTCTTCTAAAAGGACACAAAGACATTTTAAACATTTGGATATTATCTTTTTTGTTAGCTCCCGCCGTCACCGTCGGTGAGACGGAGGGAGCTATGGATTCTACCCCTGTTTTTTTTGCCTCTTCTTTTGCCTATAACTTTGTAAGAAAATAAGCTAGGATAACAATTTTTGGTATGTGGGTTACTTCCAGGTGGCTAATGGACAGGTTAATATATTTTTAATCTGAATTCAATACGCAAGGTTGCAGAGGAGAAAATGATGATGTTACGGCGTTGGGCCGTTGGGCCGTCCGTAAACAATTCGTTTTCGGAGCATATCTCTGAAAGTACTTGTCCGATTGTCTTCAAATTTTACACACAACACCCCTAGGGGGTCTAGTTGTGCCTTTTAAGGTATTTAAACTTTGACCTACTTCTGGTTCAGAACTATGACCTATTTAGACGTTTTGACGCGCACTTCGTTTCCGGAGCAGATCTCGAAAAGTACTGGGCCGATGACAGTCATATTGCACATACATGTTCTCTAAGGTCCCTAGTTGTGCCTTTTCAGGTTTTTGGACCTTGACCTTGAAGTTGACCCAGCACTTTGACCTAATTTATAACATCGGTAAATCCAGCTGAAAGATTTTGCGGAATATCATGAAAACCGCTCAAGATAGCTACACCATTACTATAAAACAAATTGTGAGGTTTCAGGAGAGGATGCATCTTGAAAAATTTCAAGTCGATAAAATTAAAAATGGCCGCCTATCGGCCATTATTCACCTCGACGGGCCTGATATTGCGGAATGTCATGAAAACCGTTCAAGATAGCTACACCATTAATATCAAATAAATTATAAGGTTTCAGGAGAGGATGCATCTTGAAAAATTTGAAGTTGATAAAATTCAAAATGGCCGCCTATCAGCCATTTTTCACCTCGACAGGCCTGATATTGTGGAACATCATGAAAACCGCTCAAGATATCTACACCATTACTATAAAACAAATTGTAAGGCTTCAGGAGAGGATGCATTTTGAAAAAATTCAACTTGTCTAAGTTCAAAATGGCCGCCTATCGGCCATTATTCACTTTCACATAGCCGGTTTTTGGTAACCGTACTAGATGGCTAGACAATTACCATAAAACAAAATGTGAGATTTCAGGAGAGGATGCATCTTGAAAAATTTTGACTTGATCAAATTTAAAATGGCCTCCTATCGGCCATTATTCACTTTCACATGGGCGATATTTGGTAAACCGTGCTAGATGGCTAGACCATTACTATAGAATGAAATGTGAGATTTCAGCTGAGGATGCATCTTGGAAAATTTTGACTTGATCAAATTCAAAATGGCGGCCTTTAGGCCATTATTCACTTTCACATGGCCAATATTTGGTAAACCGTGCTAGATAGCTAGACGATTACTATAGAATGAAATGTGAGATTTCAGCTGAGGATGAATCTTGAAAAATTCTGACTCGATCAAATTCAAAATGGCCCCCTATCGGCCATTATTTACTTTCACATGCCCAATATTTTGCAAACTGTGTTAGATGTTAGTCCATTACTATAAAACAAAATTTGAGGTTTCGGGGGAGAATGCACCCTAAGTTTTTAACTAATTTATATCGAATTCAAAATGACCGTAAATCTGCTATTAGTTAACTCGATTGGCCTGATATCGGGTAAACCGTGCCGATAGTTAGACCATTACTGGGATACTGATTAGGATCATTAATTTCAATGGAGGTCTGCAATCTCTGACAGACTGTCTAGTTCTTATCTTACTCTTAGACTGGGCTTCTTAGACCTAGTTGTCTTGCGTCTTGATTTTTGACATAGACTAGGACTACATTAATAACCCTATACAAAATTGCTTAAATCAAATTCTAATTCGGAGGGGGAGCTCCTGGACTTATGTAGTCTTGTTGAATTTGTTTTATGTTGCTATATCTATTCTAACAAACGCCCTGGGGGTTAATTAGAATACCCCCTGTGGCTAGATGGGGAGTGGGTGCTTACTTGAGTATTTTTTAATAGCTACATGGTGTACCATGATAGTGGATTTTATTTTCAAATCATGTAATGGGCGTTTGATTGAAATATGGGCATTTACTAGAATTAATACGGCTTGTATATTGTTTATATCAAGGTAATGTCACGAAAAGAATAAAAATTATATAATTTTGATAATACAACTGTTTAAAACCTTGTAAAATCACCCCATAATATAATATCCATTTCTATTTCACATTGTTTAAGTTATGCAATAAATCTTATAGATAGTGATACCTCTAGTTGAGGTATAAAAGGTAAATGTAATAAACTCTCATAGGCAATTTTGTATTAGAACTTTATGTACTGTTTTGTAGGTTATTACTGTGAGGCAGGTACTGAGTATGGCACACAGTTCCCATGCCCGGTGTCTACATTCAGCTCTCAGACACACCGTACGGCTGTCTCTGACTGTCTGCCATGTCTCGGGGGACATTACTGTGATCAGGAGGGCCTCTCATGGCCAACTGGAAACTGCTCAGCAGGTAGGAAGGCTGATTGCTCAAAACCACTGATGCTCCAACTGCTAACAGCTATCAAATTTTTTGGGAGTTTTTTTGTAGATGATGAATATCAAAATCAACCTGTGTTTTTACCAACATCTCTAATTTTGAAATTACTTTAGCATTTGAAGATGTAATCGCTTTCTCGTGAAGCTATTAACCCTTTAACCGCCAAATTATTCAATTGGAATTTTCACTCACTTGAAGTTGGTGTCTCGCTGACGCGATCCACAACTTCAAGTGGGTGAAAATTATTTAGATTTGACAAAGTGGATGTCAATTATTTTCAAATCTTGCTTATTGATGTCACATTTTATCTTTGTTATGTTTAAAAGGTGGTTCATAATGTGGTAATAAAAAAATGAAAAACCGAATATATTCGGGACCGGCGGTGACAGGGTTAACATAGTACATGTATAATCTAATGTGTTGGAAAATATGTTCAAACTAAATTATTTAATTATTACCACTTATAACGATAGCAATTATATTGCACCGAATGTAATTTAATACCAGTTCTCATATACATTTTGTTTGCACAAGTGTTCTTTTACCATGTTTCTAGGTTATTACTGCCACTATGGATCAAACAGCTCTACACCTAACCTGGGTGAACAAGCTGATGAATGTCCTACAGGTCATTACTGTCCACAGGGTGTCTCTGCCCCTCTAGCCTGTACTCCGGGTACTTATAATGCTGCCACACGTCGACAGGATATAGCAGATTGTCAGAACTGTACAGGTGGCCAGTACTGTCCTGACTGGAATATGACAGCTGCAGGACCTGACTGTCAACAAGGTAATGATTATACAGATATTATTCAGAATAAAATGCTTCGATACTAAAATTCCAACTGTTCACTATTCTCTGTACTATTCTGTAAAGATAAATATAACGTATTTATTCTAATAACTCCCATATTCCAATGAACGCCCACCCCCTGATTTGAAAATAAAAAAATGATCATAAACACTATATGTGACGTGCCATATTAAAACCAGTTCTATGTCGCAAAATATAGAAAATGAGTTAGTAAGTGGCGGTTGAAGAGCCAGCGCTTAGGTTTAAAATGCATCAAAAATTATAAATATATCTCAATTAGTTAAGAAATCATCGATAAACAAGATTTGGAAAGTAAAGCCCAAAATATCACAAAATGTTGAGAAAATGACCTACAAAGTTTAAATTTAATTGACAAATAGTTTAAATAGTTCAAATTAAATCATTTTTTTATATAAGAGAAAAAACAGGGTATCTTCAATATTTTGTACTTATATTGCTTTGAAGTTGTATTTTCGATCAGCGATAAAAAAGAAAACTAGCCAAAAAATATTATTTTAACAAAACATGGCCATAACTCAAAATATAAAGCTCCGACATAGGGGCACGTCACATATGATCATTAAAAAACTACTCTAATAAGGGCCCTTCCCCCCTGTAATCTCGGTGGTATTCTAATCAACGCCCCGGGCATTTATTAGAATAAATATGGTACTCAGTTTGTTGGGATTGTTGCATTTATTTTTGTTTAACTGCTTTTCATATTTAGCGTGACTGTATGCCTTATGTATTTCAGTTGTCCGTCTATCTTTCCATATGTCAGGAATATTATCAAGTTTTTTTGCCTACTTTGTTTCTGTAATATTTTCATTGACACAACTTGTTTTTTTGTACTCGCAGGCTACTACTGCCCAAGTGGAGCTGATGTGGCTGCCTTTATAGAGTGTCCTGAAGGTTCATACTGTCCACAGGGCAGTGTATGGCCACAGCCGTGCCCACCTGGAACTTATTCTAACATCCCTGCCCTCTATGCTGAGGCACAGTGTACAAACTGTACTGCCGGCTTCTATTGTCCAGAGTCAGGTCAGTTAATACTTGAAAATACATTTACCCTTGATACTTGTAATTTTCATCCACTTGATGTTGTCTCTGTACAGTGACCCACAACTTGGAATGCTTGAAAATTTATTTGATTTGTTTTAATTCAGTGAAAAATGTAAGACATGAATCCCTTTAAAAACAGTTATTATAGTGGCAATAATATATTTAATATATGAAATTATTGGTGAATAATTAATAAAAAACAATAAACACAATACATTTTTTTTACATTTATACAACGTCAGCTCGACGTTGTCCAACATTGTATAAATGTTATTCAAATGTTTTGTGTTTACTGGGTAACCTTACCACAGAGTGTTAACCCTTTAACTGCCAAGTTATTCAATTCGAATTTTCACCCACTTGAAGTTGTGTCTCGCTGACGCAATCCAAAACTTCAAGTGAGTGAAAATTATTCAGATTTCACAAAATGGAGGTTAACTATTTTTAAATTTCTGCTGATTTATGTCACTTTATATCTTGACCTTGACCGTTTAAAAGCTGATATGCAATATGCTAATTAAAAATGTAAAACACGAATATAATCGTCACCGGCGGTTTAAGGGTTAATGTACGGCTCTGATAAGTTTATCACCTATGCTCACTGATGTCACTCAGAACAAACCTATTCTTTTCACTCACAAATCAATCAAATCAACTGCTCTTTTCGTGAAACAAAGAGAGAGGCCCAGTACCGAGAAGCAAGTAGAATTTGGATTTACAATTATTGAGAGTACATCTTGAGT
Source organism: Flabesymbios commensalis (assembly GCA_964017125.1). Lineage (NCBI taxonomy): Eukaryota > Metazoa > Annelida > Polychaeta > Terebellida > Flabelligeridae > Flabesymbios > Flabesymbios commensalis. Next base: position 76,919,245 of record OZ024903.1, read on the forward strand.
TTTCTTTGTAGGTATGACCACGGTGGTTGATACATGCTGGGCTGGCTATTACTGTCCAGAAGGTCAATCTGCTCCCAACCCCCCTGATTACATATGTCCACTTGGCATGCACTGCCCTAATGCCAGTGTTATCTACATGGTGAGCTAACTCATTCTCGTCTTGATCTTCCTATCAGAATTTTTTATCAGACAACACAATTAATGACAGATTAAAATTTGTACATGTACCTACTTTCAGTGAAATATAGTTAAAAATGCATGAATTTATATTTATGTCACGGATTTTTCACAGTATTTTAAAAATATTGTTTTTGCAGCTAATAATAGGCTAAGAAATCAACAATTTACTATTGTTTTTGAAAATCTTGTGATATTTGTAAAATTGAATCAGAATTTTTTTTAATTGAATGTTTTTTTTATGTTTGTTTTTTCACCAGGAGTGTGTGGCAGGTACCTATACTAACACATCGGGTGCTGGTGTATGTGACATATGTCCACGCGGTCATTACTGTCTGCCTGTACAGCCATATAACGCCTCTCTCAATGTACAGGACTGCCCTGCTGGATATTTCTGCTTAGAAGGTAACCTTTCATAAAGCTGCTATGTATTTATCAACACTGCTCTTTATCTCTGGGTATACCTTAAAATTACTGTATAAAATTAAAAAAAGCCATTGTTGTAGCTGTATCTCCAGAGTTTTAAACTGCAATTTTCCAATACATTATTTTGGGTACATTAGATTTCCCAGTTGATTGTCTTATTGCTTTATAAAACAAAATATTATCTGATGTACTCAGTTGTTTTATACTTTAACCCTTTCACCACTGAAGCCCGTTTTATGTGCTGAATGCCATAGCATTCAGCACATAAAAACGGGCTTCAGTGGTGAAAGGGTTAAAGGGGAGGTATAGTAAAATGATTTAAAAAAAATAAAACCTATCGTTGTCAAGTGCTTTGTCAATAATTTTGGCCATATCACACAGTAACACGTCACTTAAAAAATCAATCTACCAATCAGTTAAGTTTGGATGTACTCAAAATGAGAATGATTCTGTTTGTACCAGGCACTGGTTTAGACTGGTCATCATGCCCTGCGGGTACATACAGCAGCCAGGATCTGTTGTATGCTCAGTCACAGTGTCTGGCGTGTCCAGGGGGCAAGTACTGTCAGGGAGTCCATCAGACTACATTCACAGGGGATTGTGATCCAGGTGCGTTTCTACTTGATTTGAAAAAAAATAATTTATGTACACCAGTTCCTGTTGCTCTCTGATTTCCAATAAGCATGTGTGAAAAATGTGTCACCCCTGCTCAGTGATATATAAATCAATTTACCTCTTACAGCGCTAAATTACATAATTTAAATTTTCACCCACTTTAACTTGTCCCAGCTTCAAGTGGGTGAAAATTACTCATATTTGTTTAATATGAGACCAAATATTTCCAAATCTTTATGTTGAAACACAAGAACAGTGATTTGATCGTCTAATAGAACACATTAAAATTGCCAATTGTCGTTCTTAGTGGTGAAAGACTGGAATCTTTATACATTATATCTAAAAAAGTAATTGTATTGTTCCAATTAGTAAATAAAATATGTTTATACTAACAAAGTACTTAATTTGGGGGATATTGCATTTAAGGATGCATTATTAGAGTTGCTCAGTCTTTCTTACCGGTCTTTCTTACCGGTAATCTATCATATATATTTGATTATATTTTTTACAGGGTACTACTGTACATCTGGGGTAGATAGACCTGACCCGTCTGCAGGTAATGACACGCTAAGTGATCCCAGCTGCCCTTGTCCTTCTCAATCCACGTTCACTGGAGTAGGGGGACTCTGTACTCTGGGTCACTACTGTCCTCAGGCTTCAGATGTGCCCACACCGTGTGCTGCTGGTAGCTATGCTGACGAGGAGGGGATGGTGCTCTGTAAGACTTGCCCTGCCGGATTCTACTGTCTCTCTACAGCTACTAACTTCACAGAGAGTCTCTGTCCTATGGGTGAGTATGCTGACATCTGGGATTACATGGCAATATTATAAAACCTCAACCTGTAGTATCAATTCTGAAGGTGCTAATCATGTTTATGGCCTTGTCATTCTAGCAAGAAAATTTGAATATGTAATGAGCGTTGCATTTGCTAGACAAATGTAAGTATTTTTTACCAGCTTGATGTTGGGGATCACGGTAGCGAGACACCACATCAGGTGGGTTAAAAAATTATAACTCAACGGTAGAAGGGTAAAATCAAATTGTGGGAGAGATATCCCAAACATTGTCAAGGTTGATTTTAAAGGCGTAAAAATCAGTAATGAATATAATTAAACTTTAGACCCATGTTTATGGTGCATTCGTTCAATTTGGTTGTAGATTTTTTAACTTGTACATTATTTACAGCCTGGTAGAAATCAAATACATTGCTGCAATACCGGTACAGCAAACTCAGATCACAAATACATCATATAGAGCCTACACCTTGTCAATAATATAGTATGTTATAGATTTGGAAGGTGGAGGAATGTATAAGCTAGACCCTTTTTTTATCGCAAGTATATTAAACTTGGCTAGGAAGATGTAATTATTATCTGAGGCTTAGCATGCTTTAACATTGTATTTGCAGGTCACTACTGTCCTAACGGCACACAATATGATATTGAGAATCCTTGCCCGCCTGGCACATACAACCCCACAGAGCAGGGTACCTCAGTAGATGACTGTCTGAGCTGTCCTGGTGGGGAGTACTGTGAGGGCGAGGGTAATACAGTACCTGATGGTAACTGTACTGCCGGATGGTACTGCTCTGGTGGAGCAGATGTCAGGAACACCACCACGCATGGAGGCATCTGTCCTGCCGGCTACTACTGTATAGAAGGTATCTATAAATTGTAATGTGATAAAAAAACCCCTGTTTTTATTGTGCTTGAAGTAAAATCAATACCACACACTAACTGATGAACCATGTAGGGACCTATATATGTGTACATTATCTACTATTGGTTTGTATTTTTATGTTTAGTAGACTCTTGGTAATGCTGTGAAGTAAGGGACAGATATGTTTTTAGTAGAGTCAGATAGGGTTTAAGCAGGTTTAGTAAAAGTGCTACATGGCAACTGGTTTTAGGAAAATTAGGAATTAAAAATAATATTTTTTTATATAACAATTGTCATTTGAATGGAAACACATTTTGAACTATTTCACAGTGCATGTCGTTTATTTTGTGTAATTCTAAGAGCTGATATGTTTGTATATTCTAGGGTCGTCATCACCTGTACCATGTCCTGGTGGTAGCTACTGTCAATTTGATGGACTGTATGAACCAACAGCGTACTGCTACGCCGGCTTTTACTGTGCTGGTGCTGCCACCACGGGCACCCCTCTTGATCATGTGACAGGTGACATATGTCCTGCCGGGCATTATTGTGAGGCGGGCTCACCATGGCCGGATCCTTGCCCGCTAGGTACATACAGCCCTAACACAGCTAACAGGAATGTGACAGACTGCTTCCTCTGTGACTATGGAGAATACTGTGGGGAATATAATCTAACGGGAACATCAGGTAAACTCATCACAAAGTCAGTGACTGTAGAAGTGCAAGTTTTCAGTCTTAACCTTTGTCCTGCTGGAACCGTATACAGTTTTAAACTTAATACCATGCTACTGAAATTGATAAAATAATCTGTAGTAGATGGTGAATTAATCAAATAATTCAGTTTTCATCAGTAGAAATATTTTTCATCATTTGAACCTGGAAATTGCATCAGCAATTCAAGAGGACAAGATTAAAAATGACAATATCTGATAAATCTCACTTTTAGTCTTGAGTAGAATAGCAAAAGTAATTTTACATCTATGCCTTCTGTTCATGCTTGAAACCTGATTTATTCCTGTTATGTTATTGTTGAGTAAAATGTGTTATAATTTTATCACTGATCCCTGCTGTATCTCATCTGGATCAGGTAACTGCAGTGCAGGATACTACTGTCCTCAAGGTGAAAGTCGTGATGATCCACATCTATGCTGGGTAGGACATTACTGTCCGGCTCGTACAGCTACCCCGTATCTCTGCCCGAGCGGGTATTATCAGGATGATGTCGGCCAATATGATTGTAAGCTGTGTCCAGCTGGCTACTACTGTGACAACAGTCTGGGTGTGGTGGTCATCAATGATACGGTCAAGTGTCCACCTGGATACTACTGTCCAGCTGGTCAGTATAATTTATTGTCTTCTATTATCACATTTCAAACTTGAATGATAATTATATGAAATCAACTACTTCAGTATTTAATGCAAACCTACTCTTTCAGAAATGTACTTTGTTTTTATTTTGTGCATTTTTCCAACTGTCAATTTCACTTATTGAATCAGAAATATACTTTATAATCTGTATTGATTAAATAGAACTGACAGTTTTTGAGCCTAACTTGATAACTACAATTTTCTATAGTATTTTTATTGTCCAATGCGTTTAGTTTTGCTTTGAGATAACCATTTTTGTCACAGGTACTAAGCGAGCGGATGAGTTTCCCTGTCGGTTGGGTACTTTTGGTAATGACACTGGATATGAAGCTAGTCTGGACTGCCTACCATGTCTTGGTGGCATGTACTGTGGACTGACTGGAGAGTCTTGGCCTACTGGATTATGTGAAGCTGGATACTACTGCAGGCTCTATGCTGAGATTTCCACACCAAATCAAACAACTCAGGCGAATATCTGCCCTCAAGGTGATCTATTGTGTTTTTACTGTATAGTTTGCGATATAAAATATCTTCCTCCCCAGTAAACTATCTCAGTAGATATCCAAGAGTGTATTTTCTAGATCCATGTAGAAAATTTTTTCCTATCCCCATATCGTACACAGAATGGCTGAGAAGATACCATGAATAATTATTTTCTCCTAAAATACATAATTCTTTATAATAATATTATAATTACAATTATTTTTGGTTATTAGTGTTATTAGTGTTCATTTATCACTGTATATTAGGGCTGTGTCATAGGGGAATGTGTTGTATATTACAGGCTATTATTGTCCGGAGGGTACAGCTCAACCAGAAGCATGTCCTCCTGGAACATTTGGCTCGAGAGATGGCTTGGCTAATGTGTCACAATGTACTGACTGCCTTCCCGGCAAATATTGTCAAGCATCAGCGCTAACAGATGTGGAAGGTATAAATTTATGAATTTTTTCTTAATTTTAATACATTGTCTAATGCTAAACCATAACATATATTTTTACTTTATACAGACTCGTCAATCTCACTTACAAATATAGTATATTTGACTTTCACTTTTGTATATAATATTGAAGTATGTACAGCAACTGTACCATGTTGTAAATAGTACCATAATTTTTTTCTTTCTTCTGAAAGAGAATCACTAGATAGAGTAATTTATTTATTGGATATGTAGTACTCATATGTAGTACTCATTAGATTATAATTTTAGAATGTTGCTGCTCATATCTTGCAAGTTTTTTAGGATCACAAATAAATGAAAGAATAACAGAACAACTACTGTACTCATAATAAGTACAATTTATGATATTAAAAGGAGCTCAAATGGAGCCCAAATGTTGCTTTAGTATAAGCACTTGACTTTTTACAGCCACTGACTGGTTTAACGACTTTAGTACAATGATTTTCACTATGGATTCATTTGTATATTTACCTTGGTTTTCAACAAAAATCGAAGCCATAAAGGATACCATTTGTTACTCATCTGAACCTATACCGATAAACTGAAACAATACCATTTGATCTCCTAAATTACTAACCACACTATTTCAAGATTGTTTGACGTAGGATGACTTCCTTTGGTATAGTGATAGCCACCATGTGCACCTTGACATTGACCTCATTACATCTAATTTTTTGTCATTGACTGACTGTTTAACTCTCCTTTTCTGTTTCCAGGTGATTGCCAAGCTGGGTTTTACTGTGTGGAAGGATCTGATAGTCCTGTTCAAATACCTTGTCCCCCTGGTCACTTCTGTCCTACAGGAACGGGTACACCCTACAGATGTCCAGAGGTGAGTGAGTCAGTAAAGTGACGGTACAATTTCCAAATCTACTAACTCTTAACTTGTGAGTATTTTTCATTCATTTGAAGCTGGAATTGCTGACGCAATTTCCAGCTTCAAATGAATGAAAAGAAATATTATTTATGAAAAATAGACATCTCCCAAATTGAATTATTTGACCAACTGAGCATCTACCACAAGATATGTTACACACTTTAATGGTATTTTTATTTAGTCTGAAATTTGCTTAAACCATATATTTACGGTTCTCGCAGCACAAGGGTTAATGCGCTAATCACCTGTATAGTCTTTGTATTTGTCCTTTAAACCAATCAAATTAAAAGAGAAATGAGCATTCAATTTGCTAGATCGGCTAAGTGGGTTAAATGTATAACTTATCGCTTGAGGAATAATGTTTAATTTTTTGTTTGTTTTGCAGGGAACATTCAATCCTTATTATGGTCTGAATCATACTGACCAGTGTACACCATGTACAGCGGGAGAATACTGTGATCGTGAAGGTCTCAATGAAACGGTCGGACCCTGTGAACCTAGCTATTACTGCCCAAGTGGTCAGAACTCCTCGCGACCTGAGGAATATGCATGTACTATAGGCCACTACTGTCCAATTAACTCATCTGAACCTCTACCATGTCCTGAAGGAACTTACATGAACCATACACATGCTGAGATATGCTATGTCTGTCCGGCTGGATGGTTAGTGCAAACTTCATTTTCCTAGTCATTCTCCCTCTATAAAATTGGATTGAGTGAGCTATTTTTAAAACTATTGAATTGAGAAATAATTTATTATGTTCTTTAACATAGGGTTGAATTTGTTAGCCGATTACAATGACAGTTAAGGTACATCAATTTGCCAGATGATGCACCTCTATGTATCATATGTTATTATATAATCATTGCAATAAACTGCCTAAAAAATTCTTTCTTAATATTTATGCAGCTATTTGGGTAAAAAATTGATTGTTTGATTGTTTTTGTGTGAAGGTACTGTTACCTTGGTGACACTATGCAGCCATGTCCAGAGGGTTATTATTGTGAGGCGGGTACTGGCCTAGACTGGCAGACATGTCCTCCTGGTACATATAACAACCAGACAGGATTGACGGCTGGTGACGAGTGTAAACCATGTCCTGGAGGCTACTACTGTGATGACTATGCTGCGGAGAATCCCAAAGCACCGTGTGATCCTGGTTATTACTGTGAATATGGCATGGATAGAGCCAGGCCTACAGGGGGAGAGAATACGACCACTGTAAATGGCAGCTGTGTGCTTCATGGTGGTCAGACTGGAGTGGGTGATGTCTGCCCAGTCGGCCATTACTGTCCACAAGGCACCACTGTACCACTACCATGTGATGCCGGAACCTTCAGCAATGTCACTGGACTCGACACTTGTCTACAATGTCCTGCTGGATTCTACTGTTTACAGGGTAACATGTTGCATTCATTGTATCCTCACTTACAAATTTATACCATTGTTATACTATTTGATACAAATTTGATCTCCTGACTATCCAGATATTTTGTTCTCCCAAGTGCTGTAATGTATATATAATCCCACATGCAAATATCTCAAAACATCATCATGTTGAAAAATAATTGATTACCCTTATAATCCTGCTAAGTTAATTTAATTAAATTTTCAGCCACTTGGAGTTGTGTCTTGCTACCGCAACACACAACTTCAAGTGGCTGAAAATTAATCATATTTTTTATTTTGAATACAAATATTTGCAAAGCTTGATGTTTAGACACACATTTCATTCCCAATAGCAGTGATTTGGTCGACTAATAAAATAAATTAGATGAAAAACGGCAATGGTCAAGATCAGCAGGATAAGGGTTAAAAATCATTTATTGTTATCCTAGATTTGATTGTATAACCATCTGAATGTTTGTGACAGGTGCTGACACATTCCTGGATACACCTTGTCCTTCTGGCAGCTACTGTCCACCAGGTACAACACATTCCACAGAGTACCTATGTCCTGCCGGCACCTTCTACAATATCACCGAGGCCAAAGACATCGCAGATTGTCTACCTTGTACTCCGGGATATTATTGTGATGTTGATGGTTTGGCTTGGCCCACTGGTCTTTGTGCTCCAGGTAAGTGCTTTGTTCATGTTGGCACAATATAAAATCCCAGTAGCCAGAGTGTGCCACTTATATGGCTTTAACTCTAAGGCCAATTATTAAACGATCTTGCTGATCAGAGACGTTTTTACCTCCAATCGACACATTTTAGAGTGTCAATGTTTAGAAGGTTTAAAAAAAATTCCAGTTGTAATTGCAGTATTAAGGGGTAATACATTTGTGCATGCTACAGGTTGGTACTGCTCTGGAAATGCGACGTCACACATGGAGACTGTTAATGGAGGAGAATGTCAACCAGGATTCTACTGTCCTGAGGGCTCTGCTCGTCCCATCTCATGTGATCCTGCCATGTACTGTCAGACACCAGGATTAGATACACCTACTGGCAACTGTACTGCTGGTGAGTGGATTGTTAGCTCCCGCCGTCACCGTAGGTGAGCGAAGGGAGCTATGGATTCTACCTCCGTTTTTTTTTTGGCCTCTTCTTTTGCCTATTACTTTGTGAGAAAATAAGCTAGGATAACAATTTTTGGTATGTGGGTTACTTCCAGGTGGCTAATGGACGGGTTAAAATATTTTTAATCTGAATTCAATACGCAAGGTTGCAGAGGAGAAAATGATGATGTGACGGCGTTGGGCCGTTGGCTGTTGGGCCGTTGGGCCGTTGGGCCGTTGGGCCGTCCGTAAACAATTCGTTTCCGGAGCATATCTCTGAAAGTACTTGTCCGATTGTCTTCAAATTTTACACACAACACCCCTAGGGGGTCTAGTTGTGCCTTTTGGGGTATTTGAACTTTGACCTACTTCTGGTTCAGAACTATGACCTATTTAGACGTTTTGACGCGCCCTTCGTTTCCGGAGCAGATCTCGAAAAGTCCTGAGCCGATGACAGTCATATTGCACATACATGTTCTCTAAGGTCCCTAGTTGTGCCTTTTCAGGTTTTTGGACCTTGACCTGGAAGTTGACCCAGCACTTTGACCTAATTTATAACATCGGTAAATCCGACTGAAAGATTTTGCGGAATATCATGAAAACCGCTCAAGATAGCTACACCATTACTATAAAACAAATTGTGAGGTTCCAGGAGAGGATGCATCTTGGAAAATTTCAAGTTGATAAAATCAAAAATGGCCGCCTATCGGCCATTATTCACCTCGACAGGCCTGATATTGCGGAATATCATGAACACCGCTCAAGATAGCTACACCATTAATAACAAATAAATTGTAAGGTTTCAGGAGAGGATGCATCTTGAAAAATTTCAAGTTGATAAAATTCAAAATGGCCGCCTATCGGCCATTATTCACCTCGACAGGCCTGATATTGTGAAATATCATGAAAACTGCTCAAGATATCTACACCATTACTATAAAACAAATTGTAAGGTTTCAGGAGAGGATGCATTTTGAAAAAATTCATTTTGTCCAAGTTCAAAATGGCCGCCAATCGGCCATTATTCACTTTCACATGGCCGTTATTTGGTAAACCGTGCTAGATGGCTAGATCATTACTATAAAACAAAATGTGTGATTTCAGGAGAGGATGCATCTTGAAAAAATTTGACTCGATAAAATTCAAAATGGCCGCTTATCGGCCATTATTCACTTTCACAAGGCCGATATTTGGTCAACCGTGCTAGATGGCTGGACCATTACTATAAATCGAAATGTGAGATTTCAGATGAGGATGCATCTTGAAAAAGTTTGACTTGATCAAATTTAAAATGGCCGCCTTTTCGGCCATTATTCATTTTCACATGGCTGATATTTGGTAAACCGTGCTAGATGGCTAGACGATAAACCGATTACTATGAAACAAAGTGTGAGTTTTCGGGGGAGGATGCACCCTGAAAATTTTTAACTTACGAATTCAAAATGGCCGACAATCAGCATTATTTACCTCGATAGGCTTGATATCAGGTAAACCGTGCTAGATAGCTAGACCATTACTATAAAACAAAATGTGACGTTTCGAGAGAGGATGCCTTTCAAAAACTTTCGACTCAATCGAATTCAAAATGGCCGCCTATCGCCACTATTTACTTTCACATTGCTGATATTTGGTAAACTGTGTTAGATAGCTGGACTATTACTATAAAACAAAATGTGAGATTACAAGAGAGGATGCATCTTGAAAAAAAATGACTAGATCAAATTCAAAATGGCCGCCTATCGGCCATTATTCACTTTCACATAGCCGTTTTTTGGTAAACCGTGCTAGATGGCTAGACCATTACTATAGAATGAATGTGAGATTTCAGCTGAGGATGCATCTTGGAAAATTTCGACTTGATCAAATTCAAAATAGCCGCCTTTAGGCCATTATTCACTTCCACATGGCCGATATTTGGTAAACCGTGCTAGATAGCTAGACGATTACTATAGAATGAAATGTGAGATTTCAGCTGAGGATGCATCTTGAAAAATTCTGACTCGATCAAATTCAAAATGCCCCCCTATCGGCCATTTTTTACTTTCACATGCACAATATTTTGCAAACTGTGTTAGATGTTAGTCCATTACTATAAAACAAAATTTGAGGTTTCGGGGGAGGATGCACCCTAAGTTTTTGACTAATTTATATCGAACTCAAAATGACCGTATATCAGCTATTAGTTACCTCGATTGGCCTGATATCGGGTAAACCGTGCCAGATAGGTAGACCATTACTGGGATACTGATTAGGATCAATAATTTCAATGGAGGTTTGCAGTCTCTGACAGACTGTCTAGTTCTTATCTTACTCTTAGACTGGGCTTCTTAGACCTAGTTGTCTTGCATCTTGTTGACCTAGCTTAGGACAACATTAAAAACCCTACACAAAATTGCCTAAATCAAATTCTAATTCGTCGCGGGAGCTCCTGGACTTATGTAGTCTTGTTTAAACTAATATCTGGGAAAAGATATGGATAAAACTAAATATTTTTAAAATTTGTCTTTACATTTTTTGACACAGAATTACTGATACACTTTGTAAAGTGCACAAACAAAATTGAATGGTAACAGCGTACACTTGTCTCATCATGGGGATTGAACTGGCTGACCTAAGAGTCATCTATACTATCACCTTCAGCTCACTCTGTGGCCAGTGTAGCATTTATGCCAGTCTGTTACACATTCACATATCTGGTTATATTCTCCCCTTGATTATGAAATATTTTAATGATTTCTAAAAAAAAGTGATTAATACATATATTTTGTGTAAGTACATTTTTTTGTCCTTTTAGGTGAATAATTTTATTCGCACACATAAGTGTAAAAAAATGGTTATTTTATTTACCCAAACTTACACATAAACTTAAGAACTTGGAAATTGCTGAATAAATATACAAATAATTTCTAACAGGAAAAATATCACTCCATATCAATACACTATGCTAAAGAAAAACTTGTTATAGTTAGCTATTTCTTTGTTTCTTTTGGCAGTTTTATCAAGTTTTTATTCTTACATTGTATAGAATACATTGTATTGTCAGTGATATGAATTTATATAGATTCCACATGTTGAAGAGATTAAACTTATGCATTAATCTACAGCCACCGCCCAAACACACCACTCTATCTAGAATCACTATTTCCTTGAAACAAACTGTATACACATAGCGAATATGTATTGACATGTTTATGTTAATGTTTACACTGTATGTCCCCAACTGTTACATATGTAACTATTATCATTATTATCATTATATTTAAATAATTGTTTTATTTTCAGGTTATTACTGCATACTTGAGGCTGTGACGGGCACGCCCATAGATGTGATCACAGGAGATATATGTCCTGAGGGCCATTACTGTCCTGCTGCCAGTGAGATTCCATTGCCATGTCCTGCAGGCACTTACCTGAATGTGACTGGACAGGTCTACGAGGCCGACTGCCAACCCTGCCCACTGGGAGAATATTGTCCTGGTACCGGACGCAGCTTACCTATGGGAGACTGTACACAGGGATTTTACTGCCCCGGATCTCAAAATGACTCCACTCCTATCGATTACAAGTCAGTTAAACTTGAATATTTTTGACATTTTCATCTGTTTATTTCCTATAAATAAATGTATTATAGACCATTCATGTAGCAGGTACATTCAATCATACATCAATTATACATCAATCATACATCATGTATTAATCTTGACTCAATGTAATGTCATACAAGGGCAAACACTTGTGCAAAGCCAAAAGGCAGTATCTGCTTACTTTACAAGTAGGCAGATACTGCCTTTTGGCTTTGCACGGCAGAACAGCAGTAAATGCTTGCTTGAAAAGTAAACGGTTACTGCTGCGGCTTTGCAGGCTCAGCCTATGTGTTAGTCTGTCAACCCATATGTCATTAACCCATATCATGCTAAATTAATTTATTTGAATTTTCACTCACTTGAGGTTGTGTCTCGCTACCGTGACCCACAATCTCAAGTGGCTGAAAATTACTCATATTTGCTTAATTTGGGCACAAATATTCGCAAATCTTGATGTTTAGACACTAATTTAGTACCATAAATACCAGTGGTTTGGTTGACTAATAAAACAGAATAAAAATGACAATAGTCGTGATCGGCATGTTAACCCTTATCCTGCTAATTTAATGTATTCAAATTTTTACCCACTTGAAGTTGTGTCTCGCTACCGCGAACCACAACTTCGAGTGGCTGAAAAATTATGTATATTTGTTCAGTTGGAGCACAAATATTTGCAAATCATGATATGTAAGCACTCATATTATCATGATTATCCCCAATAACAGTGATTTGGTCGACTAATAAAACAGATTAAAAACGACAATAGTCGTGATCAGCAGGCAAAGGGCTAAGGGTTAACAGTTGCATACTGACCACTGACCACTACTAGTACTTGTGTTTCTGTTTTACAGATGTCCTGTTGGTCACTATTGTCCCACAGGGTCTGGTGAACCCATACGCTGTGCAAACGGTACATACCAAGATCAGACCACAGAATGGACATGTAAGGAGTGTCCAGCGGGCTATTTCTGTGATAATACCATGAGTATCGTCATCCTGGATAACTCCACGACCGTCTGCCCGACAGGACATTACTGTCCTCCTGGTACTAGATACGCCAACGAGTTCCCCTGTCCTATAGGCACCTTTAATAACAGATCTGGTTTGGTGTCGGACAGTGACTGTTCCCCGTGTAGTGGAGGTTATTACTGCCCCACACCCGGTATAGATAACCCTCTACTGCTATGTGATGAAGGATACTTCTGTAAGCAGTACGCAAACATCTCTGCTCCTAATCAAGGTACTTATTCTGATAACTCATTGTATATGATCAAGTATGACTAGTATCATGCCTAGGCTACTTATATATACTTATATACTTACTATATTTATTGTCATTTCCCCCCAAACTTTTCCAAATTACTCATGTGGATGTACTCTACACTTAATAAGACTCTGCATTAAGTTATACTCTTACAAAAACACTAAATCAGGCTTTATTTTGGGAAATTTATAATCGCCTCGCCATCTTACTTTTTTATTATCATAGTTTCCATTAGTAATTGCTGCATTAATGATTTAACTTTTTTTTATGCACAAAGAGATATTTGAATGGACTAAGGCTTGTTGATGATTGTATCTAGAACATTACAGTGCCCATGCGTTTTAAATATTAATAATTTTTCTAGGACTCGATGCCAACATTTGTCCTGAGGGTCATTACTGTGAGCTTGGTACAGCTGATCCAGAACCCTGCCCACACGGCACATACAGTAATAGCACCGGGTTAGAAAAACAAGCTGATTGTACATGGTGTCTTGCCGGATACTACTGTGACCAGATCCACCTGTTACAACCTAGTGGACCATGCAGAGCCGGGTAAGCTGAATAATAAAAACTCCTACTAGAATGCTATTATAAGATTTGTTAGTTAACCAAATTATGCTATATTAATCAGAGTAAATCCAGTAGCATCTTTATGGTTGACCATCAGTGACCTTGAGTGGTTAAATAGAGGTCAATGACACTTAAAAAATCTAGCATTAGCATACAAAAGCATACTTGTCATTTATTTGGTACATTACTGGGGTACTTAGGAATATGGTTTGTCTATAGTTTTCATTATTTTCACAGACATACATTAGCATATTAACTTTTGACCTGGATAACCTTGTGTGATCAAACAACAGTCACCTATTGAAAAACCCGATAAGAGCATACAATAGAATTTACTTTTGGCTTTCGATGACCATGTTTAAACAGAGATGAATCAGACTTTAATGGTTATATCTGGATATGTGAATATATGTGAATTAAGTAATAAGTCACTTTTTGTGCTCTACAAGTCTTAGCACGGTTGATTGTAGGATGTCACTTCAACCTTTCATACTGAGTGTTTTATAGCTTACGACTGAACCCAATCCCATTTAGTTTGTATTACATTTCTCTGCTTCAGTTTTTACTGTGAGGTTGCCTCGGTGAATGACACAGACATTGTGTGTCCAGCTGGTCACTATTGTCCTGAGGGTTCAGCCATACCGACCCCCTGTCTGGCAGGCACTTATTCTGATAGTGAGGGAAACACAAACTCAACAGCATGTGTAGCATGTGACGAAGGAAAATACTGTAATGGCACTGGTAAGCAATTTTTTATTATTTAGCTAAAATGTTTTTTTGAATTAACTGTCTGAGACTGTCTTTTGCTAAAACATATCTTTCATTTTGGGGGGAAGCTTAAATCACATGTTGTATATTGCCATCACCAATTAATTTATTATAAAGCGTGGAAACTATGACTCTTCTAAGTAATGACTTTTTGTGCTCGTTACCATAATTTATTCAAATAATCATAAAATTATAAATTTATGGGCATGTAGAACATTCATAGAATATTTCTTGATTAATATTTTTAAAATTTATTATCTAAGAAATTACTAGAAATGATTGGTAAATGATACATATTTTAAAATTCTAACAACAGATCATTTATTCAGTTTGCTCATTTAGTGTTGGATTGAGGTGGTAAGCATACTTGATCTACCACTAATGGCTGTATATCACATTCTAACTCGTTTGCTCCAGGTTTGACAGCACCTTCTGGCTGGTGTGATGCTGGTTTCTACTGTCCTGGAGGAAATGATGTACCTAACCCGATTGAGACACCGTGCCCTATAGGTCTACACTGCCCTATTGGCAGCAGTCTCCCTGTACCTTGTGAGCCGGGCTACTATACCAATTTGACACAGGCAGCCCAGTGTCTCATATGCCCACCAGGTCATTACTGTGTACCCGAAGAAGTTGTAGAAGGTAAGGGACAAAGAAATACATGCAACAGTATTGTATGCTATCTCTAATTTGATGCATACTACATGAAATTCTCAGTTCAGATGGAATATTTATAACTATTGTGGAACATTCTTATTAGAGGAGATAATATTTTTTTTTGTCAACATTAGTTTATTATTTATTACCATTTACACTGAATAAATTTGGTGGTAATTTTACACCACAGCCACATTAAACTGTACAAAATCTATATCCAAACTTCATTAAAAGAAATTCCAGGGGATGGTTGAAAATATTTTATTTGTCCTTCAAACAGTGTTACAACATTTGCCGCGTTTGACAGGATAAGATTAAAATATGTATTATCCCAGATGAACAGTGAGATGATTAATAATAATTTTTATTATTATTTTGTATCATAGTTGTGACTTTGTATTTATTTTTTCAATCCTAGGAAACTCCTCTACTGGTCATAGACTGTGTGCTCGTGGTTTTTACTGTGAGGCTGGTACAGGGCGCAACTGGACAGGATGTCCAGCTGGATCATTTAGCAACGAACTAGGCTTGAAATCTGTAGATGAATGCCAACAATGTCCAGGTATGCTTACAATTGTATTATTTGTCTAGTTTTTCCGATTTGAAACCAACCATGTCCAAACAATAGATTATTTTGAAAACCAACAGAAATTGCAAATAGTTTGCAAATAGTTTTTTTTAAGTATTGCGGTACTGGACACCCAAGCTAAAAAATCTTTTTTTTTGTTATGAAGGTCAAATATATACCATTTCCGTCTGTACACTGATGGGTGTGTGTATGATGTGTGTTATGGATAAATTATATTTTAGCAGTACAGATGTATTTTTATTTTGATCAGGTGGCTGGTACTGTGACAGGAGTAATTTGACATCTCCTGTTGGCTTGTGTGACGCTGGTTACTACTGTATCAGTGGTGTTGACACTCCGACACCAGCAGGTGGCCACACAGGTATTGGTGATATATGCCCGGTCGGCCACAGATGTCCTCAGGGCTCAGATTACCCAGTTCAGTGCTCACCTGGCACCTATCAGGTACCAATTTAATACTTTACTAGTTTCAATCTTGTTTTAATTCCCGTCGCCTATAACATACATCATAACTTGTCAGCAATATGAAAAGATACAATTTTCTTTTTAGTAGAATTATGGTGAACTTATTGAAGTGAATTAAATTGCTACCATCATCAGCAATTGGGCAATCATTTTAAAACATGATAGATAAACAATAGAAAATAAATAATTTGTTTATATTTGACATTTTCTTTTCAGGATGTTACAAACAAGGAAGTCTGTGAGATTTGTCCTGCGGGATATTATTGTGTGGCTAACTCGACAACATACACTGACCAGTTGTGTCCTGCCGGTTATTACTGTCCTGATGGAACTGAATATGACTTGCAGTACCCCTGCTCGGCTGGTACCTTCAATAACCTTACGGGTAGGTAGAAAGTGAATTATCTGTAGAAAATCAAACTCTTTTCTTTAATCAATTTTTACATATTTTTTTATGAAAAGTTTTAAATTTCAAATTGTTATAAAGTCTGTAAAATGCTTATTCTGATTAAAAATTCATAGGCATGAAATTTCGTTTGTACATTGACCCGCAGCTTTAAGCTGGTATATATTAATCAATCTTTGCGTATTTGTTATACCAGGTACGTCAATAGATATACAAGAGCAATTTGAGCAAATTAAAATTAAATGAAGTATGCACTGATATATGAAAAAGCATTGCATTATCTTAGCATAAGCCTTTTTTTCCATGACCCACTGCTGTTTTTATGTTGGACCACCATCTTCGATGTTGGCTCAACACAAAAACAGCATTGTGTCAATGTTTGTTGTTTTCTGGGTGGATAAATTACATGTGTGTGTGTGTTTCAGGCCAGCATAATGTGTCTAGCTGTGTGCCTTGCTCTCCCGGGGAGTACTGTGCTTCACCAGCACTCGCCAAACCAACAGACCTCTGTGATCCCGGCTGGTACTGTACATTAGGATCTTATCTCGCTCAACCCTCTGATCCAGAGGGCGGAAAATGTCTAGCAGGTTAGACTTATCTATCGTTCACCTGGTTTTTCATTGGGGGAGTCAATGTCAAGATGCTGTTCTCTATTAATCAATTATCTTATATAAAAGCTTAAATAAAAACAGTTTGCAGCTTTAAATTCAATCTTGTAGATAAATGTACAGTGCAAATTTTAGTTCACCTCATCTACTAACTTTTCATCACTGATAATAATTTTTTTATTTTAATTTTCTTCCTATCTATGGTGCAGATTTTGCTTAAAAGGCTGTAATTGCCAGTAAGTGTTATTTGACATGTTAATGACCTATGATGATGACACAACCTAAATTGTTCAAGGCTCTTATATGATTCTTGTATGTGTTTGCTAATGGTATTATTGTCTGGATGTAATATGGAATTGTATGAGAAGAATTATAATAATATATAAAAAGAATATTATATAAATATATAATATATATAATATATATATATTATATATAAATATATATAAAGAATATATAAAAATGTGTCTATATTATGCATACTAGTTAAGATTTAAAATTTCTTGATTTGTTGTGGAATTCTAAATTTTGCTCAGGTCATGTATATTTTTTGGCTAGTTTGTTCGGTTCACCTCCATTTTGCTATGCATTCTCTGGCATTTGTAGATATACAAATTGTTATGACCTTTATTAGCTCCCGCCGTCACCGTAGGTGAGCGAAGGGAGCTATGGATTCTACCTCCGTTTTTTTTTGGCCTCTTCTTTTGCCTATAACTTTGTGAGAAAATAAGCTAGGATAACAATTTTTGGTATGTGGGTTACTTCCAGGTGGCTAATGGACGGGTTAAAATATTTTTAATCTGAATTCAATACGCAAGGTTGCAGAGGAGAAAGTGATGATGTGACGGCGTTGGGCCGTTGGGCCGTTGGGCCGTCCGTAAACAATTCGTTTCCGGAGCATATCTCTGAAAGTACTTGTCCGATTGTCTTCAAATTTTACACACAACACCCCTAGGGGGTCTAGTTGTGCCTTTTGGGGTATTTGAACTTTGACCTACTTCTGGTTCAGAACTATGACCTATTTAGACGTTTTGACGCGCACTTCGTTTCCGGAGCAGATCTCGAAAAGTACTGGGCCGATGACAGTCATATTGCACATACATGTTCTCTAAGGTCCCTAGTTGTGCCTTTTCATGTTTTTGGACCTTGACCTTGAAGTTGACCCAGCACTTTGACCTAATTTATAACATCGGTAAATCCGACTGAAAGATTTTGCGGAATATCATGAAAACCGCTCAAGATAGCTACACCATTACTATAAAACAAATTGTGAGGTTTAAGGAGAGGATGCATCTTGAAAAATTTCAAGTCGATAAAATTAAAAATGGCCGCCTATCGGCCATTATTCACCTCGACAGGCCTGATATTGCGGAATATCATGAAAACCGCTCAAGATAGCTACACCATTAATATCAAATAAATTGTAAGGTTTCAGGAGAGGATGCATCTTGAAAAATTTGAAGTTGATAAAATTCAAAATGGCCGCCTATCAGCCATTATTCACCTCGACAGGCCTGATATTGTGGAATATCATGAAAACCACTCAAGATATCTACACCATTACTATAAAACAAATTGTAAGGCTTCAGGAGAGGATGCATTTTGAAAAAATTCAACTCGTCCAAGTTCAAAATGGCCGCCAATCGGCCATTATTCACATTCACATGGCCGTTATTTGGTAAACCGTGCTAGATGGCTAGACCATTACTATAAAACAAAATGTGTGATTTCAGGAGAGGATGCATCTTGAAAAAATTTGACTCGATAAAATTCAAAATGGCCGCTTATCGGCCATTATTCACTTTCACATGGCCGTTATTTGGTCAACCGAGCTAGATGGCTAGACCATTACTGTAAAACAAAATGTGAGATTTCAGATGAGGATGCATCTTGAAAAAATTTGACTTGATCAAATTTAAAATGGCCGCCTTTTCGGCCATTATTCATTTTCACATGGCTGATATTTGGTAAACCGTGCTAGATGGCTAGACCATTACCTGATTACTATAAAACAAAGTGTGAGTTTTCTGGGGAGGATGCACCCTGAAAATTGTTAACTTACGAATTCAAAATGGCCGACAATCAGCATTATTTACCTCGATAGGCCTGATATCAGGTAAACCGTGCTAGATAGCTAGACCATTACTATAAAACAAAATGTGACGCATCGGGAGAGTATGCCTTTTAAAAACTTTCGACTCAATCGAATTCAAAATGGCCGCCTATCGGCCACTATTTACTTTCACATTGCTGATATTTGGTAAACCGTGTTAGATAGCTGGACCATTACTATAAAACAAAATGTGAGATTACAAGAGAGGATGCATCTTGAAAAAAATTGACTGAATCAAATTAAAAATGGCCGCCTATCGGCCATTATTCACTTTCACATAGCTGTTATTTGGTAACCGTACTAGATGGCTAGACCATTACTATAAAACAAATTGTGAGATTTCAGGAGAGGATGCATCTTGAAAAATTTTGACTTGATCAAATTCAAAATGGCCTCCTATCGGCCATTATTCACTTTCACAGGGGCGATATTTGGTAAACCGTGCTAGATGGCTAGACCATTACTATAGAATGAAATGTGAGATTTCAGCTGAGGATGCATCTTGGAAAATTTCGGCTTGATCAAATTCAAAATGGCCGCCTTTAGGCCATTATTTACTTTCACATGGCCGATATTTGGTAAACCGTGCTAGATGTTAGTCCATTACTATAAAGCAAAATTTGAGGTTTCGGGGGAGGATGCACCCTAAGTTTTTAACTAGTTTATATCGAATTCAAAATGACCGTAAATCAGCTATTAGTTACCTTGATTGGCCTGATATCAGGTAAACCGTGCCAGATAGGTAGACCATTACTGGGATACTGATTAGGATCATTAATTTAAATGGAGGTTTGCAATCTCTGACAGACTGTCTAGTTCTTATCTTACTCTTAGACTGAGCTTCTTAGACCTAGTTGTCTTGCGTCTTGATTTTAGACCTAGCCTAGGACTACATTACAAACCCTACACAAAATTGCTTAAATCAAATTCTAATTCGTCGCGGGAGCTCCTGGACTTATGTAGTCTTGTTTCTGTTATTTAGGTACATACTGTCCATTGGGGAGTTCAGCGCCTGTAGCATGTGATCCGGGTATGTACTGTGATGTGGACATGATGGATGCTCCACAAGGACTGTGTGCCGCAGGCTATTACTGTATTATCAACTCTACAACGGACAAACCTAATGGACTGGCAGGTTTGTCAAACTAATAAACATTGTCACTTACACAACAACATCACAAGTGTGACACTCATCTCTCTTGACACTTATTTAATCTTTTTTATTATGTATCAACCAAATGTTAACTTTTTATCGCCTGAGAGTAGTATCATATTACCAATTTTCATTCATGATAAATTGTTACCTTGAGTTAAATCAAGTTTAGCAGTCTGGCTATGAAGACTGTGTGGTCTGGCGACTTTTAGGATATTATGAAGTTAACACTGTTTGGAAGTCTGAGCAGGACTCGGACCTAGAGTGCAGCGTCATAACTTATGTATGCACCACTATGAATTAGTTCCTTGTTGTATTATCTCTTGTAATGCTTGTTATGTACATAGTTGTATTGTTTCTAATTCTCCTTTATTTTAACCTGTAGGTGATATTTGTGACTATGGTTACTACTGTGAGGAGGGGAGCTGGACAGAGGTGCCGTGCCCGCCGGGATACTACTTACCTAGTCAAGGCGCCACTAACTTCACCTACTGTCTACCTTGTACAGCAGGCAGATACTGTAACTCATCAGGGCTTCAGAACCCTGATGGAAAATGTCAACCAGGTGGGTAATCTACAACCTCAATCGATAATACACTATATTGCCACGCATTCCATGCAAAGACAAACAGCAGTATTTTTATTTAAAGCCCAAGTGCAGATTAATCTCCCCACCTTAACTCTCATGGTACCCACTTATTTACTCTTGTTTTCATTCATCTTGAGATTTGAATTACTACGGGAATAAAACTGTCCCGCTTTTATGAAATACCCAACTATAATATCTCAAACAACAGCTTGGAATGGCTCCATTGTGATGGATTACATTTTTTTTATTAAATTAATTTTAAAATTATGTGGTTAATAGATGAGAGGAGGGAGCTTAAAGGGTTAAGAAGCCTAACTACCAGCCATCAAACACAATAATTGATTCAATATTGCTTTGATGTTGGGCCAGTGTCGTAGACGGTGGACCAACATCAAATCAACATTGGATCAATGTATTGTATTTGCTGGGTAGATATTTCAATCTGTCATTGGGATACTTCAACATAAAGCTGATATGTCATTGCTCTCATATGTTGTGACTTTGTTACAGGTTATTACTGCCCAGAAGGTCAGACGGTGAAGAACCCAAATAGCTATCCATGTCCTAAAGGCTACTATTGTGAGCTCGGCTCAGCTGACCCCTCAATCTGTCCTTCTGGTACATACCAAGATGAGACCTATTCCAGCTCCTGTAAAGAATGCCCTGAGGGATTCTACTGTGATAACAGCCTGGAACCTGTCGTCAACTACACAGCTTATGTCTGCCCCGAAGGTGAGAGTTAATATGAAATTTCAACACCGGGGCAAATTGGCAGAATTTTTTTTTTTAGCATTGTGGTTATATCAGTGTGGGAGCCAGTTGAAGTTTTTAAATACATAATTTTCTATTATACAAAATATTTATAACATTGAGAGAAGTCAGTTTTTTAGAGGGATGCCTACATTTCTGCAAACCCTTTTCCATGCAGTGTATAATATTTTTTTTACAAATGAAAAAGCAAGGTTTGTGGTTTATAGAAATGGAGAGCACAATTAGTGTTCTATTGTAAACTGTAGTAACCATTGTAATGAATTTCCAAACTAGTGTACATTTAGGGTAATTTGAAGTGTTTTATTTTTTAGGTCACTACTGCACAAATGGCACCTCTTCACCGACTGAGTTCCCATGTCCAGCTGGAACCTTTAACAACATGACTGGTCTGCGTGCTGAAGATGAATGCTTGCCTTGTATAGGTGACCTACAATTAATTTAACTTATAACATGAATAATTCTGTGACGACTGAATTTGGTCTGAAAAAGTTGTTATCAAAACTGGAATTGTTAGCGCAATTTTCAGCTTCAAATGAGTGAAATATACAACACTTTGGTCAATTTCAAGTAACATATTTTTGATTGACTCTTGTGCTGCTGAATTGTTTTTTCCATTTGATTTCCTTTGAAGATGAAATTGCTAACACAATATACAGCTTCAAATTGCAAAAAAAATATTTCTGCCACAAAATATTTTATCATTGGCTTACTATTTATTCTGAAAAATATTTGAAACAAATATATGGCCTCAGCAGCACAGGGGTTAAATCTGCATATATATTGTCTCAGACTATCAAGTGTTTAACCCTTTGACTTCCAGGCCGGGGTGCATGCCAGGATCCAGATATACTGGTGTAGGAGTTCTATTTTTCGTCATTTGAAGCTGGAATTGCTAACGCAATTTCCAGCTTCAAATGACGAAAAATACATAAATGTAGTATATATTTGACGAAAATTTGTGTCATTTTATGGTTATGTTCATTGACGAATGACGACGGATATTTCCGTCATGTATGGTAGTGAAAAGGTTAATGACTGAAGTATGAGCTGCTTTATTTACAGGAGGTTATTACTGTCCGGGAGATGCCGTGACCACGCCTTATCTGCTGTGTGATGCCGGATACTTCTGTAAATCAGGTGCTAAGACAGCCACGCCACAACAAGACAGCCTCGCCAATGTCTGTCCAGCGGGTCACTACTGTGTGGAAGGAACCGCAGCGCCCACCAAGTGCCCTGTGGGCACCTACTCTAACAACACTAAACTTAAGAACGAGACAGACTGTCGTGTTTGTACTGCAGGTGAAATTCAATATAATTCAAAATTAATTTGTAACTTGCTGAAAATTTTTATTATAAGAATAATTTGAAAAAAGACTTCACACTTGGATGCTTACTCACACTTTTCTGAGACATATAATAAATAAGCCTGTCTTCACACAGGTATGATTATATGTATACAATGTATTTATTTATATGTGATTGCCATTTCTATGTAATGATTGGTATCATTTATCACCGTGTGACTTCTGTTTTTATAGGTGACTACTGTGATGACCTGGCATTGTTGGACACATCTGGACCATGCGCTGCTGGATTCTACTGTACACAAGGCTCTGATACCCACTTACAGTTCATCTGTCCTCAAGGAAGATACTGCCCAGAAGGTAGGTATTTAATACCTTACAACTAAAGGTTAATACAATGTATATTATAGGTAACATCCCAGATGACTCACTTTAATTTAGTTCATAGAATTATACTCTTAAATGTATCTTGTAAATTTTGTACATTTATTAATTTATGCTAATTTGCTAGAATAAAAAATAAAAAATTGGAAGTACAAAAAAAGATGATCCATTAAGTTATAATTTAGTATGTACTACAAACAAATTTAAAAATTCTACCCATGTCATGTTGATATACAGAGTGGTGTTGAAGTTAAAAGTGAGGCTTTGAGACCTGTGTTATACATGATAGTATAGGTTTATTCTTATCTGAATTTAATATGCATGTTTTTTGTTTTACATTAGTACATTTATGCTAGGAGTATTCTCAGTTAACGTGAATAATTTATGCAATGCTGATTCAAGATAGTGTACATGTCCTAATATTTACATCCTACATTCAACCATCAGTTCACCATGGTATAGCACTCCTGTATTATTATTTCTACCTTATGTACATTTTGTGTACAGGTTCGCACACACCTATAAGATGCCCCAGTGGTACATGGTCTAATTCCACGGGTCTGTGGGATGAACTGAACTGTACAGACTGTCCAGCTGGTTGGTACTGTCAGCAGACAGGATTGACTGATCCAAAAGATCTCTGTCTCCAGGGATACTACTGTCCTACAGGTAAAATATATAGAATAATCATTTTAACCCTATATAATTTAAATTTTTACCCACTGGAAGTTGTGTTTCGCAACCACGACCCACAACTTCAGGTGGTTGATAATTAGCCCTATTTGTTAAATTTTAGACCAAACATTTTCAACTCTTGATGTTTAAACACACGTATCGTTCCGATAACAGTGATTTAATCGGGTAATAAAATGGATTAAAAATGACTATATTCGCTATTAGCAGGTTAAGGGTTAACCCTTACAACACTGATGTCGACTACAGTAGACATTCTGTGTTTTTATCGGCACCTGTATAACTCTTTGTTAAAAATAAAATATGCTTTCAATCTTTACACACTGATATAGGTTGGGACATAAATTTCACAATTCACACAAATTTTCAGTCACTTGAAGTTGTGGATCGCGGCAGCGAGACACAAATTGAAGTGGCTGAAAATTTAAATTTCTTAGCTCAGTGCTCTATGGGTTAAGATAAATATTGAATGACATTGAGAATATAGCATTTTTAGTTGTATCTACTGTGTCTAGTAGATTGTCTCTCTAAATTTCACAAGAATTTTTCTAATGTACAATGTAGACTATATGTGAAAAATAATTCGAGCCCTAATGTAGTATTTTGTTGTTTTTGTTATTTAGGTTCTAGTGTACCAAACCCCATCATCTGCCCTGTTGGCTTTCACTGTCCTGTGGGATCTGGTGAACCACGAGCCTGTGATCCGGGCACCTTCACTAACTCTACAGGCATGGAGATCTGTCTGACATGTCCAGATGGGTGAGTGCATGACTATCATCTACACTTTAACCTTTGTGCTTCTAAGACTGTATATATATATATATATATATATATATATGTTTTCAAGAAAATTCAGACTAAGTAAAATATCACTCAAATTTTTAATGTATCTTGTGATAGATGCTCAATTAATCAAATAATTCAATTTAGGAGATGTCTATTTTCATAAATAATAGTTTTTTTCATTCATTTGAAGCTGGAAATTGCGTTAGCAATTCCAGCTTCAAATGAATGAAAAATACATACCGGTACAAGTAATTCAGCAGTACAAGTGTTAAGTGATGGTTGTTACTAGTGTTATTTCTTTGACATGGTAATAGTATATAACAGTGTTAAATGTGATGTATTAATATATGTCTGCAAGATTGGTAAAACTGTGACCACCAGCTTTAAGTTTTATCTCACTATCATGACTCACAACTGCAACAGGGTGACAAGCCATTTAACCCTGCCAGAACATTAAAACTTAATTTTTCAGAGTATCTTTCTATTTGCATTTTAATGATACTGGTATTATTATTTTTGAAACCTCTGGGTTTTAAATTAGTTGCTAATTAGATGGTTCATGATAAACACCAGAAAGTACTAAAGGTACTGCATTTTCACAACATGGATAATTTTATATGCCTCTAATAGTTTTTTTATATGGATTCTTGTTTGTTTGGCTGTTTTCAGTTTTTACTGTCTACCTGTGAATACTTCTGATCCGTCTAGTCAAGTCGGTTATTATGACTGTCCACCAGGATATTACTGTGCTAATGGTACAGGACTAGATTGGCAGCCATGTCCTAAAGGAACATATAGCAACCAACCAAACCTGTTCAAGGTAAGTTTACACAGCCTTATTTATATATTCAGAAGATCCTTGTAAATCCTTAATCCTTATCTTGTTAATTTATTTACATTTTCAACCACTTGAGGTTGTGTCTCGCTACCACGATTCACAACCTCAAGTGGTTAAAAATTATTCATATTTGTTTAATTTGAGACCAAACATTTGCAAATCTTGCTATTTAAACGCTCATTTAATTTATCATTTTAAATTTGAAGAATAGAATGAACATACAATTTGCATATATTTTTATTCAAATTCTACAATTTTATCCACTTGAAGTTGTGGGAAAAATTTAAGTAAAATATCTTAGCGGGTTAATCTAACATACCGGTACTGTTAGTTACTTAAAGATAAGAATACTCTGGTTTTATATTGTGATTCAATGTTGCAGTGGTTTATTTTTTACCATATAAAATATTTTTACAGGCAGTATGTTATATATAAATTTAAAAGTTTTTAGCATTTTGAGCTCTATGGTTACACATTGTGGTATTTTTTCTTTCTTTGATTTGTCACATAGCAAGCGAGGGTCCATGTTTTAAGCAATAAATTAATTAAATCTTCTTTGTTGTATTTTTGTAGGTTGAGCAATGTAAGGATTGTGATGCAGGGCATTATTGTGATCGTGAGGCAGCTATTAATGCCACTGACCTTTGTGCACCGGGCTACTATTGTGAATCGGGAGTTGACCGTCCTAATCCCAATAACATGGAGGTTAACAGCACATATCCCGTTGACTGTCCTTTATTAGGAGGTCATACAGGTTTGTCTAGTAACATTTATAGATACAATATTCTTACTATTTAATTTTTAATGTACTTAGTAGCAAAATTGGGCAACTACCGGTAGTATGATTTTTTTAATTTCCTATCACCGCAAGTAATAAAACCTTGCAATAGCATGTCAGCAAAAGAAACGCAATAAAGTATTGACATTAATTCTCAGACTGAGAGTTAAAAAGTAATTTAAGTTGTTGAGCTATGGGGAAATATTTTTTATAAGACTATTCAATTGAATTCCACATGTATTTTTCATGTGTGATTTTACCCTCTTTTTGTATCTCTAGTTATTTATTTATTTTGTTTCTGTAAAAAAGTATCATGTTTTTTTTGTGTTGCTGTAATATAAATGAATTGATGAAAAAATTTTGTTTTAACATCTTTTTTTCTATTGACTACAGGATATGGTGATATCTGTCCAAGAGGATTCTGGTGCCCTGAAGGGAGCTCCTACCCGCTGAGTTGTGACGCAGGCACCTATCAGGATCAACTGGGACAAGACAGCTGTCTCCCATGTCCAGCTGGTAAGACAACCAACCTTAAATGTCACCTATCTATATGCAATCAAAAAAATGCAATTATCTAGTATAAAAAGCAAGTATGAAAATCAACCTTTTAATTGGGAGTTCCAAACTTTTCAAAAAATATTTCAATGTTCATTGTTAGGTTATTAATTTTTTCTGCAACATTTTGATTTTTAACTGCCTCAAATTTCACAGGATACTATTGTCTGGCCAATGCCACGGAATACCTCAGTACAGAATGCCCACGTGGTAACTACTGTCCAGAGGGGACAACAGAGCCCAATGAATATCAGTGCCCTGCCGGTACATTCAACCCGCACACAACACAAACCAACCTGACGGCATGTGAGAGCTGTACACCAGGCATGTACTGCCAAGGAGCAGGAAACTATGAGCCCACATCAAATTGCAGGTACTCCACTAAACAACACACTACATCTGTAAATTAATCTCCATACTCACCATAATCTATTCATGATTTTCTCTATCTCTAATCATCATGGTTTAATCCTCCTTGCACACAGCTATTTCTTCTTATTTACAATCACTTGACGTGACAAAATGTCTGGATTCTATATTAAATATGCTAGTTTAACATTTTCCCACCAAGTCATCTTATTACAATTTTTACCCACCTGAAATTGTGGGTCGCGGTAAACATCATTGTTAATTTGAGATGAAACATTTGTAAATCTTGATGTTTAACCACTCATTTTATTCGCAATATTGGTCATTTGATTGTTTAATGATACAGATTAAAAATGACTATAGTCATGACTAGCACTGAAAGGGTCAATATATCAAATGAAAGCTGAGAATTGTCTTGTTGTGATGGATTATACCATGTCACAATGTCCCAAAATTAGCACTGTTTAAATAAAAACTTTATTTGTCCACCTCCTGGATGATGACAAATTGACAATGTATTAACCCTTATCCTTCTGATCAGGACTGTTCTCATTTTTAACCTATTAGCCAATTAAATCACTGTTATTGGTAATGAAATGACTGTTTAAACATCAATACTTGTTAATGTTTGGTCTCAAATTAAACAAATATGAGTAATTTTCAACCACTTGAGGTTGTGGATCGCGCTAGCGAGACACAACCTCAAGTGGTTGAAAATTTAAATAAATCACCTTAGTATGATAAGAGTTAAATGACAATTCCTTAAAATGTACCTCTAGTTTTCCTTTGTATTTCCAGTGAGGGTTGGTACTGTACTGGAGGAGCCACCCAGCCTATGCCTACAAACCCAGCAGAAGGCGGTGACTGCTACCCGGGTACATACTGCCCCGGTGCCAGTGCCGCTCCCATCAACTGTACTGGAGGCTACTACTGTGCCACAAGCAGACTAGCTACACCTACAGATCTATGTAATCAAGGCAAGTATAACATGCTCCACTTCTCTAGTCACCTTTTCAGCGCCGGGACCGTCTTTATATATAAAGATGGCCCTCGCACTGAGAGAAATAAAATATTCCTAATGGCCGTAGACCTATAACGTAGGTATTAAAATTAAGTGGAAAGAGTTAATAAGACGTTTATGATGATTTCATATTGAAAAAAACCTTTGGTCTTCATGGTTTATACAAAAATATTTCATTGTTGTAAGGGTTAAGTGCTGTATCCCATAATTTTGAAGCTGACATTGCTGATGCAATTGCTGACATTGCTGATGCAATTGCTGACATTGCTGATGCAATTACCACCTTCAGATGAATGAAAAAGACCCTATATGTAGAAATGATACATGTTATACATGATACATGTTATTATTCAGGAATTTGGGATTTATTTAAGATTTGCCCCTGTGAATTTTTTACATTTCAATTTTTTTGTGTCAACCCACAATGAAACATACTTCTGATTGTCTATCTATTATTTATTCCATGATATAGAAGGGTGATGTTACATAAGGCACCATGTAACATTGAATAACTGTGTGAGTAATAAAATATACATGCGTTTCACCTATATTAGCTTATACAATTTTTGCTTGTTATTTCAGGCTACTACTGCACACTGGGCGCCTATGTGAACAGCCCCAATGACGGCATCACTGGAGACATATGTCCTGAAGGTCATTACTGTCCTAAAGGCAGTATTGTGGAAACAGCTTGTCCCATCGGCTACTATCTGAATGCCACTGGTAGCAGTGTACAATCAAGCTGCAAAATTTGTACTAAGGGTGAGTTAGGTTATTTTTTTATGTATATTTAATTTTTTCAGATACAAGACTGTTCGCTCAGCATCATAGATGATTGGAGTTTAATGTCTTGTATTTGCTGGGTTGCCAGTTTTTCAAAACAGAAAGTATTGTTCAAAGCGATATTCACTGTAAAATAATGTAGAACAAAGGATTTAATGTAATGGTGATTTTGTCGTTAACATAAATGAGCCGTTATTCAGCTTCTTAGCAGGTGAATCATCATCAATAGATTTATCATTAATATGCCTTTCCCTGCCTGAAGTTAGTTAAGGCATTTGTGATTTTGTTGCAGGTAGTTTTTGTGGACAGGAGGGTCTACCTGATCCTTCAGGGCTGTGCCAGCGTGGCTATTATTGTCCTGAAGGTCAAGTGACAAACACTCCCGTTAACTACACCTGTCCTCAGGGTCACTACTGTAAGGCAGGATACGGTGATCCCGCTCCGTGCCCGTCCGGAAAATATCAGGTAAATAACATGACTTAGCTCAACCTCAAATAATAATATATTTAACCCTTGTACTGCTAGACCCGAAGCAGTACAAATGTTAAATATATGGTTTCAAGCTAGTTTCTAATCAAAATGTCACTAGAATTTGTAAAATTGTTTGTGAAAGGTTCATCAAATAATTCAATCTCGAGAGATTTTTATTTTTTATAAATAGAATTATTTTTCATCGTTTGAAGCTGGAAATTGCTTTAGCAATTCCAGCTTCAAATGATGAAAAATAAACAGTAACAAATAATTCAGACTGACAAGGGTTGTACCACAATTGTGTCATTCACCCCTGAAATAGTTAACATATTGTAATATTTCTATTTTTATATAGGTCTATAATTTTTTTTTTTTCAGGATTTGATGGGTCAATGGTATTGTAAGACTTGTCCTGCTGGATTTTTCTGCAATGCCACTTTCGGACCTGTTGTATATCACGGAGCCTATGTCTGCCCCGAGGGACATTACTGTCCTAACGGCACACAATATGACACACAATACCCATGTCCTAGGAGCACATTCAACAACAGAACAGGTTAATAAAAGTTATTGTTTATACATGTAACAGTTCTTCTTTGTCTCTTAACCCTTAAAGCGTTACATGATAATATAATAATTTTTACCCACTTGAAGTTGTGTCTCGCTGTCGCGAACCACAACTTCCAAGTGGGTGAAAAATTTGAACCTAAACATATGCCAATGTAGTTCAAATCTGATTTCTGCTTGAAATGTTCTTGTTTGAAAGACAAATATAAAGACTAAAAACTGCTCTAGACGCCATTAGCACTTCAAGGGTTAATAATAGAACATACAAGATCTAACTGACTGGTAATGTGTTTCTCTTTATCACACTGTAAAACTAAAGTAAACCTTTACGATTCACTGTTGCATCAAGTTATATTTGATTTGTGCCCTAGCAATTTGTGTTGTATTGAAAAGTACTGTACTGTATCAACTGAAGTTTACTCCCAAGTCATTGACCCAGTGTTGGACCAATGTCTGCGGTGCAATGTCTGGTCCAACATTACCCCAACTCTCGTTTTGTGTTTGTTGGGTGTATATTAGACCAAGGAAATTGTTTGATTTTGTGATCATTTTGTTTTAGGATTATATGATGAGTCACAGTGTCAGCCGTGTGTAGGTGGTTACGCCTGTGATGAGGAGGGCTTAGTTACACCTTACAGACTCTGTGCTCCAGGCTATTACTGTGAAATCAGCGCCAACTCTACCACACCAAGATTAGGTGAGCAAATCATATGCCTCATATTAATATTTTGTGTCTGTCATTAAACCCCTAGATTATAAGAATGAGGAATTGTTTGATGTAAGATACTAGACATGTCACAATGTGATTCGCTATCAACCATATTTATTTGCGACAATATGTTTATCAATTTAAAGTTTTTATATTTTTTGTCTCACACTCTGCAAATAAAAGCCATTGTGAGATGTCTATTTCTATCTGCTCCAGTCCTTCCATATATTTTTTTTAAAGTTCTTTAGTCATCTATAAAATTAGGGATGCCAATTTTATTTCAATTTTATATTTTAATTTAGTAAGTTCCAAAAGACAAATATTATTATAAGATGGTGTTAGAGAACAACTACAAATTGAATATAAACCTATTCTGTAATCAGGTTCCCACGCAGACGAGTGTCCAACTGGTAGTTATTGTCCTGAGGGTACGGCCTCCCCCATCTACTGTCCTGAAGGCACATACAGCCCGACACCAGGTCTCCACACTATGAACGAGTGCCTCAACTGTACAGGAGGAGAATTCTGTAACGAGACAGGTAAGTGATTATCTAAATATTATGTTAATTAGGTATAAAATTTTTGTTTTAAGCCTCTTAACACTGAGGTATTTGTTGTCAATTTCATCCCCTTGAGATAGCAATTCACACCTCAAAGTGACCTGATTCTATTAATCCTTGTGCTGCTGGAACCGTATATGTACAGTTTCAAGCATGTTCCAGATCAATAGAAATATCACTAAATTTGATAAAATAGTTTTGGTAGATTCATAATTAGTCCAAGAATTCAATATATTTTTTACCAATCAAAGCTGGAAATTGTGTCAGCAATTCCAAGCTTCGAATGAATGAAAAATTGAAGCAAAATTTGCAGCATGAGGGTTAAAATACACAAGTGTAATATATGACACGGAAGCTCAGAATGTCCTTATTGTCAAGGATTATACAATTTATCAATTGTTGACAGGTATGGTGGCAACGATGGGCCTGTGTAGTGCAGGTCACTATTGTCCAGTGTCGTCTATGAGCATGACAGAGGAGCTGTGCCCAATGGGCTACTACTGTCCACAGGGTACAGAGTATCCTGAGCGATGTCCAAACGGAACCTTCTCTAATGATACCGGTCTGAGGGAGGAGTCTCAGTGTCTGCCGTGTCTGCAAGGAATGTACTGTGATGGATTCGCTCTGCTAGAACCAACTGCAGACTGTATAGCAGGTACGGGAAAAGCTGTAGCCAGCTTCTACTTTAACTACAAGTCACATTACCGGTACAAAGCAACTAGGTATAGTTTTTTTAAGTTTTTTTACGTCCCAAGATTGTACACCCCGAGCTGCTTCCACCATCAGCAGAGCTAACTTACTATATTTCTATTTTTGTTGGCACCAAGCCATTAGAGGGTGCATTTTCAAACAAGGCTGCCCAAAAAACTTATGAGCGTGATACCTTGTAAACTTGTGTTGGAAATGCATTCTTTAGCCATTTCTCAAGATCTGATTAACCTTTTGGAAAAATCTATTGAGAACAAAATGGCTAGAGGCAGCCATCTTGACATTGGTAGGTGGGGGCATTTTGTTAATGGGAGAGACTGTGCAAACCTAACTGTCATATCAGTTGTTTATAATGTAACATGAATTATATGTTTATTGAAGTATACAAATATGTTGCAGGTTATTACTGTCCAACTGGATCTAGCGTTGGCACAGCTGTGATCTGTCCTATTGGTCAATACTGTCCTACAGCCAGTCCTGAACCTTTGGATTGTGGACCCGGTACTTATTCAGATCGTGAAGGCAACTTCGTGTGTGATCCCTGTCCTGAAGGTATGCTATGTATTTCTTAATTAAATGATTTATGAATTATGTGATTATTTTATTATGTGAGTTTTTTTCCTTATCTTATCAATTGTTTGATAAAGAAATGTGAGTCATAAGTTTTTATCCTTCGTCCGTAGGGAAAAAGGGATTCGAAAAAAAGAGATCAAGTCGAAAAAAATTTTGGGGCTCAAAATTATTCTATTTTTACTATCACATTCCCCACAATATGGAGATGTGAAGGTGAGTTTTTCAAGCTTTTACTGAAATTCAAAATGGCCGCCACTGATCAGCTGATTTTTTTTGTGGGCACAAAAACTTAAAAATTGATGATCCAGCACCCCCCTTTTTCAGTTTCTAGATCAGTCCTTATGAAAAAATT
The DNA here is from genome assembly GCA_964017125.1 of Flabesymbios commensalis. Classification (NCBI taxonomy): domain Eukaryota; kingdom Metazoa; phylum Annelida; class Polychaeta; order Terebellida; family Flabelligeridae; genus Flabesymbios; species Flabesymbios commensalis. The sequence goes on from OZ024903.1 coordinate 76,952,820, forward strand.
ATTGAAAAGGTTCAGATTCGTTCCAAGACATATACTGGCTAGATAATGCTCGTACTACATTTGTTTTTCTGGTTACAGGTTACTACTGTGTGGCAGACATGGTCACACCCGGTGATATCTCCTCTGTTCTCACACCTTGTCCTGCTGGTTTCTACTGTCCTAATGGTACTCACTATAACTGGCAGCCATGTCCGACTGGCACTTACAGCTCCACCACCATGCTTAGAGCGGCCATAGAGTGCACACCATGTGATGCGGGATATTACTGCTCTGGTACATATTAATTCTCATTCTTTTCTGCTCATTTACCCTTTAAATTATATTCATGACTATTGTTGTTTTTTGAACATTTTATAAGTATGCAGTTTTATGTGATAATATGAAAATACATGTATAGCTATATTGAATGAGATATTGCAAGGGTTATGTTTAATACTTTTGACTATTCTGTGAGAAATTATTGTGTATTTGCATTTGTGATTGATGTTATAAACGTATCAGAATATGTAGATTTTAAAATTCATCTGATTGTTACACAGGATACAACTTGACGTCGCCCACGGCTCTGTGTGCTGCTGGTTATTACTGTGTATCTGGTGTTGACCGACCGAACCCTCTCATGCTGAATGAATCTCAGTGCCCAGAGGGTACTGTACACCCCATCATAGGCCATGCCTGCCCGACCGGACATTTCTGTACTATCGGGAGTGAGCTCCCTGAGGGATGTCCTCCTGGGAAATATCAGAATATGGAGGGACAATCCACCTGCTTTTCGTGTCCAGAAGGCTTTTACTGCTATGCTAACACATCAGACTACTCTGTGAACATTTGCCCGTCTGGGTTTTATTGTCCACTGGAGACAGAATTCCCGTTTGAGTATGCCTGTCCAGCCGGCTCATTTAATAATCTGACCGGGCAGGTGGATGCCACCAGCTGTCTGCCGTGTCCACCTGGGGAGTATTGTGAGGGGACGGGTAACACGTTTCCCACAGGTCTCTGTGACGCTGGATGGTACTGTACCAATGCTTCTGATTCAGCCACAGTAAGTATATCTATACTAACAGGTAGATGGTCCACTTATGTAACAATCTTACTCAATAGAATATGGCAAGATAATATTATATCGTATATCGCGGCGTATAGTACGCTACTTTTTTTAGCCCGTTTTTGGCCTGGTGCGTATTATCTACCGATGCGTACAATATATTGATTTTGCTGAGATTTGTCACTCAAAATTTTGATAAATAGGCAGTCTCACGTCTCCCGAGTGAACTGCGATCTCCTAACTCCTTGTATTTTCGCCCAAAATTGGCAAAGTACTTCAGCAGCTATAATGAAACCGTTTGTTTCTAATACACTTAAGATGTCTAGTGAAATAACATTCCATAACAACCTAGCATTTATTTGTCTTTTAAATATCTGATAAAGTCATTTATTAATGTTATTTAAATAATAATCTACTCGTCAGACATCGCTAGGCCTACTTCATCATCATGATCATGTGTATTGCTTTGATTGCATGACCACTGTGAAGCTTCTATTCCATTCACCAGATGTCGCTGTCGGCAGCGACGTGACGTGCCTATCTTATACACTGTATACGGCTTGATTAATAGCAGGTTTTATTATTATAGGCCTACATATTTCACTGCAATATATATTCAAGTCAATGGTATTCTAAAATACAGACGAAATGTATCCTGGTAGAAAGTTTAAATAATATTAGAACGCTAATACCGATAGGTTTCACGGCAAAAAGAATAATATAAAAATAAATAATAATAATTATGCTCTTGATATAACTGCCACATTTCTGAATTAATACATATACATGATAGACATTAATTGTATGCTTGTGATAAATCACCTTGACAGTGCTGTCACCAATACATACATGTGCCATTTCATTATTGTTACTCTAAATGAAAACTTGTACGTTGTTATACAAAAATGTTTTTTTATAATAAAAATTAGCTAGATTTTATCGCCGTTTCGGCCGTCATAAACGGTAGGCATCCCATTGAAGACTAGACTGTAAACCTATTCACCAGATGACTCTTTTCCTGTCATTTACCTGACTATAACTGCTTTCACCAGGTGGCGCTAATATGTTATATCGTGATCATTTGTGGTCAAATCAACACACAAACAAAAATAAATATAATACTCAGATAGTTCTTCCTAATTTTATATTTTTATATTGTTTATAATATTTCTTTTCATCAAATCATTTCATTTATTTTATGTAATCTTTATTAGCGAATCAATTATATCCTTATGTCACCAGCTCAGTTGAACCATATTCTGAATGCCTCGAGTAATAAAGACATTCCACACACACACCCCAGACAGACTGTGTAGATACTCACCACCCTGGTGCGTACTATCCACCGGGGTGCATACTATCCACTGGTGCGTACTATCTGTGTTTTTTGGTAAAAATATTGGTACCTGCGTACTATACACAGGTGCGTACTATACCCTGCAAAATACGGTAATTTATATTTAAAATGGTAATCCTTATCCTGCTGATCACGACTATTGCCAACTTTAGCTCTACTGATAGCATGGTGTTGGTCTGAGTGGTTTTCTGTATGATTTATTTCCCGACAAAAACTTTAAATTTATCGATTTGAGAACATATTTATCTCCATGTGTGTGTTAAGAATAACTTTTTCCATTGCACCACGAAGCCACATTTTGAGATTTTAGCGTAGATGGCCTGATGAACACTGCTACAAATGACGCCTTATTTCCCCATCTCTAATACATTTTCATCCATGCTAGGCTGTGCATATTAGGTGACGTCACACGTGGCACGTGACCTTAGCAATACACCAGCAATACCAACCTGACTGTGTAGGCCTCAGAAACTGTTGATACACTGTGCTATCCCCATGAACGTATGCAGTATGCATATACCAACCCCTGTGTGTACATATATGTATGCAGTATGCATAGGCCTACCCCTGTGTGTACATATCTGTATAAGACACATGACCTGTAATTAGGAACATCAACCCTGCAAACACGGTACTATGATCCAAGTGAATGTTGTTTGAATCTTGGCCCGACGTCTCTGACGTCGGCCCGCCATTGAAACAACATTGGGTCAACGTCTCGTGTTTGCTGGGAAGTGCACCTGGCCTCATAGTAATACGGCAACGCTGACCAAATGTTGGGCCAGCGTCGTAGACGGTGTGCCAGCATTAAAACAACGCTGGCTCCATGTGATTGTCCAGTGTTATAGTGTTTGCTAGGTCAGTCAGTCCAGTGTCTGTCCCATAGGCATAGGCCTACACAACAACACTCAGCTGACACAAGGAAAGACGTTGAATCAATGTTGGTTCAACGTTCGTTCACTGTCTATGACGTTGAACCATCGTTAATCCAACATTGATTCAACGTCTTGTCTCTGCTGGCCGGCAATACACATGTATTATAGGCCTATAATATGCCTATCGGCCACTCACTGCCCAACAAAACAAACATTCACCCGATGTGGCATTAATGTTGGACGAGCTTCGTAGACGATGCTCTAGCATTAAACCAGCAAAAAAAAACAATTCAGTGATAATAATTAATATATTTGTTGCTTAGGGGCCGTTCAACAGTTAAGTAACGCGATTGGGGGGGGGGGGAGAGGTGGTTGACGAGATGCGTCAGGAAACGTTTTAAGGGGGTATGGGGGGTTGGAGGTCAGCGTTATGTAACATTTTTTATATAAATCATATTTAAAAACAAACTAGTAGATTATGTTTAAAAGCAGCATTTTAATATTGAAAAATAGCAAAATTTTCTGCAAATTAGTGGCTGATATAGCAGCAATTGTGATTCAACTGTCAACAGTTGGCTATTATTAGCAGAAATTCATGATAACACACATTTTGGTAGGCCTTGAATGACTTGAAGCTGTGGGTCGACATAACAAACATGAGGTGTTGATCCACTGTGCTAGCCTATTGTTTAATGATTGGTCAGCATCGCACTGAGACAGTAAACATGGTAAACCACTCATTACCGGTAGCGCCTACTAATATAACTAGCAGTGGGCCAATGTCTTAAGTTCACTGGGTAGGGACCTATTATCTAGTATAAACCTAGAGAAAAACCTAGTAGCCTACCTCGGTAGTCCCACTACACTAAGCCTTATAGGCTACTCAACTACTGTCAGTAAAGTACCGGTACTAACTTGTTTTAATTAATCAGTAGCCCTATAGGCCCTATTTCGATTTTCATATGATTATAGGTCAAGGGAGAAATACACTGGGGTCCGGAGGGGGGGTGTCAAGGCAAGCGTTACGTAATTTACAGGGGGATAGTCGACTTCATGTTAAGAGGGGGGGGCGTCAAAAATTGTCCAAAAAAGCGTTATGTAATTGTTGGATGACCCCTTAATTGTGAAACAGCTGCATATTAGGTTTCGTTAAAACACTGACCCTGAAGCCCAGCTCACGCTCTACTTCAGTGCCGTCGGGCTCTAGTTAATCCATTTCATTAGTCAACCAGCTCACTGTTATTGGGAATAAACACTGATGAAATATGTGTCTAAACATCTAGACTTGCAAATATTTGTGCTCAAATTAAACAAATTCAGGTAATTTTCACCCACTTGAAGTTGTGGGTCGCGGTAGCAAGACACAACGTCAAGTGGGTGAAAATTTAAATAGATTACTTAGCTGGATAAGGGTTAATATTGAGTAATGTGATATTGAAGATTGTTGATTTTTTATCAGTTATGTTTTTTTTTAAATATTGGACATGGATAGTGCTGACTACTACATTGTATTTTGTTGTGATATATTGTTTAGCCCGTGGTTAACGGAGGAGAATGTCAGCCAGGTGATTACTGTCCTGAGGGATCGGTCGAGCCGCTGCTGTGTACACCAGGCTGGTACTGTGATATCAGCGGTCTGGCCACACCTGTAGGCGAGTGTGATGCCGGCTGGTACTGTCCATGGGGGTCAGCATCACAGCAACAGATAGACTGCCCACTAGGGTCGTATTGTGTACAAGGCAGTGACATTCCTGAACCGTGCAGGAACGGGACTTATGGAGACAGCACGCTGCTGGCTGCGGCTGATGAGTGTAGACTCTGTGATCCTGGGTTTTATTGTAATCTGACGGGAGCTGTGGCAGTTAGTGGTGAATGTGACCCAGGTATGCTAATCTCACTTGTTTACCATATCTTTAAATAATGGGAAGTAAAGTTTGAGCATAAAATGTTTATCATTATTAAGTTTAAATATAAGAACTAATGTTTTAGGCATATAAAAATTGATGCGTCATACATTTTGTGTTAACTGATTTGAGTTAACTGATCACGATTTTATATAAATATTGAGACAAGAGACAATTTATGTGTGCTGAAGTACTATGAAAGATCTGATTAATTAGTTTTTTTTTCACTGTAGGTTACTACTGCCCAGATGGTCAGACGACCCCAACACCTTATGACTATCTGTGCTGGACGGGTCATTACTGTCCAGGAAATAATGCTCTACCGGATCTCTGTAATGATGGCTTTTATCAGGATGAGCTGGGACAGGTTGACTGTAAACAGTGTCCTGCTGGTCAGTACTATTATAATGCTCTATATAATGTATATAATTCTCTAGGATGAGCTGGGATAGGTTGACTGTAAACAGTGTCCTGCTGGTCAGTCCTATTATAATGCTCTATATTGTAAACTTTTATTTGAAAGGTCGTAGTATTAAACCTTCTTGCACCCAGCTATTTTTCCTCACTTTCTTTCACCTCAAGGTGAATACAAATGACTAATTTTTATAAAATACTCAATTGAATGAATTTTAATCAATAAATTCTAGTTATTTTATTAAATTTACTATAAATAATGACAGATTTGTGTATTTTATTTCCAGGTTATTATTGTGAGAACAGTATTTCTCCTGTTGGTAATCTGACTGGCCACGAGTGTCCTACAGGACATTACTGTGAGGTACAGACGGCCAGCGGGCAGGAACACCCATGTCCCGTGGGAACATTTAACAGCAAGACTGGCTTACAACAACAACAGGACTGTCAACCGTGTCTACCCGGTTATTATTGTCAAAACACTGGTCTGTCTGCCCCGGAAGGACTCTGCTATGCAGGGTGAGTGACTCTGATAATAGAAGCTAGGATAAGGTATCCTATTGATTTAAGGGCTCATTGCACTAAAAATCTTAAACCCTTTGCCATCAAGATTTGCAAATGTTTGGTTTCAAATTGAACAAATATAAGTAATTTTCATCCACTTTAAGTTGTGTGTTGTGGTAGTGAGAAGTTACATACACACCCAGAAGAGGTTTAAGCATTAAGTTTTGTGGCCACCAGTCCAAAAACAGACATTTTTTATTATCTAGCATTTGTGATAACGGATACGATACACCTACTTACAGCTCTTGTGTTTATAATACAGTAAATATACTCATTTGTTTACTTACAGATTTTACTGTAATGGAAGCAACACCGAAGCCAACCCACCAGAAGCTGTATGTCCCATCGGAAGCTACTGTCCCACGGGGAGTTACCAACCAATACCATGCCCACTCGGCACCATGGCACCCAGCATGGGAAACCAGAATGAGACCGACTGCCAGCCATGTCCACCTGGTCAATACTGTACACCACAGAGCTCACAGCTAGGTCAGCATATCAGCATACTCATCTTACAATTAATGGGCTGATCTGCTATTTTAACACTCTTAGAGCGCAACTATTTATTCTCATTTTTATTCAACTCGAGATGTGAATTGCTACCGCAATTCCCAGCTCAAGTTGAATAAAATGTCCTGATTTGATGAAATTCTCAGATATAAAATATCAAATGAAATCGCAGAGCGTGCTCGCTGTGATTTTTATTCAATTAATTTTATTGAAAATATGTCATGTGCATTTAGGCGATGATAGAGATTAATCTGTTAATCACGATTACAATTGATTTTAATCTCTTTTATAAGCTGATTATATCTCTTTTATTAAAAAAATAGTGGGAATGAAAGTTGTTTTTAAACATCAAGCTTTGCGAATGTTTAGTCTCAAATTAAACAAAGATTAATAATTTGCACTCACTTGAAGTTGTGGGTCGCGGTAGCGAGTTACCGCGACCCACAACTTCAAGTGGGTGAAATTTTTTTAATTTAGCAGTTTGAGGGTTTATCCAAAATTAATGTGCATAATTATATTCTGGACCAGACATAATTTTCACATTTTCTCAACAGGTTTGCTGAGGCTGTAAATTGATGTACATCTATGTATCAGTTTGATGAGTCTGTCTTTGCTTGTAGGTATATCTCTGCCATGTAACGGTGGGTTTATCTGCCTGGGCGGCTCAGATGTTCCCGAGCCCACAGATGGCATAGAAGGATATCCCTGTCCTGCCGGCCATTACTGTGAATCAGGGGATGTCACAGAAACACCTTGCGACTTGGGATCCTATGGGCCAAGAGAAACACTGGGTAAGATGATTTTGCAACAGTGGCTTTACAATTGTTATGTAATTGAAGTATCTCACCATTGTTAACCATCTTTAGGTACTAAGTTGTTGAAAATCTGCTCAAATTTTAGCATTTTCATTTAAAATGCTTTGATTCAACACAAAATCATAAGAACAAATATTTTTATATAGTTTTAAGGATGAGTGAAGATATAGTTGACAATTCTAGAAGTTTTCCTTTTTTGTAGTTTTCAATGCAGTAGAACATGCTATGGGTAGCCACTCTTGGGAGCACTGGCAAAGTAACTTTTAAAGATAAGTGGCTGCTCATAGGAGGTTCATTTGTATTTTTTGTGAAATGACTCGCATAGAAGATTGGCTGCCCATAAGAGTGACCACACATAGCACGATCTATTGTACTTACATTTGTTTAAATTTCACAGGATTGTGCAGTGAATAGTACTTCAGGGATATGGACAACTTATTTATTCATTATGTCTTCTTAAGTATTTACACTTCTATATATTTCTCCCTGCTTTTGTAGATGCCTGTCTTGTTTGTCCTGAGCGCCGTACTTGTCCTGAACAGGGCATGAACCAGACATTGCCGTGCCCCGCTGGTCATTACTGTCCTAATGGTACCTATGATGATGGACCAGCATGTCCAATAGGTAAATAACACACTAGAAAGCTACTCATGAAAAAAAATTCATCTCACTTAATCATTTTATAGTTGTACGTGTATCACTTCACTCCGTTATCTATAAAAGATGTTTTGAAAGTTGTATATTCATGTACCAACAAAAACAAGTTAGTTCCGCTTTCATTTAAGTCTGAACTTACTTATTACAGAAATTACATTATATATATTGAAAAACTGTTAAAGATACTTATATATATGTATACATATACACAGTTACAATAAAAAATTTTGATGTGAAAATCATAGTTGAAAATCATAGTTGAAAATCTTAATACCTGTACATGTGATGAAGACTTTTAATCCTTGCTCATTCACCTGTGACTCGCAATGTCTGCATCAATAGTAATATTTTACCCATATTTTTATGAATAAATTAAGTGTATTGATTGTATTGCAGCATCTTTCAGTGTGCTTTTGTCATGTTTAATCAGGTACTTTCAGCCCTAACGAAGGTTTGGCCACAGAGAGTGAATGTTTACCCTGTCCACCGGGTAAGTTCTGTAACGAGACTGGACAAGATGCTCCAACTGGAGACTGTAATGCAGGCTATCTGTGTGTGTCTGAGGCAACTCACCCTGGACCTAATGACGGAATCAATGAACTGTGTCCTGTTGGTCACTACTGTGAACAAGGTGAGACTGGTGATCAGAAAGGTCCACAATTAACTCTTCTCACATTTTATGACAATGAAGCAGCTGATAAAATATGTGATTTACTTAACATGGACTTTTAAAAACATTACCTTAGGCAAAACTGTGAGGAGAAAACTGTGATATTATGATAGGGTCGCTTTTATGACATTATGACACTATAATTTTTCACGCAGTATTTTTCTAGATTTACTTGTTGAATTTTCTTTTTCAGATACATCTGTTTATTTATCATTTGTTCATTAAGTTTACAAATTTCTAAAAAACACAGACAGTATAATGCACAGGGGATTTTAGAAACCGCATGATATGTAATAAGCACTGAAAATAGTGTTTGTTATACTAGGTACTATTAATGCCACGGCATGCCCTGCTGGCACGTACCGTGATGATGTGGGAGGTGCCAGTTTAGCAGATTGTTACCCTTGTCCACCTGGTTATTACTGCGCTGATGAAGGAGCCACAGGTGCCACAGGTATCTGTGCCGCCAGATATTACTGCCCAGATTATGCCGAGATTACAACAGATTCACCATCAAATTATGAATGTCCAGCCGGCTTTATGTGTGGGAACCAAACTGCTACCCCTCGAGGCTGTGACCCAGGTATGCATAGAAACATATTAGGATTCATTTGTTGCATGAATTTACATTGAGAATGCAATAAATTTGGAGGTTTTCAATGTATCCTACTAAATATTCAAGTGTGTTGATAACTAATATTCAACTAATGATAATAAGAAATTTATGGCATAAATTGTTCATTTATCCTGCTTAAATTAATTGTAAATGTTGCGAATGACCAATTCTCAAGCAAATTAGACAACAAAATATCAAGTTGTAGATTTATTTGGCTTTAAGTTTAATAAGTTCTTTTTTTAGGAATGTACCAACCTTCGCCAGCTGAGGAGTCCTGTCTAGAGTGTCCAGAGGGGTCTTATTGTACTGGTAACACCAGCGTGCCAGAGCCATGCTCACCATATGGATACTGCCCTCCCGGATCTGTCACTCCTATACTATGTCCTGATGGCACTTACACCCAGGATTCAGTGACTGGTCTGTCTGAACCTGACCAGTGTGAATACTGTACAGCAGGTTAGTATATCAGACCCGTAGGTCTAGGGGTTTGTGCTTGTTAAGCCACCACGTATTTGTATTGTACACTTAAGCATTTACTTTTCGACTTTGAGCTTTGTAGCGAACCTTCATAGACAGCTTGACCATGTAGCATTTAGTCATCTGTCCTCTAGTTATTAATAAGAAATATGATATGTGAACTTTGAACCATGTGTTTTAATTGACTTGATTTGTTACCAGGTAAATACTGTCTGGATGGACGTATCACGGGTGACTGTGCTGCTGGGTTTATCTGCTGGAAGGGTAACCCCAACCCCTGGCCCGACTCTGCTAATGGTACCAACTCAACCATGGGAAGTCTGTGCCCCTTTGGCTACTACTGTCCCACTGGTAAGAAATTATTTGTTGCCTTTTGATGTTAACTTCTTATCCAGATCATCAAGTACCTGTACTTACGTTTCCTCCATTGACGGAGGCACCCGATAATAATATTATCAAGCTGAATGTATGTTACTCCCACATTACTGTAATTCTATTTTATTGTATAATTAAACTTGTTACCATACAGTTTTGTAACTTGACAATTCGTTTTTGATTTGATAATATCCCAGCAAACACAACAACATTTGTATAGCATTTATACAATGTTGGGCCAACGTGACGACGTTGTATAAATGTTATATAAATGTTTTGTGTTTGCTGGGATAGTTATTTAGTCGTGATGCCGATGTGTTACAGGTACTACTGAGCCACAGGAATGTGATCCTGGTAAGGTGATCACGTTTGAGGGTGCTACTCATGCAGGTCAGTGTGATATCTGTCCAGCTGGTTATATCTGCTCCTCCACTGGTGTACTGCCGAGTCCATGTAAGCGTGGATTCTACTGTCCATATGATGAGGATATCCAACCATGTCCACGGACCACCTACAATGATGAGCAGTATGGAGAGGTAAGTGATATTTTGATAATGCTGAGTAAAAAAATGTAATAAATTTATTTTTATTTTTTGCATTGAATATCAGATTCGCATTGCTTTTCTGAAATTCAGAAATCCAAAAAATAATACAGGGTGCCATAGGTTTTGCTTTATCGAATAAGTCAGTAACTAATATCGGCACCTGGAAGTAACAAAGTATTTTTTCATTAAGATCAAACTTATGGATAGTTTATTCTTTTTGCAATTTATTACAGTGATAACAACAGAAAAAAACACTTTATTTGAAGGTCTTTTAAATAACGATAAATTATAGAAAAAATAAAAAAATTCTGCAGGATTATGTACAGTAAATCTGTCTGATTTTGTAACAGGATGAGTCCGCCTGTAAACCTTGCGTGGCTGGTTATCACTGCAGTGAAGAAGGAATGTCAAATTACATGCGTAATCCTTGTCCTGTAGGGTTTTACTGTCACGAGGCTGTGTGGGGCCCTGTACCCTGTCCTGCTGGTACATACAGGTAACAAATTATGTCATTGTATGTTAGGCAGAAACACCATTATGACATTTATTTATCAATGTGAGATCTGCTGAGGAGGTATAGGCCTATGTTATGGATACATATACGTTACATGTATTATTATGTGGCCTTCTTAAGAGTGATTTCAAAGTTTTGGTAGTCTCCAGTCCCTCGATGTGCTGTTATTATTTTTCAAAAAATATCTATATTTCGTTGGCAAATAAATTACATGCTTGGAAATCACATTTGATGTGGCAATAGTTTGCTCCCATATGAATAACTGAACTTTAATTGGACATAATTATTTTTTACTGATAAAAATTATCCTTTTCATGACACTTGGCCATTTCACTGCAGTTCTAAACATTGATTTCTAATATTTAATTTTTGCCAAGCCTGTCCTAACTCTGAACTAGATCATTCACATAAATGTTTTATCATAAAAGCTCTCTTTTAATCAGATACCACGGGATATACATCACTAATATTTTTGTCACCTAATTTAGGTCAGATGAGGGAGCAGCTAACATTACAGACTGTACACTGTGCCCGGCCGGTAACATCTGCCCTCAGGTGAACGGCACTAATAACGGCACAGCATGTGTCAGCGGCGAGTTCTGTCCCGAGGGATCATCTGTGGCATACCTCTGTCAGCCAGGTCAGTCACCAAACACAGCAGTAGCAATGGGAACTCTGGGCTCATAAGCCCCGTATTCTCATACAAGTTACAATATATCGTAGGCTTCTGATTGGCCGAGATGGCCATCTTGACCAATCTGAAGCCTACAATATATTGTAACATGTATGAGAATATGGGCCCTGATTGATATAATTTACAGTGTGGTCCACACTTTTATTTAATTCTTAGCAGAAAATATTGCCTACATTTTTTATGTACGGGCATATTATTAGGGAGGGGTATTTTTCATTCATTCAAAAGAATGAAAAATTATTTAATTTCAATGGAATAATGTAGCTTTAAAAAAATTAGTAATACATGTAACAATTTATCCAACAGAAATATATTTAGAATCATTCTTGTTGTGCATTATACAGATTCGTTATATTTCAGTAAATTTTTTTATTAATCTTACAAACCTGAGACATCAAGAACTTTAGAAACTATAATTTAATTTGTGAATGATCTGATAAAAATGAACAATAAGGACTAAGTAATGCCTGGATACAACTCTATTCTTTTGTGAAGGGGGAGGGTGATTAATGCTGTATTCATTGATGAGTAACGATGTAGAAATCTTACTGTTCAGATACGTGACACAATATATGTGAGATGCTGCTAATTGTCATTAAAGTGCAATTGATGTTGAGCAGCAGTTATTTGATAGTAGCAGTGGCAGATCCAGGGGGGGGGGGCAGCAGGCACCCCTCCCTATTTTCGCCAAATACTTTTAAAAGTCCCCTAAATTGGCTAGAATTTACAAAAAAAAATCCCCCCCCTTTCTAAAGATCCTGGATCCGCCACTGAGTAGAACCCACAACTTATCTCTTTGGTGATTAATTACCAGGATATTACTGCAACATGACCAAGACACAGAAGTGCTGCCCGCCAGGATACTATTGTCCGGCAGAGTCTGAACTACCTCAGCCTTGTCCTATTGGTCACTACTGTGAGCAGGACTACTCTAATGGCTCGTGTATAGGTCAGTTAACCCTTTCTCTTCTAGCTTACCAACTACCCAGCACACACAAAACATTTATATAGCATTTGTACAAGGTTGGCCCAACGTCTTCGACGTTGGCACAACATTTTACAAATGTTATACAAATGTTTTGTGTTTGCTGTGTAACCCTTGTTTTGTTAGCCCCATATATATCCCTTCCAACCAAATAAAATGCAAATGAAAATTATAAAATTGTTTGTGAGAGATAAGTTCATCCAATAATTGAATTTTTGATACCGGTATGTCTATTTTTCACAAATATACATATTTTTAGACATTTAGCCTTTGTCCTGCCAGGCCAGGACATGTACAGTTTCCAGCATGGTTTAGATCAATATTAATATCGTTAAAAACATGTTATTCATGGTTCCAAGAGTCAATAAGATAGTAGTGAAATGTAATAACATTGGAAGGAGTGTGGGAATTTATGACGTTTGGACTTGCTTCGGCAGGCCTCTGTGAAAGTCATAAGTTTCAAACACTTGTTCCAAAGTTAGTATAATTTACTACTATAATAGTAATATCAATAAATTTGATAAAATAGTTCTTGATAGATTCTTAGTTAATCCAATAATTCAATATTGGAGATATCTATTCTTCATAAATATAAATATTTTTCGTCATTTGAAGCTGGAAATTGCGTTAGCAATTCCAGCTACAAATGACGAAAAATAGAAACAAATATTTCAGCAGAAAAAGGGTTAACCCTTTCACCACTAGAATCCACTTTTGTATGCTGAATGTCGTAGCAGTCAGCATACAAAAGTGATTTATGGTGGTGAAATTGTTAAAGCTGGAAAGGTTAAATCTAGTGTCTAGGAACAAGATATTTTTTACATAAAAAAATGTGAACTTTGTTAAACGTGAATGTAAAGTCAAACCAGAAAGCAGGTCAATTCAGAAATGTATACATTAATACTGAATGTAATTTATTTCGATTTTAAAGATAACTTACTACTGCACAGCATCTAGCTAAATGTATCTGTTTTCAATAGGAGCACTGGAGCCCGTGATCTGTCCACTCGGTCACAAGATGAGAGATGATGCACTGCAGGGATCATATGAGGACACCTGTGAGCCGTGTCGACCAGGATTCTATGGCAATCACGTGGATCGACTGGAGTGTTATCCCTGTAGGGCTGGAGTTGTCTGCCTCGAAAAGGCTGTTCATGATACACCACTGGCAAATGACAGTGAGGCGTTCGGAGTCGTCTACACCAATTCCTACCCATGCCCACCTGGTACATAGCCTTTTGTTCTTTACATGATCATTAATTATCTCCTAAATTAAAACTACATTATACATTTAATAATTTAAATCTCCATTCTAATTTTATTTTAAAAAACAAAAAAATGAATTTAAAATTTCTCCCCACTTATTGTTTTCAGAAATGATCTATCACCAGTAAACTACATGTGCATTATCTGCATAATTTGCTTTGGTTCTTGAAACATTTTTCGATGTATCCACCAGGTTACTATTGTCCAAGGAACAGTTCGGCACCCATACCATGCCCTGTAGGAGCATATAATCCAGACTCTTATGCAGGCAGTGAGGAAAGTTGTCTTTTGTGCCGTGCTGACCATTTTAACCACCTCCTTGGCAACCAGCACTGTTATCACTGTGGTTCCGAGGCCACACAGGAGGAGTGGGGTCAGGCTACGTGTGACTGTACAGGAACCGGCAGAGACTTCCAGGTAGGCGACAAGTGACTAACACTATTTATAACACAATTCAAACCATCGATCGACAGAGTCTGTGCAAACTTATATTTACTAATAATAGGGTTATTATTACATTTTGGTAGATTAACCTGTATCCTGCTAAGTTAAATAGGCAGCCCTCGCCGAGGCGGGCTGTATTCCACACGGTCCGCCGCAACTGTCGCCGTCGCCGCAGTTATTTGTTTTCAAGATAGCTACTAATCTATCAACTTCTGCTTCTTCATACTTCACATAGCCATCACATACCACTGGGGAATTGTTTTGGTGGCATTTTGATCTCCATATCATCAACCCTTTAATTGGTATGGCCACTAACAAAGAAATGCTCGTTAGCGCGTTTCAGGAAAAAGCTGCCATCAGATCTTCTTTTAATTTGGCAAATATGTTCAGCTATGTGAGCCAATGACCTGATTAACTTTTGGGATCTAACAATTTCAAAATGGCAGATTAGTGGCTTTTTTTAATTTTGTAATATTTACTTAACTCAAGAAATGACTGGACCATGAATATAAAACAAAATATAATGTCTCACACAAGGATAACCCATGACAAATTCCACTCTAAAAAATCCAAAATGGCTGCCAGCCGGCCTTTTTTTTTTTCAATTTATGTTTTTTTTTCGGAAATCGTGCATGATAGCTGATCTATGAATTTCTGTTTCCTCATACTACACATAGCCATCATATACCACAATTTTAAAAGAGTGGTCAAGCGATAACGGAGGGCTGCTTTCGTGTTCGTTTTCGAACAACTCTTTCTAGTTTATTTAAATTTTCACCCACTTCAAGTTGTGTCTCGCTACCGCAACCCACAACTTCTGAAAATTACTCATATTTGTTTAATTTGAGCACACATTTTTGCAAATCTTGATGTTTAAACACTCATCTCGTCCCCAATAAATGGCTAATAACACGGCTAATAAAACAGATTAAAAACGACAACAGTTGCAATTAGCAGTTGAAAGTTTAAGGGTTAATGAGTGATTGTAAGGTAATGCTGTGTTTGTGTTGTTTACAGGAGAGTGATCGTACATGCCCTTGTCGTGCCGGATACCAGGAGGCTTCTGAGGGAGATGAAGATTGTATACGTGAAGTGTATGATTTGTGTCGGCGAGGGAAAAGTCGTAGTCAGCATGGAACATGTTACTCCAATAGCGAATGGAATGACCACTGTTCACTGCAGGTAATGTCACGATTTGCCTTAGGGGTAACTTTATAATCCCAGGCAATCTCTAACAGACGTCACTAAATATAGGCGAACGTTTTTACTAAATTATGTTTTGCAATTGTTCTACTGAGTGTTGTGAGTGATCACATACAGAGAATGAAATATTTTCATGAAACACTTTTGATATAACCTTTGATTCTTTAAATGCCAGACAACAAATGCATTTATCTCAAATACAGTTTTTTGCAATGTAGCCAAATTTTAAGTGGATGGGAATTTGAATCATTTAATTTGGCGGGTATTTAAGTGAGTTAAAACATTTTGTTTTACAGGTGTGTGACGCACCAGAAGATTTCATAACATATGACCGTCTGCTTGGCTTCTGTATCTGTCTCGTGGATGACCTAGAGGAGCTGTGTGATGAAGAATGTCGTAACACGCAGCGTAACAGGATCACATTTAGCTGTCCCGGCAGTCAGGATCCTTATATTGATGTCCAGGACAGAAGTGGAAATGTCCATGTAAGTGCCACACTAAATCACTGTGCAAACAAAGCACACACTGCACAACTTGATAATATTAGACACCTTTGTATTATTTCGTTTTGCTGACTGAAATCACCCTAATTTTCTGAATGAAGCAGAAAGTAGAATTATTAACAATTGTGTGATATTTTTTGACAAGTTTCAAACCACAAAAATATTCCACTAATGAGTGTTAAGGAGCTGCCACTTTGATAGCTGACTGACATTAGTTCCTATGGGTTACGGTCCATAACAGGTTATGCTGTGCTAGCTGCTAAACACATTGCTGCCTTCCGTGAAGACAAAGATCTTGATATACCAATAATAATACTAGTTCCACATGAATATGAAATACTCAAACATAAATTGTGACTTTTGTATTTGAATTAATGATGGTGCGTAACATTGCCATCTTTGCGATGTTCACAATGATTGAAATGGGCTAGTTTGTATATTGATGTATTTGATCTATTCTAGACACGTTTCTCAGTGGTGAACTTAGGGAAGGTGACAAACTCTGCCAACGCTATTAGTAAGGAGACGTGTAACGCTATCGGGTCAGATTCTACTCAGCCTGTACACATGGTAGAGTGTATGTCTAATGGATTCCTGGGTCTGTATGACCCAGATCCAGATGATGTGGCAAACCGTCTGTATGACAACACTAAAGGCGTGGACTCCAGTCAGGTGGGGAGTGGTGCAAGGCGTCGTCTGCTCGCCTACTCCACCGTCACCAACTCTAACTACACTGGTGTCCTTAACCCTGTCACCTGTTTAGAGTATGGAGAAATCATCTTCTTTGCTGTGGATAATACAAACTACCCTGTGTATGACAAGTAAGGAAGAAAAATAGTCACATGTACTTCAATTCAGCTAGTATTTTTATCATTATTTTGGATGTGTTAGTCCTGATTTATATCTAGCCTGAATATAGATATTAAAGGGATAATAATCAATTTTAAGTGTATTAATATGTAGTATATGCCACAGTTACAGTTGCTTGATAATCTCTTTTATTGTAATTGAGCAATTGCTGTCAACAACAGAGTTCAATTTTTGATTTTATTAAATACATGCTATATCTGAAATAATATATTTATTTCAGAGACAATCTGTACAATACAAACGGAGATTTTGATTACGGTGGTTTCCGGGCACTTATTGAGGCTCATACTTATGCACAGACCACCACATCTATGTTTGTGTATCGCTTTGCTGATCCTGGTGCCTACGTGTTCTCTCTCAGTTCTGATGTCAACAAAAAGATTGTGAGCACATTTGAATTAAATTATTCACAGATTTACATTAGAGATATAGAAACATAGCAAAAGTTATAATTTAAATAGAAATATGTCCACACAATATCACTTTTTAGTAACTAAAAGAGATGAATTTTGTACTTTACAAGCTATCATACACTTTTAAATTATTTTCTAAGATTCCAAATGATTAACTAATTGAATGACAAATTGTGTACACTTTCAGTACATCCGTACAATGGAGGAAGATGTCAGCTGCACAGAAGACGGACCATTCTTCCCTCCTACACCACGTTATATTGTACAGAATGGTTTTGGTGTGAAACAAGATCTTTTGAAGTCTCCTGACTGGATTGTGATCGCTGCCATGCTTATTGCCCTTATCCTCAGCATGAGTATTCTCATCATTGCTCTGGTTAGTTATGGCATTACTGTCACACAATCATTTGCCATAATTAAATTTACTACAATCAGACATAATCTAAAGTTTCACTTGCTTGTCATAATAACATAATATGCAGATACATGTATTAGGATTTCTCCCCTATTTGCTATTGTCATATCTGCTTTATTTTGCATCTATTCTATTGCATGTGTGTGTACTTCATTTTGTACAGATCTTGTTCAGGAGATATGGCTGGGCCAAATCTTCCTTCCTCTACCCGATCTACCGTTACATCGCCAAACATTACCGCTTTGAGGATTATTCCAGCAAGGGATCATCTGTGCATTCTGTTAAGCGTTACCATCGCTCTATGGACTCTGATCTGGCTATAGCAGCAGCTCAGCCAGTGCCACTGATAGCAGCTGATGGTCAGTGAATAGCATGGTGTTATTAATGCCCCAATAACATCCACTGCTGTTTTTGTACATTTTTATTAACCTTCTAGTAGCCTTTTATAAAAGGAATCATGTGTTTGATAAAGGGTTGATTTACATTCTAACCCATAAGTCTTTCCAGAGGGATCCCGAGATATCTTGGGCAAGCTACTTCAACGGTACAAGACAGAGCCTGAAATGACTTGTGTTTTGTGATGTCATAAAAAGTACATCTATAAAAATGTCCCGTCCACAGAAACATATATATACTGAGAGTGTCTTGAATGAGTTAAAGCGCTACATTGAAAATTTTAAAAGGGATGATTGAGTTGCTTACATACATAATGACAAAATTTGCTCAGTAAAAAAATGAAATATACAGTGTGTATTTACATGTAATTGTGTCCATGGAGAGTGTTACTTACAACGTTTGACGAAGAATATTTTTTACAGCAGATGAGGAAGTTAAAGCTGACGAGTTCTGGGATTACGACAGACAACTGGACCTGGAGGCGTTTAGCACTCGTACCCTCTATGATATATTGTCATTACAATCTAGGACTATCACCAGAGACCTGGCCAGACAGAAGGAAGAGGTACGCAAAGTCCACTCACTCACTCTAATAATATACTAACCCTTACACGGCTAGGCCTGTACAACTACTGTAGATACTTTTTTAGACAAATTTAAAAATAAATTAAATGCCCTTAGAGTTGATATGTGTCATGATAGATACTCACCTTAGCAAATAATTTTTTGAAAGGTTTTTATTTAAAAAAATAATAAATTATTTTTATCATTTGAAGCTGGAATTTGCGTCAACAATTTCAGCTTCAAATGATGAAAAATTGTTACAAACACATCAGAAGTACGAGGGTTAATAATCAGAATTAAGTCATAAGTAATTTTAGTGATCACCAATACATTGGGCTATCAGTAAAATAGATTACAATTTTGATGAACGGGTATGTGATTCTGAATTCTCATCATGTTTGATTATGTATATTCCAGGTAAAATCTCTTTACCAAAAACTGAGCCATCAGAACGACTCTCTTCGCGGACTCTGGGCCGCCAAACTGAACCTGAATGGTAAGACGGGTCCTGTAACTCCTGAGGACATGGCGGCATACGAGGCCCTGAGAAGTGAACTGGAAGATGAACTGCAGAGAAGAAAAGATCTGGGTGCCAAATATCAAGCTGTCTTAGTAAAAATACAAGCCATGGAGCAAAATGATGAGACGGCCAGAGAAGACCATCAGGTAATTAGAGTATTAAGAGTGGTCAGTCTCAACAACGATGTGAAATCAATTAACAATATCTGAATTTGATGTTACACATGTGTGAAGTCAAATCACAATAAATAGATGTGATTCTACACAACTGTGTGAAATCATAATAAAGTATCTGGATGTGTTGACCATCATGATTTATTTCTTCAGGCTATTGAGCAGAAACTATTGTTTTAAGTTGCATTCCTTCATAATTTGTTTGCCCCCATACTACATACAATGTACTGTAATAATTTGTAAGTGCGTTTATATATTGTTATCCAAAAGTTGAGACACCTTCATGTTTGTTGACCCTCTGTGTGTATGTCCAGGTGGCTTATCAAGCAGCACTGAGAGAGGCCTTGAGGCTACTACAGGAGCACTCAGACAAACTACAGCAAGGAAAGCTTGTGAAGGACGGAGTGTTTGACAGTAATCTTCACCGTAGCCTCGGTACTAGAGTGGCTGACCTGCTACAGAGAATGTCAGCAGAGACAGGACGTGAATGTGAGCGTGCCGGCTGCTGGGGAGTACTAGGACAAGGTACAGGCGCCAGATTACTCAACCCGGGCTCAAACCAACCACTTGACAAACAACAAATATTTGGTAAGACAACTTATTGGTACTATACACCAGGCCTGATTGTTAGGTGCTTTCTTAATCCCTAGAGTACTAATCGTCCCCTTAGGTATGAAAGGGTGTATCTGCCACTTTCCAAAGTGGCAGATGCACCCTTTCATATTCAAGGGGGAGTAATGCCAACTAGAATGATATATCCCAGTGTTTTTTAGCACTTGCGTATCTAGCTTTTAAAATTGAAATATCTCTCAGATATGTAGCACATATATTTTTGTAACTTCGTAAATTTGAAAATTCCAAGTTATTTTTAGTCACCTGAAGTTGTGGATCGCGGTAGCAAGACACAACTTCAAGTGAGTAAAAATTGTATTTTATAGCTCTTAAGCGCTATGAGTTAAAAATTTTCTATCAAAGAAAATCTGTACTTGTGATTTGTATCTATAACATCATTTTCAAAGACTTAAGCTTAAAGTATTCACAAATTTATTTAACCTTCATCTAAAAATCTTTAACAGCTACATGGATGTCGGTTTTAGGGTCTGATGGCAGCTTGCGGTCATCTTCTCTGGTATCAGTGGACTCGTCTACTGGGCTGATCATACCCGCCCCCGGAGTACAGATGATGGTAGCAGGCAACGAGGTGATGGACATACCAGCAGGGTGCTTCTTACATCCCAAGACGGGACAAATCCTCCCTATAGAAGGAAATGTAGCTGTAGATCCGCTGACAGCTAAGATAGTTATCACGGCAGACTCTGATACAGGTCAGCTAATACATCGGATTTACTCTGTAGCACATAAATTAGCCCAAACACACAGACTTGATTTTATTCTATTTCAGTTGTAAAAAAATATCCTATTACTTAACTATTACTTAACTGGAAGTTGTGTCTCGCTACCGCGACCCACAACCTCAAGTGGTTGAAAATTACTTATATTTGTTTAATTTGAGACCAAACATTTGCAAATCCTGATGTTTAAGCACACCTTTCATTCTCAATAACAGTTATTTAATTATCTAATAAAACAGATAAAAAACAACTATTGTCGTGATTAGAAGGCAAAGGGTTGAACAAGAATATTTGAAGGAGAAATAAGCATTAGATTTGCTAGATCTGTGTATGTTTTGATTCAAATTGTACATTTATAAGTAATTTATAAACTGTGACCCACACCTTAAAGTGGATAAAAATTTAAATTATATAACTTATCACTAAAGGGGTTAGTAAGGGTTTTAAATCAGTTTAGTTGAACTGATTGGCCATTTGTAAATAACCTTTTAGTTATTAAATCTCTCGCTGCATGTTTTGAAGTTCTTTTTGCTGTTTTTTGTAGCTGATCCAGGCTCCAGTGAGGAGACATTGATACCATTTGTGCCATACCCTGTCAACTCCAAGACAGGTAAACCCATCAAAACCAAACTGAAAGGCCTCGGCAAAAGAACACAACTTCGCTATGGTGCTTCACTCCCTGATCCAGCAAGTGGACTGCATGTGCCAATACAAGCCGTAACTATGGATCCAGAGACGGGGGCTTTACTCCCAGTTGGTGGCTCTCACATTGATCCAGTTACACGCCTGCCTGTAGCAATAGAAGTTGGTTCAATGATGGTTGACCCAGTCTCAGGACTGCCAGTTCCTATACTAGCAGTTACACTTGATGACAAAACAGGTACATTTTCAGTCTTTAAAGTCTTTGTTTCATTTATCATATTATGTATTCAAGTGGCCACATGATAATCCCTCTAATTTTGTAGAAAAAAACATTTTTTATCCTATTTATGCCTATTGAATAACTGTCCCGTCTGACATGCTTGTGCTCTCTGTATGCCTACTGTTTAGCATGCATCATTGAGCATGCATCATTAAATCCTTCATTTATAGATCCATTCATTCGTTTAATTCACTTTTGTAGGCGCCGTCACTCCACTTGGAGGCACTAGAGCTGGTACAAATGGCCGCCTACCAATATTGCCAAGAGAGCTATTTGTGGAGCCAATGAGCGGTAAGACTGTACATGTGGGTGGAGCTTATGCTGAGATGGGTGAAGTGATGGCGTCTCATGGTGGTCAGCAGGCCAGACTGGATGCTACTGTCCTGGCATGTGAGATGCGTGTGAGGGAAGCTGTGCAAAAATACAGCAAAGCTATCACAGGTATGTACGGTTAGAAATATAAAATAGCATGAAACATCTTAGCATATCAATTATTTACATACAAAGACATTGACCCAACGTTGGTTTAATGTTGGTCCACTCTCTGTGACACTGGCTCAACATTAACCTTTATCCTGCTATGTTAATTTATTTAAATTTTCAGCCACTTGAAGTTGTGTCTCGCTACCGCAACCCACAACCTCAAGTGGCTGAAAACTACTCACATTTGTTTAATTTGAGCATAAATATTTGCAAATCTTAATGTTTAGACACACATTTCATTCCCAATAACAGTGATTGTGGTCGACTAATAAAACAGATTAGAAACAAGAATACATGTAGTCGTGATCAGCAGGATAAGGGTTGACATATAAATTATTTACATACAAACACATTGACCCAACATTGGTTTATTGTTGGTCCACTGTCTGTGACACTGGCCCAAAATTAAGGCAGCATTGAATCTTGTGTTTGCTGGATTGCTTACACATTCACTTACCCATATTTTCGGTCAGGCCCTGAAGTTGGTAATCCCGGTCATAAACTGAGTCTTCACCAAGAGAAAAACATGTTGGAGACATCTCTGGCGTCGCTGGAGACAAGTAGGTCACAAAGTCATTGCCAGCTGCTGAGGTCAGCTCATGATGTAGCGAGAAGAGAGGAGAGAGCATCTATACTCGCTCACACAGGAGGCTCACCAGGTAACACAATTATATCTGTAGCTGTTGTTTAGCAATAAAAATGTTATTTTCCTTGTGTGGGTTAATTTGTAAAGATTAGATTAGATTTTACTTGACCTGTTTCAGAACTTTCAACCAAAGTGTATGATTAATTTAAATTCATACCATACTACATCATTGAAAAATACTTGGTTGCATTTACTCGTGATACTTGTCAGTGAATGGTACTATGATTTGAGATATCAATCATAGGTATGATGCTTTTTTACAGGAATGTATGAATTCACAAGAACAGGACAACTGTTGCCTATTCTGATCGGCACCACAATGCAGGACCCTGCCGGCACAGAGATGGAGGTGACTATACTAGGTGTGGACAAGGACCGATCATCAGGCAGACTCAGACCTCTGGCGGGAACCATGGAAGACCCAGAAGGAAGAGGTGAGAAAACTAACAATGCCAAAGTAGAAGTAGATTTGTTTTTTTGTGAAATGAAGAAGAATACATCAAAAGCTTTATAATTTATATACATTTCATATACTATAAATAAACAAAAATATACTACATGTATAATACATTGCTGGTAGCAGGAAGAAGGCATTCTTTCTCCAGATAATGAAAACTATATATTTTTTCTTAATAGATAACTTTTACAGTTTTACCAGATTATCGATTTTAATGGGCCATTTAATTCCGCTGAGTTAATATGAGTACACGTATTGTATTGTGTCAGGTGTGGTACCTATCATGCTGGGACAGAAGGCTGTGGACCCAATCAGTGGTGAGCTGAGTCCCACCAGTGGTGTACGTCTGAACCCAGAGACAGACACTGTCATCCCCGTCACTCTGTCCTCCAGCACACACCGTAAACGTAAGCCACCACTCGGTGCCGTGGCCACGCTGGAGGAGGAGATGGCTGCCCGCAGGAGTTACTGGTACAGACAGAGACAGAAGGAGCGTGATCTCACATTACAGGAGTTCTCTCTGGCTCAGAGGATTCTCTACGGTATGGAGAATGTCAGTCTACGTCGTCTGGAAGGCGCCTTGGACACACTCAGCACTAAGGCACATGAACTGGATGATTCCGCAAAGAAGGAAGTACAGAGAAGAGCTGAAGCTCATCATGAGTACAGCACTATACTACCACCAGATGTTGTTGCTGTCCTCACTGAAGGTAATACTATTTTGCCTGGAGGGAGCGCAGGCTTACTCTCTTCACTTTAAAAGGGTAACAATTACAATTGAAGTTTATCCTGCTGAGTTTTTTTATTTAAATTTTCAACCACTCGAGGTTGTGTCTCGCTACCGTGATCCACAACCTTGAGTGGCTGAAAATTACTCATATTTGTTAAACTTTTTAATCTTGATGTTCAAGCACCCATTTCATTCCCAATATCATGAATTTAATAGATGAATAAAATAGGTTAAAAACAACAAAAGTCATGATCAGCAGGCAAAGGGTTGGTAAATGAAATTAATATGTATTTTATTCATTTTTTTCAATTTTCCGAATTTTGCTCAATGAGTAAACTACCTTGCTTTTACAGGTGATGAACCTGAGAAGAATCAAGAAAACAAACATTACATAGCACATAAAAAGTACACTGAGATTATTCACAAGTTCTCAGAGAAGCTAAAGGCTGAAAACGTACGTTATAAGGATCGTATGGCAGAACTTGAGGGCTCTATGAATCCTGATGCTGAGGAGACAGAACGTCTGAGACATGGCCGCATTATTAATGGTCTGCGTGCAGAGCTTCGCGACCACACGCTGAGCAAGATGGAAGCATTGGACGAGGAACACTCTGATCTAGAATACATCCGAGAGAGAAACCAGCTGAGGATGCTTGAAGCTAAATCTCTCCTCAGTGGTATTCTCACAATAGCTGGAGATTATGACTGCATCTTGGGTGGTGTGTATGGAGAGACCAACCTATCTACAGAGTCCACGAGCCATGAAATGATCCCTCTACTCAAACAGCTACTTGCCATGTTGGAGAATGGAGTACCTTTTGTTATGACACCGCAGTTAATGAACAGATTACAGGGTGGTGACTCTGATATTTACCAAGGAGACCTGATGGTGGGTAGTGCTGGCATGCCACAAGGCCAGAAAACAGGACCACAGATGAAGCTGGCTAAGGCACAGCCACAGGTAGAATCTCAACACGTGATGGAAACAACTCTAGTACAGAGAGCTCCGATGGGTGACACTGTAGCTATGAATCCACTTGATTCTTCTGTCATCATCGATCCTTCTAAGTTAAAACATGACAACCTAGAACATGTCCGTGCTTTGATCACTAAGCAGACATATGAAGCTGCTAAGCTGGAAAATGACCTGAAGAGTAATGAGATCCACTCTATGAATGATATTATTAATGACTATGAGCAGAGGAAGCAGGGTATGATTAATGATGTCGCTAAGGATATGCATAAACAGCTGGCTAAAGCGACCACTGATGAAGAGAAGGAGGCAGTGATGATGGAGTATGCCAACAACGTACAGAAGCTGACTGAAGCACTGGAGAAACAGAAACAACAACAGCTGGCTGCACTACAGAAAACTCTACTGGAGAAACGCCGTAAAGACAAGAAGGATCTGCACCGTGCTCACATTGCTGAGGCCAAGGCTGAGGGCATGGATGTCAGCTTGGTACCTAGTATTACTGTACCCATGCATGACCAGATGGAGAAAGATCTGAGGATGCAGCTTCAGGAGCAGGAGGCTGCTCTGGCTGAGATGCGACAGGTGGCTACTGAACAGAACTCTCAGCAGGTGGAGACAAGCGAGTATGACATACGCAAACAAGTGGCGGCTCTCGAAATCAGTGATTCAGAAAAGGAGGCTTTGATAAAGCTGGCTCTGTCTCAAGACGCTGAAGCTAAGAAACGTGAAACTAAACTACGGAACAAGATGGAATCAAGGCAGGAGAGAAATCAGACAAGGAAATCGTATGGTGTAGACGCTC
Organism: Flabesymbios commensalis; assembly: GCA_964017125.1. NCBI lineage: Eukaryota > Metazoa > Annelida > Polychaeta > Terebellida > Flabelligeridae > Flabesymbios > Flabesymbios commensalis. Next base: position 76,978,972 of record OZ024903.1, read on the forward strand.
TAAGTGATGAAGAGAAGAATGGTGTTGTATCTACACAAGAGACTGCCAGACAGGCTGATAGAACCAGAGAGGAGAACTTACTGCTGGCCGCTCTGAGGGCACAGGACCAGGTAGAGTTTAATGCCTAATTTATGTCTGTGATCTGAAGTACTTTGACCCCTACAACACTGAAATATTTTTGTATAAACCATGGAGACCAATGTTTTTTTTCCAATTTGAAATAATAATAAATGTCTTTCCGCTTCATTTGAATACCTATGTTATGGCTCTACAGCCATTATAATTTTTTTAATTCTTCCACTGCTTGGACCGTCTAAAGTATGTCCCCACGCTGACAGAGTTAAAATGGTTAAATTTCACTGAGATTTATGGGAATTGTGCACACAAAGAACTTTTACTTACCCTTTGCCCACTCAGAAATATTTTCATTTATCCACTATAATGTACTATATCAAATCAGAGCTTGAAACATCCATTGAAATTCCCATGGGTTGTAGGCTGGTACTTTCTATTTCTATAATTTGCTTCAAAATATTTCATGAGGCGCTAGCAGGGGTTAAGAGTTATTTGGTAGATATGGTGTCATGGCTGATGATAATAAAATGTAGTATATTTTAAGTTTAGTTATCAGAGACTAACATTATTTACATTGTGATTCATCAGATCTGCTAAATTCCATGCAATGATTGTACTGAACTATTTTTTGTAGGAGGATGCCAGACAAGCACAAATGGCGCTAGTCCGCAAAGCCCTGAAGAATAACAACAATGGAGACACAGAAGCTATTCTGAAGCAGCTGGATGATGATATGTTTGCTCTGACCAGTCACTTGTCTGACCAGCGTAATGCACAGAGAGATGCCATGCTGGCCAAACTAGCAGCGCGCCGCAGACTGAAGGAGGAGATGACGAGAGAGGAGGCTGTGGCTGAAGAGCTGGAGGCTCTCACACGAGCTCAGGTCAGTGTGCCTCCCAGTCAGTTACGTGATAACCCATGTTCACCTAATTAGCTAACTTTTCACAGTAGTTGATATATTACATTCAATTTTCACCTACTTAAATTTGTGTCCCGCTACTGTGACACAAGTGGATAGAAAATACTCATAGTTGTTTAATTTGAGACTACACATTTGCAAACCTTGATGTTTAAACACTCATTTCATTCCTGAAAATAATTATTTGATCAGCTAGTAAGACAGATTAAAATTAATTACAGTACTGTAGATCTGGTAATATTCACGAGGTTTTAATTTTCACGAATTTCGCGAGGAAGACAAATTTGCGAATTCAAAAATCTCGAGAAAATTATTATTCTAATAGCGCTAATAATGAAAAGTGAAAATTTGCGCATTCTAAACTTATGAGAAGTCCTAAAGTCAGACATTCGTGAAAATTTAAACACGTGAAAAATTACCAGATCTACAGTATATTCATGCTTAGTGCTTAAAATGTTAAAAATGATAATCAAAATATCTTGTCACATTTGTATTAACCCTTTCACTGCGGGTGGCGCCAAAAGGTGACCACCTGGCAGACCGCTGATGTCGCCTTTTGGCCACATCAGTAATTACTGTTTTTTTTTTATTTAAAAAAATTAATTAATTCAGCACTCAGGCATTTTATGACGTTATAATTCAGCGGTGAAAGGGTTAAGGGATCGTATTTTCAAAGTGGCAAATACGATCGTTTATCACGAAAGTGGCGATGTTATATTGTGTTGTATTTTACTGTCCAGTATTGTTAATTAATGGGTAAATTATTATGAAGCTTTGATTAATGTATCTCACCTGTTTTGTTGCAGGCAGAAAAGGGGGACACAGAAACTGCTAAAGTTATTCAGGAAGTTGCTGGACAGTTCCATCTGACACAATCACGTCCTGAGCATCAGAAATTATGTGAGGATCAGAAACAAAGGCAAGCCAAGCTACAAGAGAAACAACAGAGTGAAGAGCGTAAGTTAACTGGCCAGCATGACATGGAACTCCACCGCGGTCAGAGAGGAGTGGATGAACAGTTTGAACAACAGAAAAAACTGGTACGTTATCTCTCTTTAGAAATCATAAATTTAGTGAAATTGTGTCAGAAAGGCTGAATGTGAAGATCTCTGCATTTTTTTTACTTCTGTATACAATCTTTCTTCAGGAGGAGACATCAATGATAATAAATCTTTAAAAATATTGAAAAGTTTTAAAGGAGTGGCATTGTTTATAAAGTTGAATTGATGCATTACAATAGAAGCATCACAATGGATATTTAGATGTGCTTGAACATTATATGTTTGTACTGTACTATTTGTGTGTGTATTTTCAGTCTGTGGATGACTTAAAGGTTAAGTTTGACAGAGAGATGCAGTTAAAGAGTAAGGACCTCAGTGAAGAGGAGTTTAACAAGATGCTGAAGCAACATCAGCAAGAAGTCAACGCTCTACAAACAACCTACAATACAGAGAAAGACAAACAGAAGAAAGCCTTCAAAGATAAGGTGGATACCAGTCTGGCTAATATTATGTAGAATACTTTGTTGATTATTATTCCGAGGGTCCACTGCTCTTATTATGCCTTCCACTAGCTTGTAACCAAGGCTACTGCTGACATGTTAATAAATAGCCCACTTTTATAAGTATGTGTATAATTATGAAGAGATCTCCTAGATCTCTTCAAAGGCAGATAGAAATTTGAATGTGACTTTTTAATGTGGATAATTTCGAAATGGGCTTTACTGCTGGATAGTGTAGCCCTATTCTATATAAGTATTCAATTGTTCAGATTTGTATGTTTTCCACTTCATTTATGAATTTGTCAGTATAATTAGTTTTCGGGTTCCTCTGCTAGTCTGTCTACTATATTAAATCATCCAGTTGAGTCATTTATTCTGATTGTATCATATCTAGCGCTAGCAGCCAAAGTAAAGTATGTATCACTCATCCCATTGGCACATACAACACTTTATCTGCTAGTGGTGCTCCTAATTGACAATCTGTGTGATATTATGTACCTAATTAACCCTGTGGCTTGTGTCTGACAGCTGGAACGACGCCGTAAAGCGAGACAAGATGCTCTGGACCAGAAACACGAGGCACAGATGGCAAAGGAACTGTTAAATGAGCAGAAAGAACGAGATGCCATGACTAGCCAACTGACTAAACAAATGGAAACAGCGACATTGAAAGATGCCTTGAAAGTAAGAAATGGTCATTCAATATTGAATACCTTTTATTACTCTATAAAATTTATGTTTTAGCTTTCATTAGCAATATAGACATACATCTATATTTAAGCTTGCCATTAGTTTTTGTCAGCTGCATGAAATTGTTGCTGCAGTAACAAGATTTCTTGTTGTTGAAAATACCAATTTGCTCATTTATTTTCATGGCCAACAGTGGATATGATGATTTTTTTATATATTGCAGTAGCTTTCTTGCAGGGACACCTATGTTTATTATTTCTTTTGCTGCAAAGTCACTTGGGAGCGGTGAACATCGGTGGGATGAACAAAATATTTCATCTGTTGTTTCATGTTTTTTTCAGGATAAGAAGCCAGAAGAGGCTGACAACCTTGTGTACACTGTGCTGAGACAGCGTCATATTAAAGAAGCTATTGATCAAGAGGAGCAACTTGCCAGAGAGAGAGCAGCACGTCTGGCTGAGACCCGCGCTGATATAGCTGCACAACGAGCAAACGACAGGGAAATTGTCCAGAATCACCATGATCAGGTTTGTAACTTCTCAACTTGTTAACTTTAAATAAAAAAAAATTAAATCGGACATCATCCATGATCACATTGTATTGATCTTTGTTTTTCAATATGCCCTGAAGCGTATAATTTCCTGAGGATTTTTTAAATTTGAAATCATCAAATATGTCTTAGTTGGCTCTTTCTGATGCATTTGAATATGGGTCTACGGTCATATAAATATTTTCATCCTTACAGTTTGGGGATCGACTTCAGATGTCTATAGATGTCAGATTCTGACAACTAAAGTCGACCCCAACGCTGTAAAGGTTAAAACTCTAAATTAAAGAAATTAACTTTTTCTTAATTGAAATTGTGTCTCTTTACCCACAACTTGAAATGGATAAAAATTACTTGCAAATTTAATACTACATATTTAATGGTTGTGTGTGTGATTACTGTTTTAAGCTAGATGTAACACTGAAACTTTGATTACATGCAGTGACTCTACATCTGAAACTGTGTGTAATGAGAGTAAATAACTGGATTCTAGGAGGCTTAAAAAGAAACAGCTGTAAATCAGTTATAATATGGTATCTCAACTCCGAGTTCTCAACTATTCAATTTAATTTTTCAGTCACTTTAACCTCTGTCTCGCTACTGCGATTCACAGCTTCAGATGAATGAACATTTATGTGATTTGTAAATTTTAAGCCCTGTTAATGACTAGTCTTTCAAAATTAAAGACATACTTTACCTTGAAAAACTCATTATGCAGTTGCTAATAAAAACGCAGATTGGCTGCTGTAGTCGTCATCAGTGCTCTAGGGGGTAATTAAATATTTAAAGAATGTTTTTTTTTAACAACAGGAATGGCTACAATTGCTGTCCCAGTCTCCTAACCTCACCCCTGAAGAGCTGAAAGCCAGAAAAGACGCAATGAGGCGTCAACATAAACAACAACTGGTAGATTTTGATGATCTGACCAAACAACTAATAGAGCGAGCAGAGCGCTCTCTTGTTCCCAAGCTTGAGATAGAACACACCAACGCCAGGCTGTCTCTGAGAGAACAACAGCTACGTGAGCTGGCAGACGCCATGAGTAATATGCTGGGTCCTGAAGCGGCCCTATTACGTCAGTATGAGGAAGACGCTAAAAGAGCAGAAGAAGAGGCTCGTGAATACCGTCAGAACATGATGAAGAAGCTACAGGAGCAATTAGACAGAGAAAAGGAGAGGAAGAGGCAAGAGGAACAGAACAAGAAGAAAATGATGGAACAAAAACTCAAGTGAGACTCTTCAGTTTTTCTTTTGTGGTTCAATTTCTATGTTTCTCTTTTGTGATTCAATTCCTATGTTAAAACATATTTTCTTCTGCTTCTTTGAGAGAAATATGTATATGATATATTTGGCAAATTATAATAAATAACATGTGTTCTTTATCTATTTAGTCTAGGTGATAACAACTCACTCTATACACACATTCTTTACATATATATATTATAGATATATAGCGACATATATGGATATGTAATGCCAAATTAATATAAATGATGTGTTATTATATATAGAGAGCTTGAAGAAGCTGTTGAAGCAGATCGTCTACGCCAGGAGCAGCGAGAGAGTGTGCTTGCAGCAGAGAGGGCTAATTTGAGAAAGAAGCAGCTAGCAGAGCAAGCCAAGCAAGAGAGAGAACAAATAGAGGGTATGTCTGGTAACCAGGATGAAAAAGATAAACTGATGAGGCAGCATGGGAAGAATACGGCTCGTCTTGAGGAGGCAATAAAGAAGGAGCAGGATAAACACCATGCCGCCATGATGGAGAAGCTGGCAGCCAGGAGGAACAAGCAGCTGACAGCAGACATGGCCCGTATCAAGAAGGAGGTGGTACTGGGAGAAGAAAGCATGAAAAAACGACAGGTTCTGGAGAGTATGGAGGAGGAAAGCCGCCAGAAACCACAGACACAAGAAAAGGTGATTGATAGCGGCAAGCAAATCAAAAGTAATCTCTTTCCAAAAGAAACGTTTGATTTATAATTAGTGTGTTTGCATTAATTCTGAAAGTAGTTGCCGTGTAATACCTTCTACATCTAATGGTATAAAACACTAAGATACGTGTATATTATTCCACAAACTAGGGAAAAAGTGGGATTTGTTTTATTATGGTTGTTTTTTGATGTCTAAAACTTTGACAGATCACAACATTGTATTGTTTCACTTTTACGCTGAAAAAATCAGTAAAAATGAGTCCCGATCAAGCATCGGCACGGTATCACAAAAGTGAATAAACTGTGTTTTATGACATTGCAGGCTGACAAACCAGAGCTGCCATTCTCACCAACAGGTGGAGCTGAACAGGACTGGGTCAACATGCTGATGGCATCTCCGCTCTTCCAACAGATTAATGATTTACAAGACCTCCTCGAAAAGAATTCTGGGGCAACAGTCTCTGACAAAGTGCAAGGTATTGTAGTATCATATGAGCAGTTACCACCCTCTTACACAGAATCTGACTGTTTCCACTCTACATTGTCAATAACTGGAATACCAGTGGGCTCCTTACTTTCTGATAATTAAAAACATTTATTTAGGATCTGAATTTTTAAAATAGAAGAGCTATTATTCTGTAAGAATATCATAAAAAGTACTGGATGTGTGTATCCACTGTAATATCATGTAACAGTTTAACTTAAAGCGCTAAATCGAATTATTTAATTTTTCACCCACTGTGTCTCGCTACCGCAACCCACAAATTTAATAGGTTGAAAATTACTCATATTTGTTCAATTTGAGTCCAAGCATTTGATTTTGCAAACTTTGATGTTAATAATTAATAGGCTCATTTCGTTCCCGATAACTGTGATTTAATATTCTTATAAAACAGATCAGCGCTAAGTTTAATTACAATTTTTAGCCGTTTGAAGTTGTGTCTCGCTACTGTGACCCACAACTTCAAGCGTGCGAAAATACTTATTTTTTTTATTTGATGTTTAAACACACATTTCTTTTCTAATAACCTGCTAATAAAAAAGATTAAAAACAACTCCATGCTTAGTGTTTGATAATGTAGGCTAATATAGGCTAATAATGTACAATGCTACATATAGCTATTGAGGACAAGCTTTTGTTTTACAGGTGCTGATTACAGTCGGGCTTATCTGGACGTGAAGGATGCTCAGTGGATGTGTGAGGGACAACTGATACCAGTGGATGTCAACTCTATCTCACCCAGTCAGTTTGTCGTGTATCGCTTTGGTGTTTTTGTTATCCGCCTCCTACACCAGCAGATGCAGACACCACAGATCACCCTGTTACTGGCTTCCAACCTACCACAAAATAACTATGACAAGAACTGCTTTAGAAACTCCTTCTTCTACCAGCATGCCAAGCGAATCTTATTTATCAGGAGGGAGCGTATGGAGTCTATCGGGGATTTCATCCTGGTTATTCTTCACTGTTTGGCCCATATCAAAGTGGACGACTTAAAAGATGATGCCAATCCTCTCTTCCTTAGAAATTTCTACAAGGTCAGTGGTGATTTCAACACTCTGAATCCTGTTTTAAAAACCTCATAAACCTTCCTATAAATCATAGGTACCATAAATATTGATATCAAGTCTGTTATTTTAGGCCATGAAGATTGTATGTCAGGACATGTTCTTCTCTCGGTCACGCACCACCCCAACTGCTGGTGGACTACTGGGAGCAAACACGTTGGGTGGGAGAGCCGCACTGGAGTCTGCTCTACGTGTAAATCGATCAAACGAAGAGAAGGCCAATGTCGTGGCAGAAATGCTAGACATAAAAATCAATGGATCAGCAGCAGAACAGCAAGAACAGGTAGCTATATAGCAATAGTAGTTCACACTAGTTTATGTCTTGCAAGCCCAGGAACATCAGAAACCTAAATCTGAATTAGTATTTGAATACCTATGTTTTGAGTCAGAATGCGTCTATGTACATTATGAATATTTTACTTTGTGTGGGGACTTAGGACATCTGAATACCACACTGAAAGGGTTAACTATTAAAGTGCTGAATTAATTTGTAAAACACATTGCAACCAAAGGTTTTTTTCAATTTGAAATCATCATAAACGTCTTAGTTAGCTCTTTCTGATTCATTTGAATACCTATGTTATGGGTCTACGACCATTAGAAATATTTTTAATCTTGCAGTGCAGTGATCGACTTTAAACGTCGGAATCTGACGTCCACAGACGTTAGATTCTGACGACTAAAGTCAGTCCCTGCGCTGTAAGGGTTAATATACATAAATCACTGTGCATTTGCCTTTTGTTCAACTAAATGAAGATGGACACAACTATTACAAAAACATGCACTATATTGAAATGTGAAATCATTTTATTGCACCAGGCGTCAGCTGAGAGAGTACAGAGCCATGATCATGCTCTGGCCACAGCGCGTCTTAAGGAGGCTTTAGATGCTCAGGGAGGTACCCCAGCCGGGGGAGATGCCATAGCCAGTAGACTAGCTGAGCTAAAAGGAATACCACATACTCCAGATCAGGCTCTTAAGAGGCAAGTATTCTGTCAATTACTTCTACACAGACTGCTTATGATAGAGCAATAAATGCATTTATTTCACCGTTCACTCCCTAGAATATGCTGACTGAATTATCAGTGTATATGGCGTGAATGACAAAAAAATGGTATTGTCCCTACCAAAATTACTTTTTTTTTTAAATGTACAGAGTTTTGTATTATAACAACACTAATATTTAAAAAAATATACATAACAACTTAAGTTAACTGAAAGTCTGCTAGAGTCTTGACAATAAAATTATACAATTACATTAAAAAATTACATTAACACAATGTTGAGCTTGAAATGAAAGAGAATACTTGGGTCATAGATGATAACATTGTCCTAATTATTACAGCATTACTTGATTATCTTCAACAGTGTATCACATCCCCTCTCTCATGACACCAGCTAATAATTAAATCATTATGTTTTAGTGCTTCACCTAAGGAACCAGCACAGAGTATGCCAACATCCCGTGACCTGATACAGCAACAGCTTCAGAAAATGGAGGATCGCTCAGATGATTTGAACGAACAGCTTGCTGAGGTTGGCCACTTTTTACTTTTATGGTTTTACATGTATACATCTCTGTATAAATGTTATCTATTTTTTATGCCCTGCTCAACAAAGTTCGGGGTCAGAGGTTATGCCATCAGACCGCCTGTCTGTACGATCGTCCACCTGTTTGCATTATTGTTTCCTGAGCAGAGGTGGATTTGTTTCATACTGCACACACTCATTCCTCAGGAAGTATAGATGTGCCTTTTGGGGATTATAACTTCTGACCTACATCTTTGAGCCAAAATGGCTGGAGAATATGCTGACGTATATCTCTGACCAAAACAGCTCTTTGCAGGAACACAGTTACAAATGTGCCTGTTTGGGGTTATGACCTTCGATGATTTCTTTCATTTTGCACTTGCACATCCCCCGAGTCTGTAGATGTGCCTTTTGGGGGCTATGACATTTGACCTACTTTATAACCTACTAAGAATAGAAGCTCATTCATTGAGCACATTTCATAACGTTTGTGTTTCCATCACTAGGGCGGTGCGATGATGAGGTGGTCTTTGGCCTCTTGTTCATAATGTCCCATATTAGAAAAATATATATATAACTTTTGGAAAATAAATAATACAAGAAAAAGTGAAATGTGAGTGGTATGAGTTCGAAGATTTTTCTGTTTTTATCCCCCGCCCGTAGGGGAAGGGGGATTTTAGTCGCGCCAGGATTCTGTCCAGCGTCCGCCGTCACATATTCTTGTGGGCGCAAAAACTACTGGTCAATTTTTTTGGAAATTTTAACATCACATTTCTAGCAACATGGGGATGTGCAAGTGATTTTTAGAGATGCCACCAAAATTCAAAATGGCCGCCAGAGGTCAACTCTAAAAAAAATTGTGAGCGCAAAAACTCTAAAACCAAAAGTCAGAAATTATTCAAATTTTACTATCACATTCCCCATGATATGGAGATGTGCAGGGGACTTTTTCAAGGTTTTACTGAAATTCAAAATGGCCGCCACAGATCAACTTTAATTTTTTGGGGGGTGGAAAACTCAAAAAAATTGTTTGGTCAATTTTTTTCAAATTTAAACATCACATTCTTAGCAACATGGGGATGTGCAAGTGATTTTTTAAAGATGCTACCAAATTTCAAAATGGCCGCTAGAGGTCAACTCCAAATTTTTTTGTGGGCACAAAAACTCCAAAACTTAAAGTTGGAAATTATTCAAATTCTACTATCACATTCCCCACAATATGGAGATGTGCAAGTGATTTTTTTTAAGGTTTTGCTGAAATTCAAAATGGCCGCCATGGATAAACTTCATATTTTTTGTGGGCGCAAAAACTGGAAAATTAAAATCAGTAATAATTCACATTGTACATCACATTACCCACCATCTGGGAATGTGTATGTGATTTTACTGAAATTTAAAATGGCCACCAAAAATTAACTTTTTCAATATTTGTGACAGCAAAAAATCTAACGTAATTTATGGTGGGGGATGATATAGGACTTCAGTCCTCTTGTTACACTTCTGAGTGACTGTGTGGAGTAGGCAGTGTATATGATTGTGCTGCTGTGGTACCTTATCTTTGTAACACTGTTGAATCTGCCCAGTCTGGGGATCGTATCACAAACCCTTAAATTGAGAAGCTTGAGTGCTACCAATGTGGCCAAAGAGTGCATATGATGTCCAGAGTGCTAATTATGATGTTATTGTATGTTACAGGTGATTAAGCAGGCTGCTGATCTTACAGAAGGGGTTAGTGTTCTGGAGACGGGAGGAGATCAAGATCAGCTGGAGATGACCCGGGATCAGCTGGCTAATATCAACACCCGACGTGACGGGCTACTCAGACAGGCCGCTCATCTAGAAACCGAAATGTCCAACAAACGACGTCAACTGGCCAAAGCCAAGTAAACAATACCATATACTACACAAGCAATAATACACTGGCAGTGCCTAAAACATCAAGGATATCATCGTATATTACTAAGGATATTACACATGAAGCATATGTTTAATTTTATAATCAGGAATATGCATCTGAAGTATGCCGCTACTTGCAGGCATTGTGACCAATGCACGTGTAAATTTGACAATGACTGTGATACAATCAGCAATGCATGTACTCAAAATGTATTTTTAATTAGTAATTATAGGTAAACGATCAATTAATATATACTTAAATGTATTTTAATTAGTATTTACATTGTGTAAGCAAATAGTCTTTATATATATATATATGAAATAGGCATAATAAACTATCCAAATCCGTCCAAAGTGATTTTTTTCCGTGTCATGAAAAATTCATAAATTGTTCGAAAACGTTTTCATTATTTGTTTTGTTATTAACAATTTGTGGTTTATTTTTTAGTAAGAATACATCATTTTGATATTATTTAGGGGGAACGATTCATGGTTATATTTATGTGTCCCGATGCAAAATTTTGTATTGGTCTTACACAAATCATAATATCTGTACACAACACTGAACAACGATTTGTGAAAACAATGTTTTTCTAAACTCTATAAGTTGTTACATTCAGATGCGTATCATATATTCACCTGATTGTATCGTTTCACCTGACCTGATGTTGTTTTAATGCTGGGACAGGGTCGAGGATGATGATGATCTGCCAGTATTAACATTATTAGTGTTGCCACGTGCAAAGAGAAATGTTTAGAATTTACTACCAAAAAGGGACATTAATTTCATTCATCATTGATGGATATTTGTGTTTAATAAGCTCTGATTACAGTTTTGCGTTTTTGAATAGTATTATGTGCCACTATTCATTGTGATATCATTAATAATGAAAGGAAATCCACAGGTTTGTGTATTTGTCTTCCAGTAGATATTATACCGTATCTAGTATTATACATGACCTACTGTGATACACCAAATTTTAGTTTTCTAATGATATGTATAAGCATTTGTATGAACATTTAAATATATTAGATAACTATTTATATGTTGCCTTTTTGGCTAGTTCTGTTAACAGCTAGATTGTTTATAATCCAGCTATTCTTTAATGTGCGAGGAAAATGTATGGAGATCTCTATGTTTTTTCACTTTACATATCTTTAGGAGATATTCTATATCATAAGGATATATTTCTCTCGGTTGCGAGAAAAATAGGATTTTATTATAGAATATCTCTACTTTTTGTTGTTCAGTTTTATGATGAATCTCATAAATGAGGAGGAATCTCTTGTACCAGGCTGCCTATCACCTGACCTCTGGCTGGACCAGCCTTCAGGGGATTGGTAGTCTCTTTGTTATCTTATGTAATCAATTTTATCTTATATTTTGTTGAATACTAATAAAGAATTATAATAAAAGAGCGTTTATTGATTGTGTATCCTTGTGTAAGCAAAATTATTATGTCGCACAAGGCGGACAAATACTGACGATCAATTGGACCCCTTTATGCACAACTGGACCAACCCCGAAAAGTTCCTCTTAATATAAGCGCAGAGAGCGAATGAGCAAAATATTGAATTTTAAAACTAACACACACAAACTAATACCCACATCTTCAGATAGCTCCGGTTTTAAGCCTCGACTAATGGTGGTCCAGTATATTTACAAGAATAAGCACATTACAGACTCTCCACGTCTTATGTAGATCTATTCTGAAGTTTCTATAATTATAATGAAATAAAAATACGTATAATAACACTGCTGTAGCTTAGGTGAAATCACAGGAACTGTGAGGCTGATGGGGAAAACAAAGGTGTGGGTTGGGCCAGTTGCGCATTACCGGTAATCATTTTTAAAATTTGTATTTACGCACAAGTGGACCAAGCCAAGGTTATTGTGAATTAAACAAATGTGTAGAGAAATACAACAATAAGCACATTACAGTCTCTCTACATATTTTGAAGATCTTTTGAAGAATTTCCACAGTATTATGTAACTTTTTATAGCTTGGTGAAATCATAGGGACTATGAGGCTGGTGGAAGAAATAAATATATGGGTTGGTCCAGTTGGTCATAAATCAATTTCAAGATTTTACATGTGTGGTTTTTCCAGCCCATAAGTTGGTGTGCTGTGTGTAATTTGGACTTCCAGTTAAGTTTAAAAGGCTTTTCATAACGTGTATCGCTTGACAAACTCATTTTCGAATTTTAAGGGTTTGGCTCAGTTCTGCATAAATACGTCCAATTGATCAGGACGAAGGGGAGAGGGTGGTGAACTATTTAAATACTCAAAAACGAATTATGAATGCAGACAGTACAAAATATGTAGACAGTACAAAATTAATAATCCTCACAGACTAAAAACACATAATTAAATATACATAATTATATAGCTCACCAAAATTTACAAATTAAAAATACAAAATCCGATGGGTGTAACCTCCATAACTTGGGCAGGTTCGAAGATCAGGGCTGGGGTCACCACAGCCGTTTAAAAAACCCTAGAAATTTATTGTAGGAACGATTCACTCTTTAATATTCAATCGCTCTGATTTTTGCGTCCAATTCCGCCATAGTCTAGATCAGACAAGTTCGAGAATTATGGGTGTTTTGGGATCACGACATCCACTTACGCTGTCCAATATCTGTGCCACAGCGGGTTTTGAAAACATAATTTTTTGGAAGCATGATGCAGCATACTTTTTAATTTTCAACTGATTGCTAATAATAATAATATAGGTCTCCAGGATATATTTAAACTTGGGAATTGATTGTGACGCTTTAATTTGTTTAGCCATCCACACACCTGGCAATGAGGGCCGTTTTTTATCGGGAGGCTAAGTCACTTGGAATTATTGCAGTAACTGCTCTGGCTTTTTGAAATATTTTGTTATGTATTTTTTTCTTTGTAGGTATTAGGGGTGGAAGCATTTAAAAAATTCTTTATAAACATGCTTATTCTCTTTATTTCGTATTTGTTGGTGGCTGTTTTTAGGGGTGCTTCACCGCTGAGGGTGGCGGTGTCAAAAACTTAAAAAAAATGAGGGGGGGGGGGAGTGGTGAAAATATTTTAAAACAAGATTGCTTACTCTTATACAATCAATCTCATTCAAAATGTTTTATTTTCTTTGGGTGTTACCGATATATGTGGTGAAACCTGCTTTAAAAATCCAGATGGTGGTAATCATGCGATTGTGCCAAAGGAAGCTTCGTTTTCACTATATACTTTAAGTGAGAAGGTTGGCGTGAAAGTCATCCTAATTTTCTACCTGTTTCGCATTGCATTTTACTGACAAAACTGCAGGCGGGACATTGTCATCTTTAGTGACGGCTACTTGTTATACAGGGCATTAACATCAGTGAACAGTCGACTGTTATCGTGTTTTGTCATATGATCACAGTCAAGTGGAGGCCAATAAGCGAACTTAAAATACCGCTGAATGGTCAAATTAGGGTTTATGCGGAATATGATATCCGTGAACGTGATAACGAGTACTTCAAAATTACATCTAAAGATATAGGCCCACTCTGGACATTTAATACTCGTTTTAAATTGTAACTCCTTTTCTGCGCCACTCCGTCACAGACTGTATAACCATGTATGAGTTTTCGATGCTTGGAAATTTAATTGTAAGCTACTTATCAAAGTGAGTCATCCTGGGATGTTCATCATAAAGAGTAGACCTACTATAGGCCTACTGATATGCTGAGAAAAAACATTTATATAACTGATCAGACTATGACGTTTTTACCCATCAGCCCCTACTAAGGCTGTGAGGTATAGTGATCCCCAGCGGCGGGCGGTCGGGCTAATCTGAATGTCAAGCTCGACATTCAGTGACCATGACCTAATTTCAAGGTCACCATGTCACTGAGACCAAAATGGCTTGTTGGCACGATAATTTTATAACGCCTTGACTTGAGGCCTTCATTTTCTTACCGCATGTGTATGATACGAATCTAAAGGTCAAGTTCGACATTCAGTGACCTTGACCTATTTTCAAGGTCACCAGGTAACAGAAAACCAAAATGTCTTGTAAGCGCAATAACTTTATGCTGCCTTGACTTATGGCCTTCATTTTTTACAACATTAATCTTAAGGTCAAGCTCGATATTTTGTTAGTGAAATAACTTCATAAAGCTTTGAGCTTGAGCCTTTATTTTTTAGCCACAATAATCTGAAGGTCAAGTTCGATATTCAGTGACCTTGACCTAATTTCAAAGTCAACAGGTCATGGAGACTAAATTGGCTTGTTAGCACAATAACTTCATAACGGCTTTAGCTGCAGCCTTAATTTTTAAGCCACTCGTGTACCACAATAATCCTAAGGTCAAGTTCGATACTGGGTGACCTATGCCTTAATTTTTTAGCCACATGTGTGCTAACACTAGTCACTTATTTTGCAAGCGCGCTAACCTAATTTTACTAATGACTTGATGTTGATGGACAGACGCCATAGCTGGGGGCTCCTGTCATCAATTGAATGTAAATGATTTGTTTCCAAATATTGAGAAAATCTGATTCTGTAAGAATCCAATCATGATTTTTGTCATTCAATACACGAAATTATAGGCAGTGTTTAGTTGTGTGATATAATCATACTTATTATGTAGAATATTATATGTTAAGTCTTTTATCTGGATTTTCCAAATTGTAGGCTACTTGGACAATACGAGGGACACTCCAGTAAAATAAAATATAAATACATTTAAAAAGATTACATACCATTATCTATATACAAAAAAACATCGCGGTTGTCATGGAATTCATACATACATTATGTTACCTTTTAAATGATAAGAAATAAAATTTGAACTCCTGGGTATTTTCTTCATAGTATATTACTCATTCACATATTGTGATAGTAGTCATATTATATATCACCGTCGCGGATTAAAGCGACATAATCAGGCCAAAATCATCACTTTTATTTTGGCTGCTTGATATGTCCATAATATTCCAACATGTCCATAGACTAGAATAACCTGAATTTTTTTTTTAAATTTGTGTTGCTTATTTAACAGTTAAGAGAGAAATAAGGACGAAATTTAATTTCACACATGTCCAAAATAACAAGGGCGGGGGCCCTAGGGTAGTGGTTAGCACCGCTGCCTTTCACGCCAGAGTTCGGGGTTCGGTTCCCGGTCTCGGCGGTTTGAAAGAAACAAAAATGTTTCTTCCCCATCCACGTGTGAAAGTTAGTATTGTGGGGAGCCTCCGTGACCGAGAGGTAGCGTGCTCGGCCTCAGACCGCCAGGGCTCGAATTTCGAATCCTGTGTCTGGAGGACAGTGTCATCTCAATCATCTCACCATCCTCAGGAGGTTCTCCTGGCCCAGTCTAGCCTATATGTGCACAAAGGTGGCCTAAAGCCCGATTCATTTCATTTTTTTCCAAAATAACAAATACAGGAATAACTGAAAAACGGGGTTTTCGGTCTTGCTACGTTGTCACAGCAACCCAAAGGACTTGCGCAATTCTAGTCTATGGACATGTTCACATCTATAATGATGATTTTTGGCCTGCCGGAGTCGCTTTAATCATCAGTTGAAAAATAAAATATTGTCATTTACCTTTTTTATTATTACATTATATTATCATATAAATAAATTAATAAAATACAAATTGATAGCAGTATCTGTGTCAGTTGAAACAAAAGTCACGTAAAAGGCTTGGCTTAAAAAGGCCCTTGCTCACTTGCCTTGATACTTAACTCAAAACTAATATAATCACATGAGTTAAGATAAAGCAGTTCCAAAGCAAATTGTGTCATTAACCGAAAAGTGATGGGCTTTTAAATCAAGCATACGATTGTCAAGGACTACTAAATAAACATGGATTATCACATAAAAAACTGTGTAGTGCTCAGGTAATAGCATATTAATACATTAACACGTGTATGATCAGGACGCAAACTTCACGCAAGTATAGGCTTATTTCCACCAAAGTAGCCATATAGCAAAAATAATATTATAAGTTACTAAAAACATCCTCTTATTATACATATCTGTATAAGAAAAACAACAATGTACCACTACTTAACACAGACGCCAATCACGACCAGAATCGTTTACAATACTTTTTCTGAGCATTTGTCGCAGGTGAAATGTGTCTCGGACTTAAAGACGAGCGGCGCCGCGTTTTTTAACGCGCGGCGCGGCGTTCGGTGGGACCGCACCTTTATAATATCTGGCTTCCGATTTTACAAATTTATAATTTTAACCCACTTGACGTTGTAAAGTAGCGTTAGACACTTAACCCTTTGAACTCTGAGCCATGAAATTTTAATTTCAGTGATTTGAAGTTGTGAAAAATACTTTGATTTAAGAAATTTAAGATCCAACGAATATCAGTGTTTTAATATGTGTTTAAAGTCAATATTTTAATTTTAGCAACTGGCTACATAAGGCTAATACAAACGCTGTGAGGGTACAATAGTCAACATCAGTGCTCCAAAGGTGCGGCCCCACCGAACGCCGCGCCGCGCCGCGCGTTAAAAACGCGGCGCCGTGAAATATAAACTTCTCCCAGCTTTCATTTCGCGGCGCGGCTTGCAGTGTAGCTCCTGCTATGATAAACAGTAAAGTTTATCTTTTTTTAACGCACGGCGCGGCGCGGCGTCCGGTGGAGCCGCACCTACTGATTTTTTTCGGCGCCGGTGGCGCCGTAGCTTAAGGGTTGAACAACTATTCAGAGCGTATATCATATTTTATCATGCAGGCCTACGGTAGCATTTCTATGGAGATTATCACATGTGAACACGCTTATATAATCATCAGCAAATACGTCATGTACGAGCTTTTCTCTAATACACGTTCCATATACATGGGAGTTTTAAGCGTTACCAAACAAATGCCAGCAACTATATTGTCAGCATGTCTCGTCTGTAGATAGATCACCCTCTGATATTTTAGACAAGTCTCGTATATCTGAAGAACGTGATTTTTTTGGAAATGCAAAATCGTCGTGGTGATTGATTGGCATAAGTCTTGGTTTATTAGGCATCTTTAAAGACGACATGCTTGACTGTGAGAGCAGGACTGACTGTAGTGCAATGGGTGGTCTGTACCGGTCCTGCTTCTTATTTGCCTGAAATCTGAAACAATCATTTGGTGAGAGATGAGGCCCACATGGCAATAACTTGTATACAATCGTTACATTGTATTACCTTATGCAAATACATGTATACGATATTCAGTAGTAGCAAATATTATTATGATTATTCTACACACCAAGACGCCAAAGATGATCATGGTGCGGTGGACGTTATGATACAAGATGATCATAAGAATACATGTATTTATTTCGGACAAGAACGAGTTTATCATGTTTATATGGTATTATAACTCATATTTCCCAATGTATCATTTCATTCCTATTAACCCAACTCCATTCTATCCCCCCCCCCAAAAAAAAAACCCCCAATGAATAAACATCCACGAGGTGTCTTTTTAATCTTGGCAATGACTTTCTCTATGACAATCATGTAAACCGTTATCAATTTACATTATGATCTGGACAAGAAGGTTTCCTCAAGATGTATAAATATATAAAAAGATGAAATCATGTGTGGTTTGCCGGGAGTTTTTGCGAAAAACTTTATTTTGAAATATCTAGTAACATAGCGTTGTCCTGCTATGCCCGGATATATACGGGGTCGAGGATTTTTTAGATCAATAAAAGTGTCACTTAATTTTGATATAATTGATTTTAATAGACGCTTTGTTGATCCAATAATTTAATTTTAGACATGTCTATTTTTCATAAATAGTAATATTTTTCGTCATTTGAAGCTGGAAATTGCGTTAGCAATTCCAGCTTCAAATGACGAAAAATACAATTGAAGCAATTCAGCAGGACAAGGGTTAAATGATATCACCTCATTGATTTGGTTTATCATCTAAATATATCTAGATTAATTTGAACAAATTTTGATATTTTTTTTAAATTTGAAAAAAACTGATCACGAGATGATACCGTATGGTGAACGATGTGAGTTACCACATCTTTAAAAAAAACCTTCCAATTCAGCTTGCATGTCGTGATATACTTACTTTCTGGCAACTAGGACACAGCCAACTATTGCCACTACACTAAGAACAGAAGCAATGCCGATGAATACAAGAGCCACAACCCACAAAGTTGTGTTGCTGCTTCCGGCTGTAGCAACATCCAGTTCTTCGTCCTCTCGTGAGATTTCATTATCATCGGGCTTGTCGGAATAGTTTGGTGTACTTTTTACAGTATATTTTCCACTTTGTTTTGTAGTCGTTGTAGATTGTCCGATTTCTGTGTGGTAAACAGATGGAGTGGTTATTACATCAGCTGTTCTATATGTTTGATGAGGTTCGGTATCTACTCCAGTGAGTTTGATTATTTCGCTGACATCGGCGGTACTGGTTTGTTGCTGATCAGTTGTTTTACTGAGTTGAGGTGTCGTTATTTGTAAAATGTTTGTCTCTGTAGTTTCTGTGTTTATTTGGTCTTTATCTCTGGTTACCGTCTTATCATCGCTGTTAGTGGTAATGTCAGTTGATATGATATTTAACTCTGGAGTTGTTCTGATCATCTCTGTTGTTTCAGAAATAAAAGATGTAGACTGATCTGTGAACATACACTGTGGTCCAGGAGAAAAGGTTTCTGATCCTGGATAAACAAAAATATATTCATTAAACATTCACCGATTAAATACGCGTAACATTTTATCAGCATTTATTATTTTAGTAGCCTACACATATATAACCTATGAAGGTATCATCTGACGTGCTTTTCACTGCAGTATCAGGCCTACAATCATAAACATAAAGGTAAATGGATTTGTCAGTGAATCAGGTATCTTGACAGACATTGTACGTATGATAAACCCATCATGGGTGATCGCACAGATTAGTAACCTGTTATTACATTTATTTTATTAGATGAAGCAAAATCCACACAATAATTCATATATCCATTATTTCAAGACGTGAATTACACGGTTACTTTTTTATTATTAATTATAATTTATAATTTATGGTTATAAGCTCATAATAGCTACCTTGTGCAGAATGATGTTGTATTGCTTTAGTGTTTTATTCACGTCATTATTCGGTATGGTATCAGCTGTATTTGAACATATGGTATCGAGTATGGTATATGGATTTATGGTCATGTGCACCTTACACAATAATTTATAACATAGTAGGCTAATGGGCGGTGTTGCTAAAAATGATTCGGCACTGCCAATAGTGCTTTGTAGTTGTACATTGTTATTTCTTTTTTAGTCAAAATATTATGTCAATAAAAGTCATTGTTAAATTGAGTAGGCCTATATAAGAGATGCCTCTATCACGCAATTCTACTCAGCAGTATGCGTGATGTCAAGTTTTATTGGAAGCCACTTTAGCTGACATATTTAACGATTATTTTTAGGTCTCTTTTAAGAAAGTGACAAAATAATTCAAACCACATAATCCACAAAGGCTTGGACAAAACTGTCGCACCAGAGGCCCATGATCCTTGTACTCACACCTACTCGCCTTCCATTGGTTTCCGCAATATGCATGCGTGTTTTGACAGTCTTCTGTAAATATGAAGAATAATTAATTGATTACCATCTGCACATTTTAATTCAAATTGTGATTACCAGCGGTGAATAGTCATTCGCATTATTATTGTACTTACAAAACATGGAAAGTCGGACAGACAGAGGGTAATACAGCGAAGAAAGAGAGTTTTACCATAATAGTGTAGGGTCAGATGTCAGTAAATGTGGTTCCGTGGGAATTGCATGTTAGTTCTTGACACCTATGTTCAATTTTGAGAAAAAATAATACTAAACAAAATAAAATAGGGTGTCATTTATTTCTGAAGCTCTGAAGGTCATTTCCTGGGTCTTAAAAGGACATGACCCTGAAAACACACGGGGATTTTTAAAAACGTTTGTATTGCAAGGTAATGTAGTCGTGTATTATAGAAAAATAAAGGAAATGGGCACGAAATAGTCAAAATTCATAATTAACAAATATTATGAAGCTTTAAAAGTCATTTCCGGTCTCATAAAGGTCATAACCCTAAACCTAAACACACATATACAGTGAACCCTCCCCCATCCCCCTTCACTACTCACCCACACCAACTTTTTGTAAGCTCATGAAATGAGATGTTACCAGTAAAAAAATAGGGACGAAATATATATTTTGACCGCTTTTGCGGTGGTACCCCTAAACCTGTGTAAAATAAGGGGGTAGGGTCACGCAAACGCCTGTCGTTGCAGCTCTAGCTTACCAATCTACACATGCAATATACCTTATAAAAGATAACTAAATTTCCGTTCTACTGATGTATTGCATGATGCAGATTAAGCAGTTATCACTACACATACGATTAAGCATTTTTTTTATTATAAATAATTAAAATTGACAACAAAACAAAACAAACTAGTAAACATGGTCAATGGAAACGACTTAATAAAACATAATTATTTGCCATATATATATTTGACCTATGTTTTCTCAACCCAGACGTGTATATTCTTAAAACTGAGTGGTATTTAGATCTGTACATTGCATATATATATTTAAATGAAAGAATATTGCAGATTTTTTTGAAAATTTGTGTATTTATCCTGGGTTGAAATATGAAACATTGAGCTAAATTAATGTCTATATTTTTTCTCCCGCTTGTTTTTACATAATTTGTGTGTGCTGAATTCGAATCTGTCGGATATAATTCTATATTTAGTGACTGTGTTCTTCACCTTTAAATAAGCAGAACAAAACAAAAATTATTGCACGATTTCTGCATGATTTTGAGTTGATAAATTTATGTCTCATGTTTTTCGATCAAAATAACCTTTATTTGACCTTCAAATTAAAAATGGCTACCGCCAACACACAAATAAAACTTTTTTTATGCACGTGAACTATGATATCATAAACAACATTTTTTTAATGGAAATCTAAAAAATAGACTACGTAATACGGCAGATTAGGTTGAAAGGCATTCGAAACTGTGTTTACGTACAGTATATTCTAACATGTTTTGATCATTTAGGGTGACATCATTATTTTAATAGTTAATATGCAAAATTTTGATATCCATTTTGTTTCTTGTTCATTTGAAGATAAATTTCGCGGGCATTCTGGATTTTTTCTTTCAAATTTACTCGTCAGTAACGTTTAGTCCTAATCCACTATGTTACCACAAATCCGTCATATTATCGTCAACATGTTTAGCAGTATACTTATAGTAACAGTAAATACATAAAAACGGCGGATGTCTTGAATCTAACGGTCAAATAAAGGTCATTACTTTCCAAAGACACAAGAAAAAATAATTAATTAATGTTGCAGAAACCATAAATTATGCGCTTATGTGCGACAAACTTTAACAAATATGGGGTTTTCTTAACATTTTGTTGGCCATTTTGTGTCTTGTTAATTTGAAGGTGGAGATCTCCAAATAGAGAACGGTATCCGACAGATTCGCATTCAACACACGCAAATTATGTAAAAACAATTGAATAAAAAAGTATACACTAAATTCCCGAGCAAAGTTCCGTGTTTCAGATTTCAACCCGGGCTAAATATAATTATTTTCACGAAAGGCTGCAATATTCTTTCATTAAAAAATATGTATGCCATTTATAAATATAAATAACGGACATTTTTAAGCATAAACATATCTGGGTTCAGAAAACATAGGCCAGATATGGATATGTGCAATAACTATCATTTATTATGTTGTTCATAATAAAAATCATGTTTGAGCGTATGTGGAGAGACGACTATTTACTCTTCTGCAATGGGTGAAGTATTAATTATGTATTAATTATGTATTAATTATGTAATTATCTGTTATATGGTATATTGCACGACAGCCGCGTACGTAATCCTACCCCCTAATTCCAGACAGTTTTGGGGATATCCCCACAAAAGTGGTTAAAATACAAAGTTCGCCCCTTTTTTACTGGTAGCATCTCATTTCATGTTTTGGACATATCAAAGCTTAAAAAAGTTGGTGTGGGTGAAAAGTGGTGAGGGGGGTGGGTGCATGGTGACCGAGTCTGGCCCATGGACTAATAGGTATATTTGAAAACTTTGCAACAGTGACCTTAAAACGACCTCTAGCGGGCAGAAAATGGCTTTCGAAGGGTTACATTTTTTTTAAATTTGATGATTTTTCATAATATTTTCATGTGTTACACGACTAGTAAGACATGTGTTTTAAAAAAAGATATAAAAAGAGATCTGGGGGTCATGACCTCCAGGGGTCGAAAAATGACCTAAAACAATTGACACCCTATTTTTTGGAATCAGCATAAAATTCTGAACAAAAAAAACGTAATTGACAAGAATTACCATGAGATTCCCACGGAATTACATAATAATGACCCCACACAATAAAAAAGTTGTATTTTATATAAATAATTAAAAAAATATATTTTTATGTAAAAAATGTACTAACTTTGAGGTCAAATAAAATTGAATTATTCGAACATTCTTTTTCAGATTGGACAACATCCTTATCAGAAAAGATGGCACTTTCGTCTAATTACACGCTGGGTAGTATCGCCACCTAAGCATTAAATGGTCGTATCTGCAGATACGACCATTTGATGCTTAGGTGGCGATGTATGGCGAGTCTACTTACGGGAACAGGAGAGTCCACTGTAGCCTGATGGGCACACACAACTACAGTCACACTGGAGCACACCACCGCTTTCACAGCCAGATGTGCAAGCTAAAATAAAAAACAAAATATATAGTAAATATACAACTGTCACATGAGATTTTAGGCCACATTAGTTGATACTGCCCCCAAGACACATGATTCGAAACAATGGGCTCTGGAGCTTTGAGAGAGAGATGGGTGCCTCTGTCACGGATGCTCCCACGCTACTGAATCTTTACGAGAGGGCGGGAACGTTTGTGTCTTTGAAACCTGAATGCCAGTGTGGGAGACGAAACCGCGTGCTCAGATTTTACAGACAGGGCCAGCTTTAACCACTACATCAGGCCCTGTCCTTTAATAAAGATGATTAAAAACATGCACTCAATCATGCGAAAGTAGTTTTACGAAATATCATCATTAAAAACGATGGCTTAGATAAAAAATACAGCAGCCCACATCAGATTCAATTAGTATATTTCACACACACTGTTAAAAAGCTGAGTAAGCATATACCATAAAACATATGACTGTAATATTATAAACTTGGAATTGCAGGCAGAATTTTTACTTCTTAAATAATGAAAATTTCATTCAAGACTCAAACTGTTGCTTACCACAATCAGCTGATGTTTGACTGCACTCATCTGCAAGAAAAAAACAATACTAGCTGCATACACTATCTAAAGGATAAAGCCAACTTAGGCGCAAATATGTAATTTGGAATATTAAAAGAGGAACTCTTTTGGAAGAGTTATATATGTTTGGAAACATAACCTATACATTTATTCACATAATTACAACATAATAATTATAAACGCTTTACCCTCTGTGGAAGTGATTGTAATGAATTTTATCCGTGCTGGGGACTAAATCATAGACCAATTTTCAAGACTCGACAGCAGACCCAATTGTCGTGATTGATATGAAGTTTAAATGCAAACTGGACTACCATTGACGCTAGTTTATTACCACTGAGCTTATAAAATAATGGTTCTTGGGAGTGAGATTTGTCGGAAAGAATTTACATATTTTTGATTGGCGAAAGAAAACTTGAAGTGGATGAAAATTTGAATTTTTATAAGTCTAATGATCAATTGAACGTATTCGACTATTATTATGATCAATATCATCTATTGGTGATAACAAAGTGAGCTAAGGTAATATCAGTCCCCTGGTGGCGCAACCAATGCACATAACACACTGGGTGGTAAAATAGGAGAACTGGCCAAATATTTCACCATGTGTCACTGGACTCATCCCGTGTGATCGCCTGACAACGACTGCTAGCCCAGCAAACACGTACGGGACGCTGCGACGCTGGCCCAACATTGAACCAGCACAGGATCAAAGTCCCGTGTTAGCTGGGATATGATACACTGTACCGTACTGTTGACCATGACAAAGACTACTTGTTGTGGACCTTTACATTAAAACCACCCACTTCAAACTATCGGTTATTGAATCAAGACCCTAGAATTAAAGACTCTTGCCCCATGTGGGACAGTATTCACAATAATAGAATGTGTAATTATATGCTGCGTCTAAATACAACCGATACTATAGCGAACCAAGTAAACAACTGTATTCTACGTCCATCGGCATGCAGATAAGGTATAGATTCCTTACCTCTGCAGAGACCTCGAGGTTCCTGTCTGTCACACCAGAGGGTGTCGCCATGACATTCGCTGCAGGCTGGACCAGGTCTGTACGGTCTCATAGCATAGTTACCGCTGTAAACAAAAACTTTACATTAAATCTGATGTCACCAAATTCATCTACATAAAATTATATACTACCCCAGCAATATTTACTCACCTCCATAGGTCTACATAATTTTAGTTATCACGAAAAAACGATACTTTATTCGAAAGATTGGATTGTAGGAGATCATTTAATTTAAAAAAAAGTAGTAGGGCCTAATCATGTGAAAGAAACCCAGTGCAAGATAAGATTTTCTTTTTTTTACAGATTATTTAATGTTTCTAAATAATAATCCTACAATAACAATAATCCATATTCTTGGAATTTAAAGGTCATATTAATTTCGATACTCAATAATGGTATTTGTCACTACTAAGTTATATTATTACGATTTATTAAAAATAATATTTATGCCATTGCGTGGACAAGCAGTGTGTTATTATTCCATGATAGCTACCCATACATACGCAGGTCCATAGTGACAGGCCAGGTACATAGCTCTCTCCAAGGTGGAGTTGTCTGTCTTAGTCAGAGGTCTACATACATGGTAACCACAGCCTAGTTCTTTGGTCCAAGCCCATACTATCTAAACAAATAGAAAAGTAGTTCAATACGTAGTAAAAGAGCATCCAATATATAATTAACACATAAACTACTCATTAAAATATATTGGTTCAATCGTCAACTCTGCTATAACTACTAAACTACAACTACTACAGTCTGTTTCACCAGATCCTGGGAGTAGCCTTCTTTCAATTTACTCGATCGCTGTTTAAGAAATTTCAACAAAATTTTTCTCGGATCATTTTTTCATCTTCCCCCAGCATCCCTGAAAATTTGGTTGATTTTTTGGGGGTATTATCAAAGTTAGACTATTTGGCATGTAATAAATTTTCAAAATCACATCTCTCTTTAACATCATTACCGTGAAACAAGAATTCTATTACATGCCAAATGGTCTAACTACAAAATACACAACAAAATTCCACAAAATTTTCAGCGATGTTAGGGGAAGATGAAAAAATGATCTTAGAAAAATTGTGTTGAAAAATCACATCTCTCTTTAACATCATTACCGTGAAACAAGAATTCTATTACATGCCAAATGGTCTAACTACAAAATACACAACAAAATTCCCCAAAATTTTCAGCTATGTTAGGGGAAGATGAAAAAATGATCTTAGAAAAATTGTGTTGAAAAATTTCAAACAACGACCCAGCAAATTGAAAAAAGGCTACTCCCAGGATCTGGTGAAACAGACTGTAGCTAGGCCTAATACATTCTAATGATAATTTAACAGCTTGTAGTTTAAAGTTCAATGTCCAACAGGAGAGCTTGATTATTCATCACTTTACGTCTAAGATGAGCGTCACAAAAGGGCACTTACTAGTTGATTCAGCAGTTGAAGGTAGGCTTATAAATATAGACATATATATATCGTATCCCCGCGCAAAAACGTGCATGCACTTATATTTGAAGATGCACTTAGTTTTCGAAAACAGGTGCATGCATAAATATTCGAACATAACAAATATTTTCAGAAAAATACATGCACTTATATTCGAACATGAAATGACCGTCATAATAAACAAATGATGAATATTTTGACATAAAAATGCAAAATTATAATCTTATTTGTTTTGTGACGGAATTTATGGTACATATAACCTTATTAATACACCATATTAGCTTAGAGATGTGCATTATATAAACTTATATCAAGAAAACAACAAAATATTTGCATTTATTATAATTATAAATATAAGTCTAGTTGCCAGCCATCATTCCATACAGTACATGTTTGCATCCTCACAACTATCGTCAACCGTGGCGTGGAACATATATATAAATGGTATTTTCGTAAAACAATATGGCATTTTCAATATATGCTAGCGATTTAAATGACGTAGATTTTCTGTGAAAACAATTATCAGCAACACATCAGTATCAGGTATTGACGATGACCTGTCCATAAAATTTTATGCCAAAGCCGGTCTTTAGGTTTCCTGTGTATCAGTCATGTTGGAAAATTTGTAAATGTTGCAAGCTGAAAAAAATATATAGTGACCGAATATTTCCAATGTTATTTATCGCTTATATTTTTAAACCACCTTATAATAATAATTTTAAAAGTAAATGGGATAATGATATATAAATATTAGCCATATGCTATTCAAACGATCAATATTATTTAACGTTATTTAACGTTCAACGACAGCAATATCACATAGTATCTTACATGTCAGGTATAGTATGTATCTATTATGCATGTCGAAAGTCAAAGTTGTATGATTTACCTATTTAAAACATTATAAAAGACTTTCTAGTCATAATTTAGATTATCACCGTTTTCTAATTAGGTTACATAATTTTATTATTACGTTTTTCATATCGTATTTTTGTAATCATGGTAGTCAACGAAGTGTACATTATTTTACATATTGTTATATTACTCGCTTCATATCACAGGATAAACATTTTTTTTTGTTAAAATATCACAGATACATAACATACAATTAAATTTTATGATGTCCTGCATCGATGTATAAAAAAATAATATAATTAAAACAAAAAGATAGATCAGATAATTTCAATATTTCTAGAGATTCTAGATATAAATTTACAATATCAATAGAAAATATATAACTATAAGTTATTTCAAGAGGTTCGAAACGCATTGAATTTATTTGCATAGTATGTCACGCATTATCTTATCAGTTTTCACACATATTGCTATGAACGGCCATATTTGTGCCGAAATACAAATGGATACAAACGATGTAATCACATGGGGTGGTTTTAATTCACAGAATCTGTCAAACCTCGTGCTCAGATTGTTATCCTCCGATTATTTTTTTAATAAGGCTGCTTCACTATACGTGGACATTGTAATGCAATGCTCTTAATTTCTTAACCAGACGCATGCTAGCTCTTGGTCTGCCACCCTGCTGTACATGTGCAAACAGCTTCAATGACATAGTCCGCAAACTGGTCCGCAGGCGAGGATAAATTTGTGAATAAAGACCTCGCATATTGAAGAGTATCAACTGATCCTGGGAACGAATCTGCGTATATAAAGCGGGTGTACTCTTGTCTGAGTGCGCTCATCCCACCCTAAGTGACTATCATATAACGTGTTACAGTTATGACGTGGGCTTGTTATGAATAGCGGCCATTTTGAATGTGTCTGATGTGGCTGATACACAGGAACCCCGAAGACGACTGGTTCTGTTAAACAATATTATGGGTCAGTATGGGTCATTGTCAATACCTGACACAGATGACTGTGTTGCTGATAAAAAAATATATAGAAAATCTGCGTAATTTAAACCGGTAGCATGTCGTATATTTTAACGAAAATACTTTTTACATAATTTTTTGTGCTTTAAATAATTCCCAAATCAACTTCAAAACATCTTATATCAATTCTACATATTCGAAAACCTTAGAAAAGTGGTATTACATGCGTCTCTACGTCCATTAGTTTACAAGTTATGACATTTATTCGAATGGCGGCCGTCTTGGATCTGTCAAATATGGCGCCCACGGCTTGAGTTCAGCTTGGCTCCCGCGAAAAAAGAAAAGTATATGGCCTTGGCCATACGTTGTCTAAATTTGGTGCTTTTGGGAGAATTTGAACAATTCAAGGTTAATTATTGGTTAAGTCCCTGCCTCTAATAATAATATATAATATAATATAGATATATATAGTATAGGTTTAATGTAAATATATTTATTTAATGATTTATACCATTATTATTATTATTATTATTATTATTATTATTATTATTATTATTATTATTATTATTATTATTATTATTATTATTATTATTATTATTATTATTATTATTATTATTATTATTATTTTTATTATTATTATTATTATTATTATTATTATTATTATT